>VWPU01008259.1:0-125207 GCA_013398955.1 Callaeas wilsoni | reverse complement strand
CCTGTCCAAACCGAGACACTTGAGTCAGGATGATTAGTACTTTTTATCAACTGAATATCCAGTCTGCTTTGTGGCTCAGAAAAAGGACTAAAAATATTCTGTTTTAGTGTTTACAGAACTGTTATTTGACTCTGTTTCTATTTGGCTGCCTTTTATTATCACATTTGTGACACACAGTTAGCTGTCCCTTTTATAAAGCTTTGAGTATAGGAACAGTATTGAAGTGTTCATTAAAATGTTTGTTTCTAGGGACACATGATGCCAACACTTCTCAACTGTGAATCCCTGCATTTCTGTTTTCCTTGGCAAGTCCTATCCTTCTCTCTTAAATTAAGAATAGACCATGTCTCAAAACGAGGCCAAAGGACACTAAAAATTATTAGTGAACAGTTCTTGCCCTTTCTTTTCAGCTGATGGAAACATCTCTGACATCCACAGCCACAAAACCTTGACTTTCCAGTGCCTTCAGCTACCAGTCTTTAACCTAGTACTTTTCCCTACTGAACTCTTTTTTTACAGTAGGAAAAAAACATGTCAAGTTATGAATTTTGGATTAATAAAAGACCTCAGTTAAGCTTACCTCCATTGAGAGCTAAATCCTCTACACCAAAGATAAAAATGTCAGGTCTTTATGTAGCGTGGGTGAAAATGTATCCCCTACGTACATCATATTACAAGACTTAATAGTTTTGTGAAATTACATGCTCTCTGTAGGTGTCCTCAACTTGCAGTGGTCAGTTGACACATGTGAAGACTAATTCATATCCCTTTGCCGGATTGTCTCTGGCAAAGAGCTAAAGAATTAGCTAAAAATAGTCAAGGCCTAAAGGGATCCTAAGCTGGACAGGGTAATTGTGTCTATGTTTGCATCTTGAAGAGATCACACGGAACTAGAAAACTAGCTTGGAAATCTCATCTAGGTTTTAAGTGAATATGAACAAGACCAATGAAGAGCTAATTAAACCAGTACTCAGGACAATGACTAAAGCAAAGATAAGAGTTTGTACATCAGTTATTTGTCAGACAGATTCTTCCTCTTTGGGTTGCAGCTCCCAAAGGACTTCACACATGAAGTGAATTCTGCACAGTTGTCTGTGCATCCTAAAGACGAGTCTTTCCACTTCTCTTTTCTGGAAGGACTGGCCCTAGGTTTCCTCATTGCCAGCAATCTCTATCTCTGTATTTGCATGGCATCTCTTTTTCTTCTGCTGGCCTCTGTCCCTGGGAAGCTGCTTGCTCTTGGCATGTTTAGTAGTTTCCATGATAGACAAACTCTTGCACTCTGTTCAGGGCGATCAACTCGATTCAAAAGAGCTGCCACGACAAGGCTTCCTCCCTGCTATCCTGCACCATGAAGAAAACACAGTACAGGACATAGCAAGCAATGAACAAATTAACCAAACACCATGCATGACAAATCCTAGACCCAGTCTGGAAGATTTGCATAGGTTAAAAAAACCCACCAGATTTACAAGTTGTATTAAGTGACAGGACGAGACTTACCTTCTTTTAAAGTAGTATCTGTCTGGAGAAATGAAATATGCATCTTTACCTCCTCTGAAGGTTTGTACAGAAGACAGACAAGAAAAAAAACCTTCAAGCAGTAAAATAATATGCAATTTTCCTCTGTGTTATTAAAGTAACTTAAAAGCACACCAGTGATAAAATGTATTATCTACTTGTTGCTTATTAGACAGACAATTTGCTTTTGGAGAGATAAAAAGTGCATTCTGTTTAAGGGTGTTTCAAGGCTGCTGTCCTCAATCTGTCTGTGTCATGCTGCAGTGTTCCCAGACTAACCATGTCCTGGCAAAAAAAAAAAAGAAAGAAGAAGAAAAAACAACAAAACAACAAACAAACAAACAAACAACACACATACACACACAACAACCCAAACAAACCACCAAAAAACCAAACAAAAAAACATCCCTTACTGGTCATCCATTCAGAGTACTAAAATGATTACCAATGTTTGTTATAAAATCTTAAATGACACTATCCAGCATAAAACAAGTTTCTGTTCTGAAGGAAAATGCAGGGCAGATTGTGTAATGTTGTTTTTCTCTTTCTTCTCTAATGTTTGTTATTGATTTCAATTTGAATAGAAGCTGTGAATATTTTGAAAATAGTAAATCCCCATCAAAATTACTATTGACAAAAGGCTTCAGAAAGTGAACAACGACAATTCAGAAGGTACAGACTGCATGGTATCAAAGGTTTAGAGCAAACTAGATAATGATTTTTTCCAGACAATTGAAGATTTTTTTCCTTTCTTTTTGCTAAGTAGTAGCTTATTAGAGATGCAGTAAAGCACTGAAGCATTACACAACTAATCATACTGACTGACAACACAAAGTATATGCTTGACAACTACCATTCAGCAAATACAATTTAAAGTTAAATTATATGTTTTGAAAAGCAGCATTTCCTTCAGGACTTTTTGATCCATTAAACCTTCTGTCACAAAATATCACTGATGTCAAGAATTTACTAGGTATGAAAAATGAAGAAGCATTTATGTGGATGAAAAGAACATCCATACTCATATTAGACTGGAAAAGATTGTTATTATTTTTTTATTAAGAATGTGATATTTGATCATCTTGTTAAATCGGTGAGGATGGACAAGGACTGTGAACTCTTGTTCAGAGAATAAACCAGTCATGAATTCTATGGAGTAGAGGAAAACAAAACCCCCATCTGTTCTGCAGCTGTTTACTGTAGGATTTCTTGAGACTTCCTGTCGAGCACGTAGCATTCACCAGGTTTTAGGGAAAGGTGATGCATTACTTGCAAACCATTTCAGAAAGCATAAAGTCATAAGTATTGCACCTTGACTTTCATCCCTCTCTTGACAGGTTCTATTATTAAGATTTGTCATTTTCTTCTTCTCTTCTGTTCCTGTCCTCCAATTTTCCTTCATTAATTTCTCTTAGTGATATCTGTGAAGCTGTTTTGAAATATATTCAGGTTTTTTCTTGCCTGTTATATGTGAAATTGTTGCTCCTTGTATTCTTTGTTTTATCATTTGCTCAAATATTGTGGGTTTTTTCTAATTCTAAGCCTATCTGCTGCTATTGCTTATTTTGTCAAAATGTCTAAAAACTTTTACTGATTTAATGTCTTCTCATCTTAGACTTGCTCTCCTTTTTATCAGAAAACTCATATGGTTTTGGGGGGGTTTTTTAGTCACTGCTCTAGGCAAAGATTAGATTCAAACACTAGTTTTGAAAGTTTTTAGCAGAGGGCAAATGAAACTGAGCACTCTTTTTTTCCCTAAGTCTAATGATATACCATCTTCTTTCCTTATTGTTATTCTCATGTGGCATCCTTGCATTGACAGTGGTAATAGCACTTGTTAGTACACAATGCTCCTGTAAGCTTATTATGGTTAATAAGCTGCAGTTTCATGGTTAACATATTGCATGTCTGTATAGCTCCTGTGGGTTATTCGAGATTCTTCTTTCATGCACATAAAGAATTGAGGATACCTGTCTGTTTTCCTGGTAGAGAAATTTTCTTCTTTTGTTATCTTTCTCAGAATCTGTACAAAATTGTCATTTGAGGGATGAGTTTTGTCTACTGTAGTTTTGGAAACTGCAGCAATTCCAGGCCAAAGTGCCCCAAAACAGTGAGCTGGACTACTAGGATTTGGTGTCAAAAATAGAAAAGAATCCCAACCAACCCAAGTATCTGGTATTGGCTTTTCGGTTTGTCTTTCCAGGCTCTGTCATTTTGCCTTGGTTTCACTACAAGAATGAAGAGGAACATAAACTTAATATACAAGCAATTGCTGAATCAGAGGATGTTGCACTTGGCCAAATTACAATGGGATTCTCATTTAGTATTATACAAATTTTTGATAATGCAGTCACTAATGGCTATTAAAAAGTGTGTGTGACTCAGGACATACTTTTGTGTGTTTCTCTTCAGGAAATCCTTGTGCTACTGTAAGTCTTTACCATGAGGAATATGGCTCTTTACTTCTCTCTACTTCGTTTCTATCTCAGCAACTAGTAACACTCGAAAGGAGAAGTTTGGATGTATGAGTCTGGAGTAACAGCTGTTAGAGCATATTTGGAAGCTTTCATACTGACCTTCTTTCTGGCCTTCTCACTTTATCACTGCTTGCCCTCCCTTCCTGGTTATTCTTTTTCTGAATTTAGACAAAATAACTATTTTCAGTGTGGGATAAGAACCGTTCAAAGAGATGTGTTTTTACTGAACAGAAATTTTGGGATTTGTGTCAGTAATCAAGTAACTATGAATTAGAAAATCCTGGTACTTAGGTGGGAGTGTATCATCTCTGTTTGCCTCCATTAAAGAACATTCAGCTGCTTTTGTGTATCTAAAGATATATGTTGCTTCAGGCTGGTCAGACAGCTCCTGAATCTGCTAGAGAAAAAATATTGTCTAGCAAATTGGCTGTATTCTCCCTTTTGCAAAACCTTTTCTCCTTCTGTTCTTAGGAAGTGTAATTTTCTACTAACCATCTTCTAGTTTTAGACTATTTTGATGTGTGTGGAATTACGTAATTTCATTTGTTACCACACATCAAGTAATCAGAGAGTGTTCTCAGAAAGCTAAGGAGTTGCAATTTTAGAAAAATTATATGTGACTATAGTAAAAGTATCCCCTATATTGTTCACAGGCTGCCTAATCATTAAATTACTAAAATAAATTATACTAATACATAAAAGACTGGGAATCACAAAGGATGAGACAGGTGACCCATAGACATATTGAGAATATGATCTTTAAGGGCAGAATGTAGCCACTCAATTATATTCAATACTTACAGAACACAATATCGCCTTCTAAACTTGGAGACCAAATGAACAGAAAATTAAGTGTAATCTGGAAAAAAAAATCAATTTTCCAAATAATGCAAAGAAGTTGCCAGAGAGATTTTATCAACTAAACTCATGTTGCATGATGATATGATTGAGAGATAACAAAATATAGAATGCTTGTGAAAAACAGTTTAAAACTATGGTTTGGCCAACCAACCCTATCCATTTGTCTATTCGACATGAAGTATTAAAATTGTGTGATTCACAATGCAGTTATAGACCCACATTTGAAGCAGCATGTAATTGTTTTTGCTTTATGAGAAAAATAGTTGAGCAACTGAAGTGACCTTCTGAAGAAATATCAAATAGATCTGTTAGAAGCCCCTCTGAAACTTATGTTTCTTTATGAAGTCTACCACCCAAACAAACCTGATCATGCAGTGGCATCAAAGGTGGTTTGACTTTAAATTGGGTACTGAAACTGAGGTTTTTACTTCCAATTGGATAAAATAATTATCATATTGGTTTATAGCAAGACAGTTGTCCTAATTGTACATCTTAAGAAAATTCCTGTGACTTAAGAGAGTTGGATTTATAAGGGCATTGGACTAGGTGACCATTAAAGGTTCTTTCTGATCCAAAGTATTCTACAATTCTATGTTACCTCGATCTCAGTGGGTGCAGTTGCTGACACATGCAGAGCACACTGCAAAGACTGCATGTCCACAAAGTCATGGCACAAGGAATTTTTCTTGCCCAGTTTGAGTCCAGCTTGAGGTGTCGTCAAAGTAAAGCATCCCACCAAACATGGTGTGTGGATTTAGCATTGATCCTTGGGCTGTGTTCTGCTGTGTGTCATGAGAGTATCAGATTGGGAGGAAAAGACATAGTTTGATTTTAACAACATCCCCAATGTTTTGTTAAAGTGTAGGTCAAAGGGAGCCTGAAATATAGGAACGGAATGAGCAGAAAGTGATTAGCGGTTCTTATGGAGCTGTGTCAAGTTACAATTTTGCTGTGTGTGAACGAAAAGGATCTGCCTGGAGTTATGGACAAAGAGTGAATTAGCACATGGAGAGGCGATTTTCTTTATACCATTGGATGATTTTCATAGTGCTCAAGAGGACGAATTGAGCAAAGAGCAGTCTCTCACCTGTGTTGTATCTGTTTGGCATTCAGCAAACTGGACAATATCTGTTTAAGACAGATGAGGGAAAAATGATTGGAAATTTCGGCTCCCTCAATTTTCATGCACACTGATCTGCTGAGGTCAGGATATGCACTGGAGAAGACCCAGCCAAAACTGTGCTTGCAGTATCTCATACAGTAAATGTCTTAAAGCAAGTTAGTCTTGCTGCTGCAGAACACAGGGTATTTAAACTACTTGAGTATACACTTATGTTTTGCATTAGGGAAAGAAGTGCTGTCTTTTTCTTAATCAGTCAAACTGGTGGAGCATTTCCTAGGGAAAGGCTGATTTTTAAAAATTGATGACTATTTAGACTTGCAGTTCAATTGACAGTGTGGTCCATTACAGGCAGATTTCTGTCTCCACAGTATGAAACACCGTCTTTCAGAAGCAGGACATTTACACATATCTCAAGTCTTTATTTCCTTGGTTTCATGCTTCTCTAGACTAATTTGATTAATTTCTGCAGTGTGTCAGGTTAAACTCACTGACAGCAACGATCTGAATATTTTCAGTGTGGTCTTCATCTCAGTGCTGTCACAGAAGACTGCAATTTTCTTCTCAAAAACTTGGCTCTGTAATGTCTGAAACGCCCCCCTCTCACTTTAGGCACAGTTTTAGTAAGATTTCACAGATCTCATTGATGAAAAAAAGATACCAGTGGCTAGCTCCAATAAGAAAAGAAAGCTTTCTGTGAGTGTTTCTAAGGGAACTTCTAGTCAAGGCTATACTTAATGCAAGGTCATCATTGCTTGTGGTTTTTTCTGAGGACTGGAAGGCAAAAAAGTCATTGTTTTGATGATGACCTGAAGAATGTAGGGGCAGTCTCAAGTGATCTGTGACAGCAGAATGTCAAGGTAGTTAGAAGAAAGTCAATGTCAGTGCTGAACTCGGAACCAGGAAGATAACTCTTGAAGTTGAGATCTTGTATAAGAAGAAGACAAAACTAAACTCATCCAAAGCTATCAGGACTGAACCCTAACAAGGGTTTCCATGATATTTTGTTAAAATCTGTGGGTAAGCACAGAAGACAACATATGTTTTGGGGATTTTTAATCCAGCTTCATGAATTTTGGCTTTTTTTCAGATGTGAAAAATAATAATAGTTAAAAAAATATAGGACCCATTATCCTTTGTAAATAAGAATGTACAGAAGATCCACTTTAGGGGAACTAAAAGGTTCCTGTTGCTCAGTTTTTATGTATGTTGTCTTTCCCTGTGTGCGTGTGTTTCTCTTGGAAAACTATGAGAAAAGATTAATGTAATCTACAGTGAAATTTCTCAGTTTTAGCATAAGATAAAATTTTAATTACATCTTTTTTTTTTGTATTTATCGGATGAAAAGGTCAGAGATGAAAAACAAAGAGTAGCAAAAAGTATCCTGCATTACTAGAAAGTAGACTTTTCCTTTTTGTTTTTGATTCACATATCACCTCAGTTCTGTGGTAATTGGTTTTTTTCCTTGCCGTTCTTACTGCATTTTAATCTGCAGACACTTTCATTGATGGCCTAAAAACTGTTAGGAATTTAAAGTGTTAGATTTGTTTTGTGTACATCGCAGGGATCACCAAAATCAAAATCCATGAAGAAAACAGTCAAGGCTGACATGTTCAAATAGACCCTTGTCTTACGACAGCTTTGTGAACCCGCGTATTGATGTGGTGTTGTTTCTGTTGGGAATTCGGTTACGTGTGAATACATGAAAATAATTCCTGTTGCTATTGAGTAGAAATAAAGATGTTTCAGAAGTAGACTTAAGAGGACTCATTTTAAATTTGGCTCTGACAACAGACAGGATATATAACTCTGTATCAGCACAATGTCAAAGTTTCAAGGCAGCTTTCAGTGAGCTGATGAAGCTATGTTTGGTCCCTTTGGCGAATTTCTTGAGAGATTGTTATGGGTAGAGTAGCTAAATGGGCAGGTTTGGGACCTTCCTCATAGTTCTTGATATTCTTTATTTAATCTCAAGAAATAAAGCTGACTGTTTATCCTTGAATATACCTGGAGGTGTAGGAAGGTCAATGGCAGAAGGGGAACTGTGGCATATTGTGCCACAGGGAAGCCATGGAAAAAAGACAGTTAAAGAAAGCCACAAATCACCTTGGTGTCGAAAGACCTTTTTTTTAGTAGGAAAATCTGCCCTGTCCTGTGCAAAGTTTTTGAACATAAATTAGTAGAAAGTTATAGATAAATTAAGAAATTATCACAAACAACTGTTAAATGTCTAATGAATATTATTTTGATTAATCTTGGTTGAATAAATATTGGTTAGACACTTATTTAAGAATTGCATTGGAGTAATTTTTATAAATGTGTTAATCTGAATAAACCATTACCATTGTCTGACACAAGTATCAATTGCCTGAGCCCTCACCTCTGCCTCCTTTAATTTCATATTCATGGAAAATATGTGAAAAATATTATCAAGGTTTTATTTAAAACTAACTTTTAATTTGTGGTAGGGCACCTTTTCTTAATGGTCATACTAAGCATTTTCTAGTTTTCCCTAGAGTAATCTCTAACTGTCAATCCACTTTTTTTTCCTCTATCATGACATGCCATGGTAATGTTTATTGCTACACCTGTAACCTTTCTTATCAACATAGTTTTCAATGTTTGCCTGACTGAATATGGCATATATAAAAATGCATATTTAGCAAACAAAGGAATTATGAAAACCAGCCTATTCATCACAGCTTTTGTTGTGAATAAATTTTTATATAAAAGATATTTAATTTCAGTGTTTTGAAAGAAAATTTTAATAATTTCATAACGGTCCACAATGAAAATAATCTTACAGCAAAAGCTTTTAAACAAAGTATTTTGATTAACCTATTTATTTTCCTTTCTCATTCCTTTTTAGCACTCCTCAAATTCTGTGTAAGACTTAAGTCAGCTCAGGCCACTCTTTTCTTTGCTGTTCAACAACCAAACTGAAACATCCTCTATTCCCTTGTCTGCCTGTTTGCAAATTCCAGCTTTTTATGTCAGCTTTACTTCATCAGTTCATACATTTCAAGGCCAACAGAGATCACTAGATCACTTAGACTGAGCTAAATATAACCCCAGCAATTGCACCAGCAGTAAAATTTCACCTAGTTAAGCTCTGTAGTAAGCCAGATAACTTGCAATGGGCTCAAGCGTGTCCCAGAACATCTGTCAGTCTTGATTTGAGGATTTCAACAACTAGGGAAATATCATCACTTTACTTGATGGCTCTGATAGTTAATCACCACTGCAATTAAAAAACTGCCTCATTATAAGTTTGAATATATCTAGCTGAAAGCCCCAGCCATCGATTCTTGTTATGCCTTTCCTCACTAGTTGAAATAGCCCATTGGTGTCCAACATTTCTCTCTGTTCTGCATAAAGTGTGCAGTTTTAGGACAGTCAATGCCAGAATAACACAGTAAGCCTCAAAAGATGTCACATTTGAGAACAGTTAGCTGCTGATGTTTGGATGTTCTGTTTACTATATAGGTTCTGCAAAATCTACTTACAAAAGAAAACTTGGCTGTACTATTAGGCACCTAGTTAGAAATATCATGGCTGAGAATATAATTATATATTTTTTCAACCTTGCTTTCTAAGGAAAATGGGCTTTTTAAATCATGCTATTTCTGTCCCTTTGTCTTCTTCCCTCGTTTCCCAGAGAACCTGGGAGCTGACTGAATAATTCCTGCCATATGTGATCGTTCAGTAGAGATCACAACGTTTTGTGCTCCTTCACATTCTTATAGAAGGCAGAGGGAATAGAGATCTCTGTTCAGCTTGTTGCTGTCCCCTCTTCCCTCACCCAGCAGAGGACTAGCTGCTGCAGGCTTTTAAACTTGAGCTGCTGCCTCCCAGCCCATCAGGATCTGAGTGGTTCCGTTTTAGATGCGACCAGGAACAGGATGCATTCACCATCCGGGAACTGTGGGAGCAGTCTGAATGATGAACAAGGAGAAAGGCTGGTTAGGGCACAGTGGGAGGATGTACTGCAGGAGACAGCAACCAAAGGGTAAACACTGGAATTCTTGAACTGGAGCAGGTTGGAAGGGATTAGAGGGTCATAGGAGGTTTCCTGGAGGAACCCATTTTATTTCGGTTCTGACTGAGACCATCACAAAAAATACATATGTAGAAAGTCAGTGTGCTGGATCTGAATGTGTCAGCAAACTCCACAATATATTTTTCATGGTCACAACAAAGAGTCTTTTCATTATATTCTGCAGCTTCTTATTCTAAAAGGAGTATCAGATTATTTATATGTGCAGCTTATAGCCATAAGATAAATTTTTGATGTCCACTTGGTATGCAGCATGGTTGGAAAGTATTTCTGAAAACTATTTTCACAGCTTTAATCCTGGTTTTGTGGCAGAAAAAAGTATAATTTGCCTTGTGCTGTCATCTTCAGAAACTATTTTTTAGGCCCAAGACATAACTTTGCAAATCAAAAAATCAGGTTTATTGCTCTCTTAATTTTTACCTTTTCTTTTCAACATCTTTTCTCTTCTGTCAGGCTTATCTTACAGGTTTCCTTCACAACTAAAATACGTGAAAGGAAATAACCTCTCAGGACTAATTAATAGAGAGGATCATTTGGTGCGTGAAAATACATTTAAAATAATTAACTGTGCCATTTACTGGTTGGAATTGTCACAGCTCCTTATTAAGAGTTTTCAGTAAAGGGTTAGCCCAAAAGTTATGTTAGAGTATAAATAAGTGACTCCTGAGCTCTTGACAGAAACTTAACTTATAATGACCTAATTTTACTTCCAATTCAAAGCAGTTTTCTTTCCAAAGGCTTCTCTACTGCATACTTCTCGTACTGAAAAAATGGCTGAAGACTTTAACCTAAAAAAAAGTTTCTTTACTGAGGGACTCCCCTTCTGTGGGAAGAGCACACTTCACAGAATCATCTGCTATGTGTAAGAGAAAGCTAAATTAGTATGGGAACTGAGACCTGGACTCCTGGCAGAATTGCTGCACTGACTTCAAGATCAAATCTCATACTTCAGAGTAGTATTCTTGGAGATTCTGAAAAGACATAATTTCTCAAATAGGTTTTGGGCTTTCTCTTTCTCTTTGATTCTTTAGGACCCTCATCATTCATGCCAAATATAGTTCTTCAGTCTGATCCCTCAGAAAAACAGTGAATGGTATAAAACTATTTTTCAAGAGACTATGAAATAAATTTGAAAGGAAAATTGAGATTTGAACCTCTACTGTTAGAGTAATACATTTCTCAATTGCCAAAATCTGTAAAGGATTCCTGCAATTTTCAAGGAAACTTGAATAAGAAAGCAACCCTCTGTCCTTAATATTGTGCATATCCTTATTCAGACATTTTTGAGACCTCAGAACACCAAGATGTACAGAAGGTCAGCTGAGAAGTTTTTTAAACTGGCTTCTATTCCCCTTAATCATCATTAACTTCACCAACAGCTGCATCAAACTTTGGCTACTACAGACCAATTTAAATATTTTTTTAATAATTAATAGAAACAATTCTCTTAACTTCATTGGTGCTCAGTCTAGTCTCTAATTCAAGTACCTCCTAATTACAGACTATCATTGGCACAGCTAACATGAGATAATGTGTCCCATGTTAATCCTCATTACCCAGCTTTCTCAGCCCTTGCAATGAAGAACAAATGGACTAAATTCCAGTATAGCATTTCTGAAGCAGTCTCTTTTCAACCTGAGAACAGTCAAAAAACTTCACAGTTTTAAATAGTACTAAAATTTTCCCTTTATTTTTGCAAACCACTCCGTCATCTTTTTGTGGTGTGTTTAGCTTAGTCAGTACCTGGATTTCAAAAGCACCTAATTCAAGCTTCTTAGATCATTAAAATTTACATTAAATTTCTTTGCATCAATTGCTTCTGATTGCAGCCAAAGGAGTACTGAGGGATAATGGAGCATGGCAGAGCCAGACTACATGATGGCTGATCAAGGAGTTTTGTTTAAAAAGGACATAAAACCTCCAATAAAACAAAGAGGAATTAAAATATGACAGAGGATGAATATCATTAAGAAGAAAATGAGAGATCAATGAGGAAGACAGAGCTAATATTGATAACAGCAAATACTGTGCTGCAATGCAATTAGTGCCTAATGAAAGATGGGACAGAGAGTGATCAGTTAAACACACCAGTGTATAAAGTATTTGTAAAGCAATTGCAAGACTATAGGCAATCAAATGGAAGAATTAACAGGAGACGGGGACAAGGTGAAATTCAGTACAGGGTGGACTTACAGAAACAGGCCTGGAAAGCAATGACTGAAACAGAACTATGAATTGTGTACTGCTCATGAAGAATTAAATGATGGGTTACCTATCCTCTTCTATTTTCTTTAATTGGCAGTACAAAACTGGAAGCATTTCCACAGTTAAAATGGAACCCCCCTAAAATGGCATAACTGGGGGAAGAATATAGAATTCTCTTGCAGTAGTGAGTGATTGGGTCCTGCTGTTGAATGCCTCTATCAGATCTGGCTGATTTTTCTGTAGAGACAAATGCTGTTAGAAATGCTGTCCTTATGAGAAACATTAACTTCCAAAACACTTGTTAGGCTCTACATATCATTCCTAATATTAAGGTCTAACACTTCTGATTCTAACAAGATTTTTATTTTTTTTCATTAATGGGGTCATAATGTCAGAACAGGTAACCCTGTCTTGGGCCTGCTTTAGTTAACTGATTCATCTATAATCTAACTATAAGCAAAAAGATTTGGATCAACATTCTGCAAGTTGATTGTTTAATTTTGGTGAAAATATGAACAGGAGGATTAGCTCTGTCCAGATTTAAATTTCCAGAGGGAAGTTTAAAAAAAAAAAGTATGAAAGGACTCAGCGTCTGAGTGCAGAAGAGGTCCAGGGTTTCCCAAAGTCAAGGGTGTTTATACTACTGAGCAACTTTATCTCAGTCAAAGGAACAGCTTTCAGGGGAGAGCTCCAGAGGAATAGGGTAGGATAGTAAAAATAATTAGAGCATATTTTGAGAATAAGAAAGTCTATGCACTATGATGGAAGACTGCCCAAGTTGTCAGTGAACATAGAGATGAAATCACCAGAAGATGATTCAGAGAAAGGGAGGAAGGGCAGAGAAGGGGAAGAGAGAAGGGAGGATACAGACTGTAACAAGGAAACATGGATAAGTTTGTTGGAGATGAGTCAATATGGCTCCTACAAAACTCTTCACAAGTCTGTGTTGAATTAATCACGGGCAATGTGATCAAGCAGAATCCAGGTGACATCTATTCTCTGAGTAGTGGCTCGAAAAGATTCTCAAAGAAACTTCAGTGCTATTAGGGTGATAGAGATGATCACTACGTAGATAAGTAGCCCATTATAAATTAAGAACTGGAATTGATGGTCAGCTTTCTCAGTGCAGCAAAATGTACAGATGCACAAAGTTATCTGGGATATGTAAAATGACAGCCTATTGCAGAGTCACGTACTGACTGACTGACTGAAATAAAATGGCAGGTGGAACTCAGCACAGATATATTCAAGATATGGAGAGAAGAAAATCCTGGCTTTTAAACAGGTAGCTATTGTACCTGTTCTGTCCGTCACCATTCCAGAAAGATGTCTTAGAATTACAACAGACTGTTCTTGTTAAAGGTTCTACAGAACTAGCCAAATCCAGCAGATGTGCAGGTCTGGCCAGTAGCAAGTTACTGACACATACAGCTATGGGCCTGTGACTTACAGCCTTCCCTTTCCTAATCTTTGGTCATTTCCCTAAACATTTTTACACAAATACATTACACAATCTCACAAACCCTTTCTGGAAGCTCGTCAGAAACTTCATACAAGTTACCTGAAATATTCCCTAACTCTCATGTTTCCATTCCTTATCACTTACACTGCTTTGGGCAATTCTTATGGCTGTGCCCAAGCAGTTCCCTTGATGGCCATCAGTGACCAGAAAGCTCTGGTCTTCATTACTGTCCCCAAGATCACCTCTTCCTATTGCAATGTATGAGGGAAAGTATCATTATATTCTCGCATTTGTCTTACACTTTTTTCCCTATATCTGGTGGCAATTATTTTAGGAGACATGGGATAGAATGACATTTTCTTGGACCTCTTATAGCTAATGTATGCAATTCTGTGGAAAGTGAAAATTCACTTGGATAAACTGACAGTGAAAAACATCTCTTGTTAGCAGCTTCCAAAGGAATTTATGCATTAAGTTAATCTCTTAGTAGCCAAGATCAATGTGTAACTGGCATAGATCTTGTCCAGAGTGGTCTGAATACTTTCATATTCAAGACCACTGCAATTTTGGGTGTGGAATACTTTATTAGTCACTCGTCTAGAACATATACATTACCGGGGCCTGGAAAAGGCAGAAAAAAATAAATATGTTTCTTTTGAAAATCCAAAAAATAATCACAGAATTTTAGAACCCAATTTGGATTGGAAGGGACTTTTAAAGGCCATCTAGTCCAATCCCCGTGCAGTGAATAGTCAATTCAATTAAAAACGTATGCAAAGATCAGTTGACCAAAGAAGAAGGAATCATGCTGAATTTCCTTATTAAGCAAACAAGATGAAATCCCAAATTAATCCTTCTTGTGAATCCCTGTTACTCTATATACAATTATGCTGCTTTTGACATACCGTCAAGTGTATCCTTGTACACTCTGTAGACATATTGACTTTCTTCATAGAATTGACTATAGAATTTGGCAATTTTGCTTGCTTCTTGGGCTTTTCCCAATGTTTGATTAGAATATAAAAGAGTTGTTAAGCCGGTGCAAAAAAAATTATTCTAAGTACAGCACTTTTAACATGCTGAATTTTAAATTTCATTTGAAGCTTGTAACTTACTGCTAAAAAGTCTTTGGAAACCTTCAGTAACATTTAATAGTCTGTCATTTTAAGGTAAATTCTTTCAGCAGTTCAGTTCTGAACTGGATTTGCTTCAATTCGGTTGTTCCCTAAAATTCAGTAAAAATAAGTGCATTAATATTAGCAATGGATGTTGACTTTTGATTTAGAAAGCAAAGCAGATTAATCGTAGTATTTAATGAAGGGTGCATTTTTTGTGACAATAGAAAGTATCTCTTGTATGTAAACTCTTAACTATCATACTGAATTATTTGCTGACTACCCATTATTAAAATCAGGTTTTGGGCAATCTGTCACTGGAATTGAACAATACCATCCAAACATTGATGTTGCCCCAAAAGCCAGATCTTCCCTATAAATCAGCAATAGATTGGACCTCTTTCTGAAATAAAGTTGTTTTCCTATCAAGACTGGTCAATATGAACAAAACAGAGACAACAATAACACGATCACTTCAACAATGGGAGGCATAATTCATTGAAAGCAACAAATGCTGATGGCATACATTAAGAAATTGGTAATTATAAAGCTGACAGAAAAAAAAGCAATAAGAGGGGCTCAAAAGGATCTCAAATTGAGCTTTTCTATTGTACCACAAGAGGTTTATAGTAATTTGCAGATGTTATTTTTCATCATAAAACATTTCATGCTTAAAGGCTATAGAGCTCTTTTATTTTACTGATATTGTGTTTAAAAGATTGAATCTCGGAAGAAATGTGGGTTCGAGGCAATAAATGTAGATTTGTAGGAAGACGACTGGGGATATATTCATGTCTACTTTAGTCTCTGCTGCTCCCTAAGATCCTTTCTAGCTTTCATTCAAAGATGACTCTTTTGTGATATTTGCACTAAGCTTGTACATTGTGCACACTTCAACTCATGGGTGTTCACTACCTGTAGGATATAGAGAAAAATTGTATCTCTAATTTTGCCTATAAAACTTGCAGAAAAACATATATAAAAGAGACTAAGATATAAAAAAATATTAAAGAGAGTGTTCCTCTGGTGGCTGGAAAACAAACTTTCTGGACACCCAACTGAGGGTCTAGCTGGAGTTGGTTTAAAGTGAGATAATACCCTGAAATGCCACATCTTACAGTAACCATAGGTGCATAACATATTAGAGGGTCAGTCATCTTTCAATTGTAATATTAAACCACTCTGAAGTTATCTGTAGACCTAAGATATAAACATCATTCCTGAAAGAAGAATAAATGTGACTATTCCCAAGATACATTACCTAGCTATTATGCCAGATTCAAAAAGGGAATGTCTCTTGCTCTTTTATTCACAGATTTTTTTTCTTGCAGGAAGAAAGCTAGTAAAATCACAGCAAAACCTAGAATTTTCAGGCAAAAGTTGGTGTTTGTTTTCATGTACTCTCAAATCTCAGTGTGATAAGAACATCTCTGCAGAAACCTTTACATCTTTTCATTGAAGGCAGCTGGGGACATTCCAGGCATTCTGAGACTTGCGACTTGCATTAGTGACAGGAGGCTCCTTTTTGAAGGCTAATAGGTTTTTCATGGTAGCTGTCTATGCAATTTATTTAAGACAAGCTGCACTGGAAGGAGAGACCACTGCCCATTTCACCCATTAAATTGGTTCTGTATGACTTTTACTTGATCTGGGATTGGAATTGGGATTGTAATTCTAAAAAACTACATAAAACTTTATGAGGTAAAGCAGATTAATAGTATGTTTCATTATTTTCTAATTAAAATTAATTGTTATGAGAGCAAGAACATTGTTTAAATGATGGATGGAACTTGGAAGAAAAAGCAGCCCAAAATTACCACCAGACTGATAATTAAAATGGCTAGTGATAAGGAGGTTTATCATTATTTTGAGAGGTTTTAGTGAATGTCATGAAAATTATGATGGAGCTGTGTCATACTGACAAATGTGAGACACTGACCTCTACAGAATCTGAGCTTCTGTTTCGTTTCACAGCAGTTCATTCTCTTCTCCCACTGTTCCAGTTCTATTTCTCAACCCCTTGCTGTGATACCATTTTCACCTTGAATAAAATACAGGGGTTTTCTGCCTGCATTCAGAATACCCCTTTGCATAACAAACCTGCATGCAGCCCTTCTTGTTCCTTTGCACTACAGTAATAGCGTTTTCTCCTTGTTTTAGCTCTTACCTTCATCTTTTGATCTTATCTGTTATGTTTAGGATAGAGTTCAGTATTAACAATTCCAGACTAAGAGACTTTAATAGACTTTTGAAGCTTCTTCAAAATGCTCACAGAAGTTTAACTCATATATTCTTGTGTTGTCATTTTGGTTTTATTGTATTCTGGGGAGAGAGGAGGAGAGTTTGATGCCTATTATGTATTTGTGATTATTTCTTATTGAAAAGAAAACAGAAAAATCACTTCAGGAGGGATTATTAAGAACAACTATAATAAAGATTGTTCATTTAATAATAAATATATTTCATAGTTATGTTATTTTTTATGTCCTGATATAAAAGCTTGACATTAGTACACTTTCAGTTTAACATCTTGATTAAAGTTGGTGTTAACAAAATCTTAATTTTTAGACAAATGTCATTAAATATTTTCCTCAAATCTGGGTCATATATATCGACTGCCTCTCAATAAAACTGCTAAGTAATCTGCACCTTAAGAATAAAACAGGTTTATTCCTTTAGAAATCACTCGTATAAAAGACCTTTTGAGGCTAACATAATGCTCACCTATGTTTTTCTGTTCATTTTCTGATTAGCAAAGCCCATAGGAATGATGCAAAATGTGGGTGCGGAAGCACAAATATTTAATCCAGCAATGACTGTGTATTCTCTACACAAATATCTTCCTGTCATTCTCTTCTATGAAACACAGAGGACTGACGAAAACAAATTATTAGGGTTAGCTCATGATAATCCCCTTATACAGTACTTCCCACTGGAGTTCCTTAGGAAATCACTAATTGAAATCAATGGGGCTTTTGAAGGTGTAAGAAATTATTCAGGAGGAGCAAGGACTTTGCAGGTTACACTTTAGCTTCTCTGAAATGACACTGTTTCCTGGTAGCTCATCTGAATAATTTATTTATACAAAGGTTTCCTTCTTCTGAAGATGTGAAGTCTATCTGGTTTTCTCGTGATGTCATAGCTATTACCTTTCCAATTCCTGTTGATCTTGTTGATCGAATACATACCTGTTATTCTTCTTAATGGTGGCAGGTTGTTTTTGCTTTGCAAGACAGATTTGGTTTTCAGAAGCTCCCACTTTGACTCTCTAACTACTTGCAGATCAGATTTTATTCTGATCTTTGTATTCCTCTGAATTTTCACATTCTTATTTAATTTCTTTCTGCCTCTGTCTTTTGCATCAAATTTCGATATCAAGACAATAGCTGTGTTTGATGTTCATTAGTATAGCAGTCCTTGAATCTATTCCTGTTTACAGATTAAGACTAACATTAATAAAGAAATTGCTTCATGAAGCATTTGAGGTGAACTTTTTCACCTTGAGTACGAGGTATGTTTTTTATGCAAAATAATGACCTATTTAATTCTGTTTTGCCTTGTCAGTAACTGCAGCAGCAGTTGTTGGCCTGTCTTCAGAGGCCTTTCTCTATTCAAATTTGGGCTTAGTTCTTCCACTACCACATGGCTCTTATGTGATTAATATGCAAAAGAACAGGTTTGGTTGCACATCTTGAGTACTGCAAAGAGTATGAAACATGAATAATCTTGACACAGAAGTCAGAGTTGGATCTTTAGTCTGAAAATTGAGAAGTTTTGGAAGCTGAGATCTGACTCTACTCCTGTTATCTCTTATAGAGGAGTTGCAGGATCAGGAGGGGAAGAGGAATTCTTATTCACGGAAGAGCTTCAATTTCTTTGGAAAAAAGACTGGAAAGACAGCTATAAACACAACTGCACAACTTAAGTGGTAATTCCACAGTCATGAAAAACCACGTGGATGGTAAAGCTAAAATCTTGCAAAAGGAGGGAAGCAGAGCTTGTGAAAACAGTACATGGATCCCTAAGGCATTATGTCTTCCTGTGGAGATGAGTGTCCTGTGTCCTGAGAGACATATGTGCCTTGTCCTAGAGAATAGTATGCAAGAGCCGTAATTTCACTTAAGATATGATGATGAATAGGTACATGAAAGAGATTACTTGATAGTGTTTTATTAGCATGCTAATTTGGTCATAAATCATCTGCCACGTTTTGTACAGCTGTCACAGATGGCAAAAAATGTCTCTAGTTTTGGAATCTCGATATCAAAACTGCTGTGCTAGCTGCAGTCTTGTCATGGCTTTCCTAACCACCTGGGAAAGGCATTATTAACAGTTTAACCATGTTTCTTTATATAAATCATAGAGTCATAGAATCATGGAATGGTTTGGTTTGAAGAGACCTCAAAGGTCATCTACTTCCAGCCCCCCTTTCATAGGCAGGGACAATTTCCACTGGGTATCATTAAAGAATGAGTTCTATCCCTCTATTCAAGAGAACTATAAAAATCAACAAAGTCTTTCAAAAGGAAAATTAATGCAGAAAGAGCACCTTATGACCAGGAAAAAACTCTTTCTCAGATGGCTCAAAGTATTTGGCACTCCGTGCACTACAGTACCTCAGAAGCACAGGCAATCTCATGACTAAAGATAATGCTTTATCAAAGACTTCTACTTTATGAACATTTTAATGTATATTTATGACAATCATTTCCACATTTGTTCCAGTTTTTTCTTGTCCTTACTGGCTAATTCTTTTTCTAAACTATCTCCTTAACTGGTGTATTTTCTTGTTCAAATCCCCTAAAGAAAATCTTTATTTGGATGTTCCTCAGACACCAGCTTATCTGCCTCTGCCTTTGGACTGATCTGTCAGCCCCAGCACACACTAGAATTGCACCTGATTATTGGAGAACACTTGGTTTTATTGTGATAATGCCTTTCTAATTGCCCTTATCAGGACAGGGCATAGAGAATTCCCACTCCACTTGTAACCTGAAGATCTTATTATCCTCTCTTCAGTCAAATGTAATTTTGTTTTCACTGCCTTTCTCAGGTCACATAAATGAGAAAGAAAGTTCCCCTTTTCATTACATTTGATGTTTTTCCCTCTGCTTCTTGAGGCAGACCATATGTTAAAAAAAATTAAACTATCATTGGGCTTGTGGGGAAGCTGCTGAAGAGGATAAAGGCTCCTTTTCACCTTCCAGAACTTGAAGGAGATTTGTAAGAGAGATGGGCACAGACTTTTTAACAGAGCAGTGATAGGACAAGGGGTAATGTTTTTAAACTAAAGGATGGTAGATTAGGTATAAGAATTTTTTTTTTATGTGATCAGGGTGGTGAAACACTGGAATATGTTCCCAGAGACCTGGTAGGTGCCTGTGTTGGTTTTGGCTGGGGTACAGTTAATTTTCTTCCGAGTGGCTAAACTGGGGCTGTGTTTTGTATTTGTGCTGAACACAGGGTTGATTATATAGAGAAGTTTTTGCTACAGCTGAGGGGGGCTTACACAGAGCCAAGGCCTCCTCTGCTCTTCATGCAGCCACACTGGCGAGGAAGTTGGGGGTTCTTGGGAGACTGGGAAGAGACACAGCTGAGACAGGTGACCCCAGCTGGCCAAAGGGATATTCCAGACCGGGTGATATCATGTTCAGTATATAAGGTGCAGGAAGGAGGAAGAAGAGACATTTGTACTGGTGGCATTTGTCTTCCCAAGTAACCATTACAGGTGATGGGGCCCTGCTCTCCTGGAGATGGTGGAACACCAGCCTGCCCATGGGGAGCACTGAATTAACTCCTTGTTTTGCTTTCCTTTGTAGCTTTTGCTTTCCCTATTAAAATGTCTTTATCTCAACCCACGAGTTTCCTCTCTTTTACCCTTCCAACTCTCCCTGATTCTGTGGGTGAGGGAGCGAGCAAGAGACTGCTGGCTGGGGTTAAACCACAGCAATGTCCCATCCCTGGAAACACTCAGAGTCAGGTTGGAGGGTGCTCTGAGCAACTTGATTTAGTGGAAGATGTCCCTGCTCATTGCAGGGGGCTTGGATTAGATGACCTCTAGAGGTCTCTTCCAGCACAAACCATTCTGTGATCCTATTACTTCTTTTCTTTACCCGTGTGGAGGGTGGCATGTCTGACGCCCTGGCTCACTGCCAGGGACCCCAGCTGCTGGAGGTGGCATTGAGTCTTCACAAAGAGCACTTTAACTTTTTGGGTCAATGCTGGCAACATGTTCCAGCCTGAAGGCAGGAGCACATGGGGAAGCCCTTTGAAAGAGAAAGCAGCTGAAGCTAACTCGGTGGGAGCATTAAATATCTTTTGATAGAATTTATAACATTTTTGCCAAAAAGAAAGACTGCTTTCCACAGCAATTTTGAAGGGACTGGAGATGCTGGGGAAGGGGTACCTTCAGAAAAAAAAATCCTTTGTTTAATTTTCAGCTGTTATAAACTTCAGCTTATTTAACATATTTGAAGCAACTAAAATTTTGTTCTACAGAACAAAAGAAAATAACATGAGATTAATATGGAGCAAATTAATTTACATCTTTTACTGTTTTGCTTTAGTTGTGGAGGAAAGAAAATGTACTTATTCTTCTGCCTCTTGAGAACTTAGTTCTATCTCACTGTATCCAGCTTCCTCTTATGTGAGGTAGAAACTGGATTCAACAGTAGTAATTGAAAACTATGATATGAATTTGAAAGAGTCTTGCAATCTTACTTTGAAACTTAAATACCAACAATTTAGGAGTCATCAAAAGCTGTACTTTTGGCTTCATGTAGCCTATGTTGCACCTCTAACATTTTTAAAGATAAAAGATTCATTCAGTACGAATGAACTTGAAAACATTTGAGAACTAATGTGACAACAACTTTATAAATGTCAGCAGAGTGAAGAAAGTGAATGTCTTCCCACTTCTGCAGAAATTTTGCAGGAGAGAATAAAACAGATTAAGGAATAGTGACCCACTGTTCTGTGCACGGAACACTTCAGAGGCACTCTGTGTGGTATCACAATCCAGAAAGAGGAATGAAACTGTTATGGTTTTGCCATAAACAGAAATTGTAAAAATGCACAGCAGAGGTGGAATATGTCTTCAGTCCACTGAGGTAATTTATACAGAATTTCATAATGCACATTTTAGAAACTTCTTTATGAAAATCTCAGTCCCAAAAGTAAGCATCATCTAATATATCAGCTGAAAGAACTACGTGGATTTTTGTCTTTTACGAGGACTATTAGGGGAAAGATCTGCACCTCAGAAACAAGTATATGTGTTACTGGAAAAATTTCATGCAAGAGGATAAGGCCACTTCAGCACGTCAAAAGTAATATGACTGTTTTCAGATCTCTTTTTATAATTTTTTACCTAATGAAGCCATTGCAGGTAATGCATCCACCTGCTCCTTTCCAGCTCTCTCTCCCCAAGACATCTTTTACTCAATGACATACAACGCAAGGACTTCTTCCAACAGGGTTTCACATACCATATCTTCTCCCTCAAAGCCAGTATCTCCATTGTAGTTCCTGCATTTCCATCCCCAAATCCTTTCTTCTCTGTATTTTTCCTGCCCACCTTTCCTTCCCCACCATTGATGCTCCCTCCTCTCTGCTGGGGCAGCGCTCATACCTGGGAGCCAGTTCATGGGTATTTTCCTTTCTCTGGCAAGGACTGCCTGTATGACTTAGGGGTGTTCTTATCCAACAAGACATCAGCACCTGTAGTCAGCTGTGGTCAGCAAGGGCCTCGGACAGGGCTGCTCTGTGGTTAGGAGACATGGAGCTTGTGCTGGCCTGGAAGAGTTGTAGGTCTGCTCCAGGTAAACTGGCAACTGTACTCTGTCATCCTGCTTTAGAGGGTTGGCCGTGATCTAAGAGACAGAGAAAGGGTGGGAAATTATTGCCATCCTTCCTTTTTTTGATTAATGCCCACCAACACCTTCCTAAATCAATTCTTTCCTAGTGATTTAAGCCTGTAAAGTGTGTGGCTCTTGAAAGTTATGGAAGAACAGAGCAATAACATCAAATTTAGCATGTGGCCTCATAGACTCACATACAGACAGACTTGGATTAAAAAGGTATTTTTCTGAAAACATTGTTTTTTGTATAAATGAACTATTAAATCACTTGAAGACTTAATCAGTCTTATCTTGGCCAGCTATTTATTTTGCAGGGTGACACCAGAGAGGATTAACTAGAACCATATATGCCTCTGTAAATGTCATTGATGGTGCTCCTGCTGAAATGTTTCTTTCAGTCTGTTACTGGGGCCTATAGAAATCCTAGTTTAAAAGGATGTTGATAAAATTATTTGGAATTAATTATGTTAAATGAAATAGAATTGATAATTTTGAGAGGAATGAAATATTATGTACAACAGCATCAAACTTTTCTATAGAGGGTGTTTTTCAAAGTTATGTTTATTATTCAGAAAAATCAAAGACATAAGACAGGATCAAAGTAGCTGCACTTCAGAATGACACAGAAGGAGGGCAGTGGGAAGAGAATCAAATACTCTGACCTACTTCAAGGCCCCGGGCTCTCTTTATATTTTGGTTGAATGCATTAACAAAACAATATCATGTTTCTAAAACCCAACATCTTTTGGGGTAGCTTATATCAATGTTCATACTTGTTGAGACTGTGATTTTCTGAAACTATTGTATATATGTAGGGCAGTTACAGTCACAGAAACACAGGATAATTTAGGATGTCAAGGGGTCATCTCTCCAGCCTCCTGCTCAAAGCAGGGCTTTGATGTTTTATGAGGTTGCTTTGCGTTCAATTTCCATAGTGGAGTACCTTAACAATAAAAGACAAAATTCTGGCCTAATAGTGTGGAAATCTTATCTATATTAATTTATGTCTGTGGTGAATAAGCATGTGGATATGAGATGGTCATGGAAGTATTTTCTTTTGCACTGATCTCTTTATTGCAAGCAGTATTGCTGATTAATTAATTACTGTCAATGTCAGCCAATATTCAGGATCCAGTATATAAATGTATACTTACACTGTGACGTCTCAAAAATAACAACGGTATTACCATTTGCTGTCTGTGGCACTTGTGACCATTATCCCTATTACAGCTGTATTATCTGTAAGCATACTGTTAGTTTTTGTATCTCATGCAAAATAAAAACCAAATTAATATTGTTCTTCAGAAAAAATGAGGGGAAAACCTATGTAAATTACACTAAAATCTGCAGAATTAAGAGAACTTTTCTCTAAGTTAGAACTTCCCTCAGCTTATGGCAGGGATACAACTCCACAGTTGTTTTAGAGAGTTATAAAGGAAACCATCCTTCCTTTTTTAAATTTTCCTGTCTGATGCAAGTACAAGTCATGCATTATTCTGTTTGGGCCCTCTTGATCCTACAGAAATTAATTTTTCTTTTCAGTCTTGGCTAGAGCTTTTCTGATAGCTGACAAAAAACCAATGAAATTGTTTAATGTGAGAAGAGGACAAAAATAAAATAAATATATTACAACAGCTGCATTTGATAAGATCTTGTTTTCTCTGTGCTAATACACATATAATTCCCTTTCTCAGCTTTTCCAAATACAGCTATCAATATTCTCTTGATCTGACCATAACATTTTTACACCTTGAATCCTTGCATTGATCCCATTGTTTTATTGCTGACTGTGTGATATTACTAAATTCTTGAGAAAGTCTTGTTGAAAATTTGGATTTTCCACTCTTATCTCAAGTCCCTTGTCTTTTGGATTTTTATGTGGATGGAAAACTTCCTTTTATGCAAGGTGCTGGCCTGGCTGAACCATCTGCTCTTCTGTTTCCCTGAAAAATGTACTTTTCATAGGAAGTTGCAGCAGGAAAACTAGGTATAAAGAGGAGCAGATGAAAGACTCAATCTTTACTTTGGTCTTTCCACTTCTTTTCACAAAGTGCAAGTTCTCTGGCAAGAGATTTGGGTCTGTAACTTGCCATATTTTAAGAACTATTCAGATTTTAGTAAAATAAACAAAGTATATACTTGCTAGAGGATTCAAATGGGGCAAAAGTTACTTCAGTATTATTTTATTTTAAATCTGGTTTTGTGGTAAACAGTTTCCTTCTCACTATGGAATATGGAATTTCAGACAATTCCATTCAGCTATTATGGGAGCAGGAGATTTTATCTGGGGAATTTTGGTTGGTTGGTTGGGTTTTGGTTTTTGTTGGTTTGGTTTGGTTTGATTTTTTTAATGGAGAAAATTCAACCTCTTGCCATCAAGTCAAGCATTTTGCTCTTTGACTTCTACAAGCAAGAAATATCTAGGCTGGAAATGCTCTATATAATTTCTATAATTATTTTTTTTTTGTTCATTAAAAAATAAACTGCTTCATTTTTAGTCATGCCATTGAATGTTGCAAGGGGTTATCATGGAGCTTGAGCCATGTCCTGTTTTCTTTTTCAGGAAAAAGGACAAGGGACAAGGTACCAAAACTGGGAAGACAAGGTAATAAGAAAATTGACTGATGTAAATGTTCCTAGAATAGGAGTTGTTTCTTGTTTAATCAGCTGACCATGTTTAATGAAATTTCTAGGGAGCTGTCCCTGCAATATATTCTTGACTCTATTTCTTTGATCAGTCCCTTATCAAAAAAAGCATACCACTATGACATTCAACACGGCAACAAAAACCCCCAAAACTGGGACATGAACTAAATAAGTCTATTTTCACCTGTTGAAACTGCTGCTTTTTCTTTTACTGGCAATCTTCCAGGCTCAATAATGATTAGCAAATTAATGTGTAGCAAGCATTTGTGATACACAAACTTTCTTCAGCTGTTTCCAAATCTAAAATGAACTCAATCACCAAGAGGCTTGGAACTCCCTAATTAGTTTCTCCAGAATGGCTAATTTGATTTCTGCATCCACAGGCTTGACTGTCAGATATGAAACAGTCAAAGTTACTGAATCCTTGAGCAGACAACCACCCAAGTCTCACCCCACTGCTTGAACTGCCAAAATTCTATGTCCATGTCATCAGTGCCGTGCAAGGGTAGTATTGCTGCTACTGTTAACAGCATTTTAGCACCTGTTGTGCCTCATACTTCATAGCTCCTGGGATTGAGAGGACTGATAAGCATCAGAAACTTATCTCAGTGCTCTCTTCATGCCCCTTTTCCATTTCCTATATTTTGAAAACTTCCCGAAAATGTGACATAGGTCTCAGTATGCTCCTTTCCTTCCCAGGTCAGGAGGTTCTTGAATACTTCACTCTTTCTGTTTTAGCTGTCTCTAACGATCCTTCCACAGCTGGCATTTTGCTGTCGTCCCCCTTGCCTGCATGTAGCACTGCAAAAAGCTACTTTGGAGAACCTGCAGGAATCGCCAGTCCTCCTTCTGTCCACTTGACATTAAGAACATAGAAAAGTCTCGATTTGAAAGGGGAGTTGGAACTATTTTTTTCAACAGTGCTTATGCAGTTGAAAACTGCATTCCAGTTCCCCTTTTCAATTTTCCTGATGTATAAACATTGCCTCTAATTTTGAAATTTATCAGATGAGACGTTGGAACAGACCATTAATACTGATTTGTTTCAGTTTCTTGACCAAGTGAATAATGTCTTTACTTCTGGTGCTGTGGAGCGAAACATAAAAACAGATGATGGGGAATCCACTTTATTTCATGAGGAAGTCTGGGTGGAGAAATTATAACAGTGCATTATTTGTCATTCAGATTTTAGGCACATGCCAAAAACATAATTCAGGTGCTACAGCCTTTTTACTTCATTCTGTACAACAAAGAGTGAGATCTTGCATCTCTGACTTGTTCAGCAGACTTATGAGCAGGTGTGATACTTTTGCCAAAATTCATATTTACTTAAGTGAGAGGTGCTAAAGCTGACATATTTCTCCTACAAAATTTTTGTAGCATTTTGTTTCTACATCTCTCCTTATGTAAAATTAAAGGCAAAATGTTTTATTGGTGTGTAGGAGTTATATATTTGATGTACTTCCATATTGTGTGTTATGCATTTCTGTAGGGCATATAACCAAATGCAATGCAATCTACATGTCAGAAATATTCTATTAAGCCTTGAGGCACTTGTGGGGGACATTAAATGACCCTGGTGTACATAAGCACTGTATTTCTGGCCAAGTGACAATGAAAATACCATGTATTTCAATGACAATGAAAATACCATGTATTTTAGTGACAATGAAAAGACCATGTATTTTATACAGTGAATCATAAGACCTACATAAGTATTTTGATGTGTCCCTACTGTATTTTGTTTTTCTAGTCATGTAAGGAATTTTATGTAATATAAGAAGCACTGATATAACTCATTGCAAAGTACCCTCTTTTCTTATTCTACTCTTGTTGATTTTTTGTAGTTGTTATTAAGAATTTTCATTCCATAAATGGCAAAAATGTATCTACCAGGAGTATCAATAATATGTTGTGGGTCAAGGACATTTTATTCAGTACTCCGAACCGTGACATTCACAATTTCTTTGTTTTTCACCATACAATTTTAAAAAGGGGAGTCATGGGTATTTTTTACTAGGTTCTTTTTATTTATCATCTAGCACATTTTCCAAGCTTCAAGAAACTTATTTTTTATTAAATAAAGCAGAGGTTCTTAAGGAATCATGTGACTTCAAAGCAAGGACTTAATATAAAATATTTACTTTTTTTCAAGGCTCACTGTAAACATACAAGAGGCAGAAATATTTATTTTCCCAGTAAAAGACTTTCTGCTATGGAAAAGAACAAAAAGTTGACCAAAATTAAAATGTCTTACTTTACATTCAGATTATTGCATCAACGGATAATCACAGTAGCTGTAAAGAGGTCAGTGATATAACAGTAACTATGATTTAGTACCTTAATGAGGTTTTGTTATCTTCAAAATTACTCCTGTAATATCTTCTAATGCCATTACATCTCATGATATCATGGTCATAGAACCATAGAATCCTAGAATGGTTTGGGTTGAAAGGGGACCTTAAAGATCATTTAATTCTAACCTCCGTGCCATGGGCAGGGACACCTTCTGCTAGACCAGGTTGCTCAGAGCCCCATCCAATCTGGCCTTAAACATTTCCAGGGATGGGGCATCCACATCCTCTCTGGGCAACTTGTTCCAGTGCCTCACTACTCTCACAGTGAAGAATTTTTTCCCAGTATCTAATCTCAACCCACTCTCTTTCAATTTGAACCCATTCCCCCTGATCCTGTCTCTACATGTTCTTGTAAATAGTCTCGCCCTCTCTTTCCTGTAAGTTCCCTTCAGGCACTGATGGCTTTCCTAGGGAAATACCTAAGAGGTGCCGTTATCAGTCCATATGTACAACTGTACAAAGACATCAAGGCACTTGCTGAGGCCTCTGACATAATTCAGTGGACATCCTGATGGAATAAGGGAGAACTTGACAGAAAAATGAATTTACTGAATGAAGCAGAAGTCTAATTTAGTCCAGTACCCAGGGATGGTCTTTTGATTTCTAGCAGTCTGAAACCCAAGCAGTTGCTGAACTTCATATATCATGTGGCATTCTTATCTTTAAGGCATTTTTTCTTCCATGAATTCTTTGAAGGTTCTTTGAACCTTAACTAGCAGCGTCTCCTGCACACATAACTGTGCACTGTGAGTAAGAACTTGCCAAGCAGTAACTATATTTCTTACATTTTATTTCTGCTTGTGAAGATGATAACTAACTGTTCCTTATTGCCTGCATTCGTGTCACTCATAATTGTTTTATTCTCCTTTATTTTCTCTTTTTCCATGCCAAAGAGTCATTGTTGAGTATTTCACTGTTTCTCTCTATATTATCTCTGCCGCCCTTCCTGGTTTAATTTACAATTGTACTACATACATTCTGAGATGCATAGACCAGCAATGCATAAAGTATTCAAGACGTTGTGGGCTTTACACAGGCTTAAGATAGTTTTTTACTCATTTCTTCTCAACTTCTACATCTTGTTTGCACTACTTAGTCCTGATCAGCACTGAATTGGCGTTTTCATCAAAATACTTCATCAACAAGAGTCCATTCTTGAGCTGCACTAGTTACTGCAAAACCCATCTTTAGTATGCAAAATCAAGATTGTTTCTTCACTGTGCACATTATTTATCTATACAGACTACAGTACTAGCATAGAAATAGAGTTTACTTTCACTTCCCAGCTTCCTTTTATTAAAGGATATATCAATCTTTTTTCTCATTTATCCTGTTGTATTTTTCTATTTTTTTCCTCAACAAGGGGTTGTTTAGGGAGGAAAAGACAGTGCCTTGTGTACTCTTGCAGGTGACAGGTAGGGTGCCATTGTCCCCAGATACAGTACTGCCTATTGCAGAACTATCAAAATCTTACAGGCAGGTCTAATACATGCACACCATAACACAGTGCACTCCAGCAACCTACCAAATGTGATAGGTGTGAAAAAATTGGTGTCATTTCCATCCATCAGAATTAACTCTTACAAAGATCTCATAAAGCATGCAAAACAGGGAATTACAATTTTATTATGAAACAATCACTTCTCTTGCTGATTCTCACGGGAGAGATAACAAACACCTCCAGAAAGACAGGCATAAGAAAGCTTCAACTCTATGAGATACTAAAAATCCTAGACTAGAGAGGAATTTTAGTCTTAAAGCACATTGTAATCTCCCTGCTCTTGACAGCCTTTCCATTTACCACTGGTGATAAATACCCTGTCTCACTCTCTTATCTGTAGGAGATAATCTCTTTCTCACCTTTTCCTGCTATTGTTCTCTGCTAGTCCTAGCCCCTGCATAATACAGCTACCGTTTCCCTTTGCTGGCTGATCTAACATTGTCTAGTTAAATTCAAAGCAGTTTTTCTCAGCTTATATGTGTCTTTGAAATTTTCAGTTTCAGGGCCTTTGAAACCCAAAGCTTGTCTATTATTTCCTAAATTGACCAGTAAGTTCAGACCTTTTCCCACGGACCCTTACCACCTCACAATCTTGGAGGCAATCCGTTAATTAGTCTCCTTCCGAATGGGTGATTGCTTCAGAAGGCACTAACCTTCGAGAGCCCCATCTCGAGGCTCCCGTTAATATTCAAAGTAAGGAGCACTGATTGCTAAAACACTCACAAAGGTCATTAAGCAAATTAGTTACTGGTACTAACTAATTGCACTGCATAGTTTCAAGGGTATGTGTGTGTGCGCCTCTGTGTGTGTGTGTGTGCACTTCTTCCTCATGTATTTTTATAAAAAGTGGTTTTAAAGGAAACATCCAAACATTCTGTTAATTTCTTTGTGTCTTAAGATAACATAGTAATTATTCTGCTTTCTGAAGGATTCCTCTTAGCTATGGCTGAGTTTTACTTGCTTAAACGGGCATATTTTTTCTATATGAATGGGATCCTGGCTGCATGGATACTCCCTGCAGACTGTGTGACAAAGGTTCCTTTTTTTCAGGGATGATTATTTCTTTTCCTTCTTTTGCTTGATATTTTTACATCTTAATGAAACACAGTGTTCAAACCAAACTAATCTTATCTCCAGCACACCTCTCCCTGCTACTAATCCTGTAGATTAATTTTAGCATACACTATTAGAAGATATGCTCAGAGAACTTGTGTTCCTTAGGATCAGTGCCAGAAGGCAGGAAATGGGCCTCTGAGACATATTTAATTTCACAGAATTTTCAATTTCACCAGCTTTGACGGCCTTTTGTTTACATAATTTCACAAAGAAATCCTACTCCGAGTGACATTTTCTGGCTGGGAATATTGAAATGTTTCCTGTGTAGACTGACATTTTGAAAGCTGAGGAATGGCTCATAAGTACCAGAAGAAATCAGACAGTATAGCAAGCTCAGGGAGGAACTCTCCAATGCAGTCTGGTGATAAAACAAATTTAATTTTTAGCCCACACATCAAACTTCAGGTCACTGTTAGTGCTCAATCTATGACAAAGTTAGTTTTCTTCTTCCTTTTCACTCTTCAGAGTGGCAGTGCAAAACAAAACCAAGCACCACCAAGAGCATAGGAGAAAGGACAGAAAATGGCACGACTGAAAAAGTGGTCGGATTGTAGCAAGAACACTGAGGCGATAAAACATGGAAAAATAAAAACTGAAGTTTAAGAGGTTTTGTTGTAAGTTATCTGGTATTTCTAAGATATTCTGAAAAATTACTACCAAAAAGTTAAAAAATGCAGCTCCCCAATACACCCTTTTAGGGAATTTTTTATGCTAAGATAAAGCAAATGTCTGTGAAGGAAATAGAGAAATTAAGGTGCAGATTCACAGAGTGGAAGAGCTTAGCTGAAAAGAACAGTCACACTTTTAGGCAGGAACTGGAAACAACTGAACAGTAGACATAAATAGTCTCCTGTCAAGTAAGAAGATAGTGAGTAATCCTGTCCTTTGAAATATCGGAGCAAGAATGGATATTGTAAAAGGTTTGCTCAGTTATGTGAAAGAAACAGAGGCGCACAGAGTTGGCAATATCGCTGCAAGAAACAGCATTTTTTTCCTAATTGAGATATTTGGAAATTCTGGAAATGTCACAAGTGTGCAGAGGATGGCAAATCAGGCCATGTTAGCACTTCAGAACTAAACTGTGCTAACTTAAAATTCATTAACAGTCTACTTTCCCAAAAATAAATTTCTCAGCTTTTAGCAATCATTATCATTAGTTATTCACAGCACTCAGTCCTCAATAGTCATATCCTAAATTAGCTGTGAGTCGACAGCACCGGGGAGTTATGTCTTGCAGTTAGCCTTGATGACTGACTTTGTGCTCTTAGTTGGTCCTTGGTGGTCTGAGTTGGTGAAACATATCACTGTGGCAGATGTCTCCAAGTGCTGTGCTGAGCCACACATATGCTGTCACAGGTTTTTCTCTCTGCAGGCAAGCAAATGTTTGGCTTAGGAGTTCGGAACAGCTATCTTGTTGCTAGTTACTGTTCTAAAGAAACAATGGTCATTAGAGGAAGGCAAAAGCTTCTTGATCTTTTTAGAGGGAGTGTTTAAGAGAGTAAGCGTTTAAGAAAAGAATTGCTCCTTGAGATGCCACAGACTAGAGCTCAACTGAGACTGGTGAATGAGAAGATGATCTAAATGTCACTAGATTGCCTACCACAAATATTGTCAGTATACATGTAAAAGAAGGTACATCCAGAATGTGCCACAGTGGAATCACTGATATCCTTTCTATCAGGCCAGTAACCTGAAAGCCTCAGGACAACTTTCACTGTTTTATCAAGGGCTGAAGAGAACAGACTACCAGGGTCGGTTGTTCTGTCAGGGAAAAGAATAAATGAAGCATGATATAGGTTTTTTTCATTTTCAAAGGTTCATTCTTGTGGTGATAATGTTAAATGCTTCAGTGACTTTAACTTAGAAGATATAAATTATGCATATATTGATCATAAAGTAGCTGATATAAGCAGGTTTTAGACATTTGATTTGGCCGTCAAGGTATATCTGAAAGTGTGCTTGCTGAAAATGCCTGTAATTTCCTTTGATCCTCCTTTCGGGAAGCTGCTACAGTTTTTGGAGCTCCTCATCTGACATCAGCTTTAACTTCTAGCATTCCAAAAATGTCTTTTTTGCTTGAACAAATGGATTTGCAGAGCAAAGGAGTATTTGCAACTCTTTTTGTTTATTTTCTTGTTTGAACTGCTTTTTTCTCTTTTCTATATGTTGAAATATTAGTGCATTAATATAAGCTCATTTGTGCTTCTGTGACATCTAGGAATACCTAGTGGGAAGGTTTCAAGCCCTTGCTCATGCTGAATAGTGCTAAAAGACAGTAATTCTAGTTCAACACTGACAACTAGTGGAAGGGTATTTTGATAACTCAGAAAAATGCAGATCCTCATTATTTGTTTTGGACATTAATAAATTTAGGATTTTTTGAGTAGGGTTCAGCTGATCTGACTGTAGGATTTATGTTGTGAAAAGGTTCCTTCTCTTGCTCTTTTGAAGTTTTTTGCCTTTTTATTTCCTTAGGTGCCTGTTAGCGTATATAACATGAGAAATGGAGAGATGTTCCTCATTTAAAAGCTCTTTTGCAAATTGAGGAACCCTAATTCTTTCTCTGGACATTCCTGGTAAGCCTTTCTACTCATCCCTCCAGTTCCACTATGTGCCTTTTTTTGGCTCAGTCATTAGGTTTCCATGAGGTGTCTGCACCAAGGAGATAAACTGAGGAAGAATGATTTTTTCTGCTTCATTCTCATTCCTTGCCTAATAATTCCTATCTTTGCTTTTACAGTTTGATCATCATTTAGCTCACATTTTCAGTTAACTATCTACAAAAACTCCTAGATCTTCTTTCAAAGTGGTAAAACTTAATTCTCAACCAATTATTATGTATATTTATTTAGGGATTTTTTTCACTTCATTTTTCATCTTTTGCATTTTCAGCACTGAATGAATCTGTCATTTTATTGCCAGTCAGACAGAATTATAAGATCATCAAGCAAATCTTATAGACAGTTAAAATTTTTATTATCCTGAATTATTGTCTTTTATCAGAAAACTTTGTCATGACATTATTTCATTCTCTTTCTTCATAGTTGTTAAAGATAGCTTTAACAATGTAGGCTGCAGAGCGAATCTCTTGGACATCCTGTTGGTAGCTGCCCACAAAGATGACAATTTGCGATAAATATATGTGTAGCCTTTATCACCTGTTTTCCTACCAGTGAAAGAACCTTTGAGAGACAATTCTTTTCTGATGTCCATGTACCTTCTTAAAGAGAATCTGGGGAAAAACTTTCTTGAAAATAGAAATTATATGCAGTTGTATACTCCCTGAAGTAACCTTTTTCACACATTTATGGACTTCACAGAACTTTAACAGATTTGTGCACTTGACTCCCTGCTCCAAACATTTTGTTGTCTCCTTTGAAGGATATAATAATTACCCATGTATGCACATTCAAATATTTTTTACTTGTTCTGTTTTTTCAAACTTCGAGCTCAAAATATCCTGTCACAGGACACCTCCAAAAGTTCATTTTAAAGTCTGATGGTATGTTTGTCACCTTCCATCCTTTGGCACTGGTTACATATCACAGTTAGCATTTCAGCAATGTCACACTTCAATTACTTCAGGATAGTCTTAGCTAAGCATTTTTTCCCCAAGTTTTCTTCTTATAATACTTCAGCTTGAGCTTGCTTCTTGTGCCCACAAAAGTAAGGCTTCCCTGCATTTCTGGGGCGCAAATAGCTATACATTTATTTTGGTTTTCAGTAGCCTCTCCCTTTCCTCTCTCTTCCCTTCCCTTCCCTTCCCCCTCCTCTCCCCCCCTCCCCTCTCCTCTCCTCTCCTCCCTTCCCCTCCCTTCTCTTCTCTTCCCTTCCCTTCCCTTCCCCCTCCTCTCCCCCCCTCCCCTCTCCTCTCCTCTCCTCCCTTCCCCTCCCTTCTCTCCCCCCCCTCCCTTCCCTTTCCTTTTCTTCTCTTTTCTTTTCTTCTCTTCTCTTCCCTTCCCTTCCCTTCCCCCTCCTCTCCCCCCCTCCCCTCTCCTCTCCTCTCCTCCCTTCCCCTCCCTTCTCTCCCCCCCCTCCCTTCCCTTTCCTTTTCTTCTCTTTTCTTTTCTTCTCTTCTCTTCCCTTCCCTTCCCCTCCCCCCCCCCCCCCTTTTTCCCCCTCTTTTTTTTTTTTTTTTTAAACAGCAGGTGTAAAATCACAACACAGTTATTTCACATTCAGCTTCACAAAATTGATGTTCCTTTGTGTTTCTTCCACTACTGGCATTAATCAGCTTCCATACTGCCTGCAGACATTTTAACTTACCATTTGGATTGCCCCAAAGGTAAGAACCTTGAAATACTCTGCAGTTGGATGCAATATTTTCAGATTCTTGTTGATTCTTTATCACATTTACATTGTGACTGCCAAGAATTTAATTTTAGTAAGCAGCTGCAGGTTCTAACAACACAGCTGTTAAGAATGGTAATTGCTAGAAATTGGGGGTGAAATGTTTTCCATCTATTTAAATATAAAACAAACTTATGTCGAAATGTATTGGTGACTCCAAAACCTCACTCCCAAGAAATGTGTTAGTCAGCCATTGAAACTTTTAAGGCTGTCTAAATTGTTAAAACCAAAAAGATATGGGGAACTGAACTCTTTCAAATCCTCTGTGTTTTCAGATTTAGAGACTTTGTGTCAAATTACATTCTCTCTTCAAACAGTAGTCCTTGGTGGTATGAGCTGTTCAGTTTTTGTGGTGTTCAGATGAGAGGCAACGTGCATGTGACAGCACTTACAAATGCAAACCATGTGTTTCAAGTCCACGCGGCATTTCCAGAACTTAGGAACATGGTGTCTCAATATTCATTTTTCTTTTCAGACCAACAACATCAGAGAAAAATTTGAATTCTCCCCTAAGGACATGTGTGACTTTCCTTTCAATAGAAAAGAAAGACTTAGAAACAAATCTGAAGCAAGCCGTTGCTTATTTTTCGTCTGCTTTTCGTCAAGATCTGATTCTGATTGATTGTAAAGCTCTCAGCACACATTTGAATTGAAATCCACTCTAGTAAAGAGAAGTTAGTGATTTTTTTTTTTTTAAATTGTCTTCATGGTGTATTTTTGTTTCAACTACTGCATTTTCTCCTCCTAAGCTCATATAACCAAACCTCCTCCAAAGTCATGCATTCATTGCTTGAGTCCTGTAAACCAGTAATTTTGTACTTTGTGTTGATATGTTTAAAAGTAATGGTGGTGTTTAATACTTGATTCACAGGGCCTGATTAGTATTTCCCAACTTACATCAAACCTCCTTTGTCTATTTTATACTCAGAATTGACTACGTTACTGACTCAAGCCTTATCTGTAGGCGTTAGCTATTCCAATGGAAACATTGTACTCTGAGAGAGGCCCATTAAAATGAGCATTGTGTTAAATGCTCCAGGTGGCAGCAAACTGGCGAAAGAAAAAAGGATGGCAAGGTATATCAAGAAGGCAGAAAAGTGAAATTTTATTAAATCAGTTGATAAGAGGCCTTGATTACTTTTCTAAAATATTTTACTAATATTGTAACTCTAATTTTAAACTCTCTGTTCACAATGTAAATGGAAAATACTATTACACCTTGACAAATTCTCTGTAATGACTTTCTTTTTTCATTTAAAATTGGAGGGGATGGGAGGTGGGGGAGGGGGAGAGGGCTGTTACTACGTGGTATTTTTCACTAATTATATCTACATTTCATTTTTTGTTGAAAATAATTTTGCAGTGCTCGCATTGAAAGACGTGGGGTTTTCAAATCAAGGTGCTGTGTACAGATGTTTCTGAGCCGCTCAACCTGAATTCTCTTCCTTCTGTGAGCTTGCCTGGACTAGTGAGGTGCAATCAATAACACAGGTAATGGCACAGCAGCAAGAATGTAGTCCACTATGAGAGACCAGTCTAAGGGAACCAGAGAAAATTAGTTCTTTGAACTTTGAGCACCACAGCAGGAAAAACTGATGGAAACTAATCTTAAGGTACCTTAAATTGTTATTTTGTTTTGCCCAACAGAAATATTTAGACATATTTTGGACCAACCTTGAAGCAACCTTGGAGTTACATTCTTTGATGGACACATTTGGTTATGTCCAGATGTTTTACCCTTGCAAGTGTTTCAATGAGAAAGCTGTGGGGTGCTTTCTGGATATACCTTTGATGGTTCTTTTGTGCTACACCTTTGATCACTTGACACAAAGGTTAACAAAGTGCCTTACAGAGAGACAGTAAACTTGTAGGAAGAAGCAAGAATGGAATATAAGTACAGATCTGCTATTGTTTAATTTATAGCGTTTGCATGGATTATTTATTTATGATCAGCTGCGTATCAGCATAACTCATACTCCAGTGAGCTGAGGGGATGTGGAGCACTGTAAGCAAATTCCAGGCAGAAGATGGCTGCTTTTCAGAGGTTCCCAGATGGTGTGGGAGGAGATTGGATGAAGCTGGATCCCCAAGGGCTAATACCACCAGGCCATAAAGGCTCATTACTTCTCGAAGGGCTACATCCCATCCCAGGCCTCATGGTGCTTGTGAGAGGCACAGGAGAATCTCTTGAACTATTACTCTTTAGGTACTACTGTCTTTGGAAATAGGAATACTAGGAATTTTATTATTTGATTTGCATATGAAGTCACACTGTGAAAGAGGTTTGCACAAGGAGTGCCAATCCTATTCCGGGAAGGGCAGGAATTTTATCTGCTTGTTGTGGGAGTTGGTTTTGGAAAGGTTTGGTTGGCTGAAGGCGCTGCAAATGAGTATGTCATTCTCTTCTCACTGGCTTCTGACAGTTTTTTTAATCCTGATAGTCATCACTTCCTTACCACATCTTGCCCCCTTTTCTTTCTCTAAAAAACAAACAAACAAAACCATAAAAAAACCAACCACCCTCACAAAACAAAACAAAAAAACCACAACCAAATGAAACACTGCATTCCTGTATGCGAAAATAGTGAACCTCTGAACAAAATGGTAAATCTGTTAAGTCCCTATGTCCCTTTCCTATAAACTAACAGTTCCTTATTTCTGTTTATTTTTACTTTAATAGAAACCTATTGCTACATTTTAATTTCCAGAATGATAACAAGACTCAATGTGCTTTTAACTTCAAACAGTCAGAGGAGAGTTTTTGCTTTCCAGAAACCTTGTACTGAACATAGGAGATATATATAGAATACAATGTACTATTTGCTGTTATCATGTTTGTCTCTCTATTAGTTTATGACATTTATTGTAGTGAAAATATTAATATCTCATTTTAAAAACATTTCTACATTTTATATCTATTTGAAATCATTTGAGTTCTTCACTTTGGAGAGGTGCCTGGCCAGTGTCAGGGGAATATATTGTCCATTTTACAGCTGGGGAAGGTGAGGAATGCTCGTGCAAACTCCACTTGCAGAGCTGAAAGAAGAGAGGACTGACAGTAAACGCTTAGGAAATGGAGTGCTCTGCATATCAGAAATGAAAGCCAGGCAAAGATCAGTTTGAACCCATAAAGTTTCCTTCTTTGTTAAATGGATATGAAGGTCCTAAAGCCTTTTCTCACATTTGTTTGTGAATATAGAAAAGTGATAAGGTGTCAACCTTTGAAAGTTTTTGTTTTAAAAAGAGATTTGCAAGGTTTGGTTCTTACAGCAGATATTTTGAAGATTTATAAATTCTCTGTGATCTTAATAGTGTCATAAATATAGAAGCAATAAAATATGCAAATAAATTACTTTTAAACCAATTGAATAGAGTACCCACCATTTAAAAGGAATTTATGACCCATTTCAACTGTGAGTATGCAAATTAAATGGTTTGGGTTATGAAAAGATATGTGTGATTACTTCTTGCTTTCTGCAAGCTGACACCTTTAACATCTCTCTGCCACTATAATTTTTCAGGCTAATATTAACAGGATAAAAGGCATAGCAAACTGACAGCAAGTTTTTGGTTTTTTAGAGTTCATTTTTTTGTAAGCAATGCTAATACTCCTGCTTGACTTCCATTTAAAAACAGGATTTTTCTGTAACAGATTTAGTGTGACAGTTGAGGAAGGAACCTAGCAGAAATGACAAATGCAAACTGGGCTCAACATGCACTCAATTTAAAATGACAGCCAACAGTGTAAGCTCTTCCCACAGTGCACGTGGATCATAAATCTTTAGTTGTCAAAATAAACCATGCCCAGCTTACATGTTCTCTCATGAGAAGAGAGGACCTGAGAAGTAACAGTATAGACTGTAGTTCAGAATAGCCTCCTTTAAGAGCAGAAGTGTATCATAGGTAAGGTCCCTTTGGGGAATTTATGTTTGGGATGGTGTCCATTCTAAAGTAAGGCAGGTCCCCACCATTCATGCTGTGCCACTACGACTCAGTCCTTAATTTAATATTTGTCTTGACTTTTTTCCTTTTCTCTCTCTTTTATTAACAAGAACAGTGAATCTTTTGAAATCAATCAACAGACACTAAATTAATCTACCAATAAAACAGCCTGCAAATTTAGCCAGTCCTCTTCATGAAAGAGCTGAAATGCGAATTTTCAGAAGCAGATTCCTAACAACTCTGCGCTTTCTTCATGTACTCTGGTTGAGCCTTTTGTGCAAGCTTTGCAGGCTTTGAACAATATATATAAAAATAATCTCTTATCTTGCTTCTGGATTCTTGATAGTACACCCAACCTCTTCACACAACTTGTTCTCTCAGCCCTCCCTGTCACATGCAATTCCTCTGCACCTCTGACTAACTCAGCTTTTCCTGCTGGCAGGGTTGGCTGAAAAGACCCATACACCTACTCTCACACTCCCATCCATACTTAGGCCTGGCAAGAAATGTGAAGTTCTCCAAGAACCATAAGGAGATGCTGAAACTTGCCTGAGAATGAGATTGTTGCCTTATGGCTTCAGTCAGAACATTTTTTGAGGGGGTGTGGATCGCAAAGGGGGGTGTAAGCAATGTCAAAGCTAGACATAGAAATAAAATGGGAAGTAAAAGTCATGCAATACTAATCAGCAATCCATTCAGCTTCATGAAACATCAAGAAGCTAAGTCAAGCATATTGCCTGAGAGACCCAGAAGGGGATAGTTAATAAAACACTTCCTAGAGCTGCAAGGGTCTGTGTCTGATTCAGGTTGTGAAGCCACAGATTCCTTCTTTAAAATACTTACTGTTTATTTTACTCAATGGGTCTGATAATCCCAAAGGCCTCTTAAAACTAAAGAACTGGAAGAGAAACTAGTTGTTCGCGGAACAGACCCCGTTCGTGCTGGGTTGTGACTTACATTCCCAGCAAAAAACCACCATTCTTCCTGGAATACTCAGGCCCCTGCTCAGCGTGGACAAGAGCAGCAGCACACAGAGGTGACGAGGGCCAGCTGTAATTGCGTTTTGCATAAAGCAAATTTTATATCTGGAGCATACAAACCCTTCCAGTGCAAAATGTATTTTCCTGCAAAGCAGAAAGGAATAGATGTATTTAAATAGGGAGGAAGAAAAAGTGTGAAGAGAAAATTTAGATTTATTTCACTTACAGTATAGCAGAATTCCACTGTTAAGTGGAGAGTTCTGTGAGCTTGTACTGAGTGTCTTAGTCAACTTCCTTTAGCAGAAAAGGCCTATGAAGGACTCTAATCTCCTCTCTCTATATATTAATTCCTTTAAATCATGTAATGACTTCATGCTTGAAAAAAGATATATGCAGCTTATTCCTGAGTTATCAACAGTAGTAATCTTTTTAACAGATGGGAAGTTTCAGCAAGTCCTGATATAATTACAGGATAAAACCTTCACAATTCTGTATGAGTGTTTGATTAATTATACAGGTCTGACTAAAATAAAAAACCAAATCAAAACAAAACAAGAAAAGTGCTTTGTTTCATTATGAGTTTCAATTGCAAAGAGAAAGAGAATACATTTGCCTGAATTTGAAATCCTAAAACCTGAATTTTTGGTCACTGGGGGAAAACATAATCATATTACTTCTTAAATATTTTCATGGATGTTTTTCTCCTGTTCCTAAATAAAGGTACACCATGATGTTCACAGTATATATAAAAATCTGTAAATATATAGCTTTGGCTATTTAAGTTTAGATATACGTTTTAGAACATTAGTGATCTTGTGTAGCAATATCCTTGAGAACAAGGGTTATGATATTTATATTCCCACCTTCAATCTCTTACTTTACACTCAGGGGTTGCAGTCAATGCAAACTGCCTCCCTTGTGGATATGAGAAGTTAATCCCTAGTACTTTTGACTATTCATACGTACGATAGATACTTTTTAAAACTGCTATTAAAAATATCTATGCAAGGTTCCAGGTGATGAAGGCATTGCACATGCAGAGTTCTCCCAGTTTGTAAACATTATATTTTCGCAGTGACTCAGTTCCCTAAGACACATTGCCCAGTAAAGTTCATCAAACTAAGTTGAATTTGGAGCCAAAATGTGACACTGACACTTAGGCCACGCCTACCACTGGTTTCAAGAGGAAATTTGGTTATTGGAACTTGACTTCTAAACTTGCCTTCCTTTTGTCCTTACCAATAATGGTAGCACCATTTTGTTATACTTAATTGCAGATATAAAAAATATCAATTAGCTCTCTGACTGCACCACCCAATCAGGATAATGTTTCTCTACTAGTATTAATGTCTATCATTAATAATGTGTGATTTCTTGACCACAATACAATACACTTTTAAGAATTGACTTCAGTGACTATTCTGAATTACTTGCGTGGTATCCTTTATCACTATTTTTTTCTCTCCAAATCTCAACACTATTTCTCTTTCATCAGGATCAGGAGCATTAGTGAATTAATTTTTCTCTTTCTCAAATGGTATTTAACACAGGAAGAATGCAAAATTGAATTGTGAGACTGCTGTAAAGCACTCACCTATCCTATTTTCATTTTTTTTTTTTGTATTTCTGCAGATATATTCAGTCTTATGTTGGTCTTTTTTTTTTTTTTTTAAATATAGTTTCCAGGGCAAAAAGAACAGATATTGAATTCCTGTACTAAGCTATTTGCTTTCAAGATAAAAATAAGTGTTGAATTACAGTAATATGAGAAGAGCAGAATAATTAAATGAGAATAATACATTAATACTTCTATGTTTATCCCCCAGATCATGCAGAACAATTATGTTTCTTAAATCTTAGGGGACCATGGACATACTATTAAAGGAATAATTCTCCATTTGCTCCACCATCTATTTGCAGCTATAATAATTTGTAGAGGATACATAGAGGTCTTTATTACACCTACAGAACTATTTTCATCCCAGGCCATTTGAATCATAGCACTACTAATTCAAAAAACTTACTTTACTTTGCTTGATGGGCATCTGTACTCTTGAGAGACACTTAAACAATAACATTTCTGCTTTTGTTGCTGCCTTTTGACATCTCATTCCAGTCTCATCCCAAAGACATCAAGGTTAAAGCACATGGATATTACTACTTTAGTGTGCATGTTTTCTGCATTGAATAGTCTAAGAGAAAGCACACAGGTCTGGTAAATATTTAACAATTACCTGAAATATTTCTTACATAAAAATAAGCAAAGAGAATGCAGAAATATATGATGGCTTGTAACAGTAACCACACTGCACAGCCTCAGAGGTCCTACTGTGTTTTTTGTGTGTAAAAGTAATGACAAACGGGGCTTCTTCCTTAGCTCTGCCCTTCAATGATACTAAACAGTGTGAGGGACTGAGCCGGAGAACATGACTGTACTGCTCCCCACCTGCAGTAAGAGGAGAGTTACACTTCCTCTTCCATGCTGTTCTATCAGTGGGGTTCCCAAAGCAGCCTGGGTAGAAGATGCTGTTGCCACACTACTTCAAGAGCTACAGAGCTTTAAAGAAATTGTCTTAATGTTTTCTGCCAGTAAAGGAGTTGAGCCTTAGTGACCTAATTCTTCCTAAATAAGGCCATTTCCAATATCTCAGATGAGGTGAGAAAGGCATTTTCTGATAGGAAGGATCTCATGGATTCCTGAGACTCAGTTATCTTCAGTATCTAAATTAAACCATAACCAGTCTCAAACTGAGTAGGTCAATGAGTTAATATCCTTCCAGGGCACGTGACTGTTGTCAGACATAAAAGTATATTTGGGTTTTGATGGTACCTTGTTAAGATGAGAGCTAAGTTGCTGCAATCAACTAGTGTGAAAGGTCTTAGAATGATTCACTAATGGCTAAATTATGGTAGCACATGCTCAGTTTTAGGAAGTTCCGTTTTCACCTGGGGCTGGGGCATGCTAAGTGAACACAGTCATGGACTCAGCTGATGTACACAAATAATTCAAAACTGTTGCCCCTGTAACTCAGAAATGTTTAATTTTGTTTGTACCTTATCCTTGATCTCTCTGCACCAAAGCATTATTCAGACTGATTCTTTTAGCTCATCTCCAGCTCTAGTTTCCTAATAGCTCTCAGCAGAAGAAAAAAAAAAAATTATGTGATGAGAAGAAACATTTTCTCAGTGGAAGCACAGGAAGAAAGAAAGACATCAATCACTACCACTTTCTCTTCTTCATCTGGAGTTGTTTCTTCACTTGTACATACTTATAGAGCTGAATGTTGCTGCAGGCGATATGCGATGTGAGCCCTGATCGTGATGCTCCACCCATTGACTGTACAGCAACAAACTGAAAGTCCTTCATCTTGTTCTTTCCTACTCTCATGCTATGGCACATTGTCACCCCCTTTGTAAACCATGAAAGAGACCGTGGAAGGAGAACAAGGCAGAGTCTTGAAAGAATCTCTTCCCGCTTTCTTGTGTTTCAAAGGATACACAATTTTTCTTCGATAAAGAAGTGTAAATGTAGCTCTCTGTAATACTTCTTCCCTGACTCCTCAGGAGGGGAAGAGGTAGAAATTAAACCTTTAGATATTATTTTGACTGCAGTTTAAAACAGCTTCAGTGTAATTGGTCCAAACTATTGCTGCAGGAAAACACACACATTAGTCAAATAACATTCTAAACTTAAATACGCCTAAACTGCCTAAACTTATATATATGTATTACTGCCAGAACCCTGCAGCTCTTGCTGATGAGACACTTCTGGGGTCAGGAGCAATGGAAGCCAAGCCCCAGCAATGTATAAAAGAAACCCTTAGGGAGTGCTGGTGACAAGTAGTGCTGCCAAGAAGGGCATGGTGTGGCAGCTCAGGCAGCAGGTCATGTGGAAGAGTGTGCAGGAAGGATGCAGAAGCTCTGCCAGCTCAGCCGGAGAGCAATGGCATCCACCCCACAGCAGGCCATGGCCTCTCTGAGCTCTGCACGCCCACTGAATGACACAGCTGCCCAGGGACAGCTCCAGGGGCAACTTGCTGACAGCCAGGTGTCAGCTGCAGGGCATGCTTAAGAGATCAGGAGCACAAGCAATGTTCTCCTATATCCCTCCTATTGCAGGGAATGATAAGAGAAGAAACAGGAGAAGACAGCAGATCAATACCTGGCTTTCAGCCTGGTGTCACTGGCAGAATTTAGGGAGGTTTTTTGACTGTGGGTCAGTTGACAGGCCACCAGGGCTGCTGGATCAGATGGGGGACACCTGTCTTAAAGGTGGTCTAAAGTTGCAGTGCAGTGCCTGAGGCCCCATGTGCTTCAGCCTCATTTCACAATGCTAAGGCATGTAGAGCAGGGACCATCCATTTCTTTGTGCTTGCATAGCTCCATGGTTGGACCCTGAGGTCCTACTACGGGCAAGGTTAACAGATGGACTGTGGCAAGTGTATTTCTTTCTTGCCTATAAAATATTCCATTCTGATAAACCTTGAAGTCATCAGATAATGGAACCAGGTAAAAGACATGTCTCCTTGTAATTTGCTTCTCTTTCTGGGATGTCCTGATGTAGCTGTAGGATGTTACAAATTTGGGATCAGAATTTTGTGGCATAAGGAAAAAAACTCTCCAAATACTCTTTGGGTAGGTGGAAGTGGAGAAGAAGGGGCATTGATCATTGCGTCAATGTTTTTTGGTTCCATGTTAAAACACTGCATCTGAAATGAAATTAAGAGCCTATGGAGACTATTCCTAACAAATCACAAATTTAAAGATTACCTTTATCGTATCTTTAATCTTTAAAGTGCAAATGGATACAGTGTTTTTCAGATTCTTTCAAGGTATGCTGGTTTAATAGATATGCTAAATATACTTTTTAAGAGGTAATTTTTGTCCCATATTTAATCCCTTATGTTTCCGTCTCAGCCATTGAGGTGAGTTGGCTTACTGTGCTTGTAGTCAGAACTACTTTAGTAGTTATACAAATATATAGTTATGTAGTTATACAAATATATAGTTATGGCAGGATAGACTTCCCTGATGTATATTATCCTTTTTGTCCACTCAGTGTACATTCCTGCTGCCAGAAGAGAGAGCTGCAATATGAAAAAAGCACCCTCAGTAAATATCCACTTCATGTTTATGTTTTTGGGTTTTGGTGTTCTCAAACCAGGAAGTTGTGAAATACTTGGCATACTATACCATTTCTATTTCCTATAAAATACGGGAAAGTGCTGTCCCCAGTGCAGCAAATTCGATTGCATGACTGCTAATATATTCTCTATTACTTCAGTCTTGAGTGTCTACTGAGCAAAGGCTTTTAAAAACATTGACCATGCAGAAGGCTTGATACATTTTTGGTGTGTATGACAGGAAAGAGCATATGGCCAACAAGCTAATTTCCTTGGATCAACTCAGAAGTGACAGGCAATTGCACTAACGTAGTGCTTCCTTCCTGCTGATTAAAAGGAGTTCTTGCCTGGAACCTGGTACCATATATCCTTTGTATATCTTTATATTCATATTTTACCCACTATATCCTATAAATCCCAAACTAGTATGTCCCTCAAAATAAGTATTTTCCAAACTCACCTCAAGTTTCTTACTACCCCTTCTCCAACAGGTCAGCTGATGACCTCTGTATGATATCTGCCAGGAATGTGACAGCAACGAAGCCTGAAGTCAATCTTTAGGGTACTTTGGCTTAAGAGTACCCACAGAAAACTGAGTGACTCTCAGTAGTGAAGGACCCTTTTTCAGTCTCAAGCAAGGAGTTAAACAAATGGCTTTAAATTAACATAGCTTTGGCAGCGTTGTGGAAGAGAGTAACCCATCTTTCTGTGGAGCTGGCAGAGAGCAGAGAGCAGAGCATCCACTTCCTGGACCACCTCAGTAGCAGGGGCAGGATGGTCCTGTGCTGTGAGTGGCTACCAAAAAGAGCTCACTACTGTCTCTGAAAGACTGTGCTTATAAAGTAAAGCAGTGCCAGAGGTGGCCTTCAATGAAGCGGCATAGACTGACTGCACCCACACTCCACCACAGTGGTTCTGAGTCTCCTCATTGCCTCTGTATGATGCTCCTGTGTCACTGTGATCCTATGATGCACTGCTTGTTGTCTGTGTATATATTTTAGTTTGTTTTTTTTTTAATTCAGAGTCCCTGAAATAATGCTGAAGCTACAGCCAGCCTGTCAAACTGGTTTAGGATGATTGTTTACATAAAATGAAACTGGAGGTATTTAGATTGTGCTGGAGGACTGTGGAGGGATGCAAATCTGTCTTGTCTACATTGCATTTGCAATGGTCTGTGGCACACACTGGCCCTCAAACTGGATGGAGGAATAGCTTCAGAGAGTTCTAGTTTTAGTCTAAGTTATTCCTCTGAGTGTCACCCAACACTAAGGCAACAGTGTGCACTCAGTCAAGCAGTAGGGATGCATAAAGATGCTTCTCCCACACTCTATTTTATTTAGCTGTATAGTCAGAGGAGTCCAACTGCTGAGTTGTTGCCCCGTGAGCGTAGTCGGCTTCCAGAGCTATGCAAACCTACCTTAGCGTCACTAGCATCAGTTTTTTCTGCAGAGGTCACACTGGGATTCCCGTGCTCAGCTGCTGATGGCTGTGGTGCACCATGTCCTGCTGACACTGTATACTGCTCTGCTTGCCACTGGCTTGCTGATAGTCTGCAGCTGCTTTAGGTGGTTCTTAATATTTATTCCAGTTTGGTGATACAAGCAGTCCGCACAAACCACACTTCACAGAAGTAAGATATATTTGGCATCATTTCCTTCTTCTCAAACAGCCTGTTTCCTCAGAGTGGGGTCATCCTAGTGAGGCAGATTCAAACATTTGCTTAATGCATAAAGATGCCCTTACTCTTTGTTTCAATTTCATTTTATTTCTATCTTTAAACAGAGTTTTCAACAGTAATGCACCAGAATGCTACAAACCCTACATACCCATTAGAGTACCCTTAGCTCGAGTCAGCTCCTGTGCTCTCCAGCAGATATCTTGAGATTTATTCACCTTCACTCTATCTTCCTATAAGGAGTTTCCTCTTTCTGCTCTTCTTCCTTGTCTGCATGCCTCCAATTTTGTATACCATACCTACAATTCTTTTAAAAATGCACTCTTCACATTTCCTATGAGCACAAATTTCCTCTGAGATTAACATATTTTTGAACAAGGCATCAACTCATCTAAAGACTTCATGAATTCTTGTTGCCTTTTCAAATTAAATGAAAATATTTGCAGCATTTTATGATAAGGGAGATGTGGCACGTTCCTGTTTCATCCTGATTGAAATATTTGCTGTATTATGATTGGGCCTCCTGTCTCTGTGAGGTTTGCTGAGTACTCTATACAAGTTCTGCTGACAAATTTTCTTGTACAGCATCTGACTTCTGTGGGAGTTCTTGTGAAATTTGCATTGCTCAAACAAAAGAATTTTCATTATCTGCACCGTTAGAATGCCTGCCTAAATTAGCATGGCACCCAAAACCTAAGCTTGCCAGCTTCTGCTATTCACATTTTTGTTTTCCAATAGGTATGGAGATTTTTGTCCCTGGCTCTCAATTTTTTAAGAATTTGGGAACAAAAGAGAGAAAACAGAGGGAATTCCCCTCTGAGTACATGTAATTTTCCAGATAATAGCAGAGGCTTGACATTTTTCATAATCACTGTACCTTGCACAGACATTAAAACTTTGAATGGCCCCATGCAGTGCAAAAATTATACCCCAGTCTTGCTCCTATGTTCCAAATCTCAGTTAAAACCTTTTATATGGAGCCCATGCAACCCTATCATCAAAGCTGGAAAGGCAAACTCTTCATCACATATTATTTAAAAGAATATTAGACTTTAATGTTATCAATTCAGAACTCTTTTGTAAATTACTAGTTTAGGGTAAAAAGCAGATTTTCCATTAAATCTGGATTTGTGCAAAATCAAGATCAAAAAGGATGTGTTAAAATGCTTTAGAATTTCACATAATTCAGGAATATTTTAGCAGCATCTCTATTGAACAGTGACCTTCTATTATTCTGTATTTCAGGCTCAGAGAGCTGTTCTATTAATGTGTTGACTACTAAAAGAATTATTTATTGTGAATTTTTCATGTTTTAAGTATTATATATTTGCTATGTTCTTGCTAGCTACTGCAGATTCTTTTGGTGAGGATTTTGGTGTTAGTTCTGAGGAGAGGGGATAATTTATTTTTCCAGATGAGCTTCTAAAAGAAGTCTGTTGTATTACAATTGATAACTGCCATAATTAGGCAAATGGATGGAGAGTAGCCATTGTCTTAAAGAATAAGAACATTACTAAAACATGCACATTTAAAAGGATGAAGACAGCCTGCTAGGAGGTTTACTTTCAACAAAGAAGATTCAAGTAAATAAATTAGTTTTTGTTCTTAGTGGGTATATTTCTTCTCATCATTGTCATGGTAAAGGCAACATGAAGCCAGCAAAGAGAGATCTGACAATTGGTAAAGCCAGGAAAATGCTTTTTAGGTATTTTTGAGTCAGAGGCAGAATTTATTAGACAAATTATAATTGGATTTTATGAGTGCTTGAGGCATGCCTGTTTGGTCCCATGCCTTTTCCCCGCATCTGTATGAAAGATGATCACTGTCTGTCCCAGCACCCCTAGAGCACCAGTGGGAAAGAGATCACAGCCAGCAATTCTGCTTGCCCTAACAGAGAAAGGGTGGGCTACAGCTCTGTCTTATATAAGACCAGCTGTGGGATTCAAACTGTCAGACAGTCTTGTCATCCAAAATATGTCGAAGTTGCCACTTTCACATCGACTTTCCCAGTGAGTCAGAGCTTATCTGACATCCCCCACTGACGGTCAGAGCCTGACTTATAGCAGTCTGTGTGTTAAAGTCACCATAAAAATCCCATGCAAGTTTTTCACCAGCCATAGTGTCATAGCTTACATTTGAATAAGGATTTTTATTTTCAGACTTATATTAATGCCCATGAAACAAGGTCAACAGAAATCATTGCATTTCTAGAAAGAGCACTGCTCATTACCACTAATCACAAAAATGAATCATCTGCAAGCTGCCTGCACTTACAACTGTCTTGCTTAGCTTATTGGATGGCACAGTGCCTGCTCATGTGTTGTTTAGACGTAGTATAGGGAATAGGTGTCAGAAAAAATGATTTTACCAGGATAATTTAAATAGAACAACAACTGTTATCTTGTTAGCAGTAATTTCCCTTTTGGTGACTGAACAAGAAAGCATTATTCTCCCGTGAAGCTTTCCAGCCTGCTGGCACCTGCTCCCTGCTTCAGCATCATGAAGTTTAGTCAGTGAGGCTCTTGGACTGCTGTCTCTGAGATGGGGCCCATTTTTGCCAGGGATACCAGAACATCAAGAACACGTTTTCATCTTACTCAAATTGTAATTCTTGCTTTGATATCAAGGACTAGGAAAGTGCAGAAGAGGGAATGTTTCCTAGCCAGTAGTTTGTGTTTTTTTCCTCTTGTGTCTCTTGCTGGAGCTAATTCTTCCCAAACTACTTCATCTTTTCAGCTGGACTGAACTTTTTGCATTCATTTTTTGGATCTTGTCTAAGACCCATCTAGAAGGGGATTTCTAAAGAAGCCTAAGCATACACATTGTCTCTATTTTTAAGGAACACACTGATTGTCTCCTTCCAAAGGGGTCAAATAATTGCAGGAATTTGCGTTTAATTAGCCCTTTCTGTCTGTTTCCTTTTTTTTTTTTCCCTTTTCAAATAAATTAGAACTGTAAACATGAAAACAAACAATTCTTGCTCAGCTTCTCATCATAGTGTAACACAGTCCAAACCACTTCTCAACTCCCACTCAACATTCAGAAAACAGAGCATCTCACACAGAGCACCTGCCATCTTGCAGAATAGTGCCATATGTGATTATCTACAAGATTTATGTAGAGATATAACACCAAACTTAAGACAGAGAGGAATGTTTCCTCTTACTGGGGGCTCTGGTTAGACACTGAATAAAAATTGTGCAGGTACTTCTATGATCCCTTTTTTGTCTTGCCTCTAATTTTAATCATTGAAAAAGCGTAAGTAAGATCTGTCAGAAAACATAAGACTGCAATTAGGTTAAAAATACTTCAGCAAAGATATGATTTATTGCAGCGTGCTACCACTGCTTTGTTTTTGCCTTCATAATCCAGTCATATGTCTTGAAAATGTCATTTGTGTAGTCATTTTAAGCATGTTCTGATTTCAGAACCAAAATGTGGATTTTTATTTTCTGTATCTCAGAAAATATGCTAAAAATATTTTGGCAAATTAGTTTCCATTTCAGTTAGCAAATTTGTCCGTAAAGTACTCAGGCACACAAGTTTGTGATCAAAGCCCATCTAATCAGGTTTTGTAAAATTTTTAAGAAGATCCAGAGAGAGGGCAGTATGTCTGTTTCATAAACTGCAGGAGTAAATATTCTAAACTATATGTATTTAAAGAGCTGACTGAAATAAAGGCAAATTCATGACATTTTCCTATGAATCATTTAATTTGTTGTCGTTATGTTGGAGATAAAAAAGACCTACTAGATTTTTTTAACAGTAGCTGCCACCAAAACTGAGTTCTAAGGAGAATTCATTAAAGTTTTTCCTCACATTTATTCTAAAGAAAGTTAAGGAAATAAGGATGCTATACTTAGTGGGGATAATAAGAATGAATAGTATTATTCATAATAATCTTCATATCTATCATGCATTAGCATATGAACAATAGACATCTAATATTTTCAGCTACTTTCTTTATTCTCTCTCTCTCCTCTTTGTGTATGGGACATGCCATTGTTTTGAGTTTTTACATCTCAACTGACTATGATGACTAGCTAAATACTGGTATAACTAATCTGAAAAATTTTAGAGTTCTGGAAGTCAGATGTGTCATCCAAATGAACAACTGGAGAATTCCTTGTATATAGATATTGTATTCCTTGGTTGTGTAACAACCACAGAAGACTTATTCATTAAAATAATTTAAAAATAGAAGATAGGTACAGCTTTTGTTGTAGTCCCAAAGCGGCAGTAATTTATCAACTATAAGCAGTGTTAACAGGGACCAGAGTTAATTGATTGAAATGAACAAGGCTTCATATGCATCTTGAAATTTTAGCATAATTCTCTAGAGCTATTCATCTTGGTGACAGAGAAGAACATTCCTGATATTCTGCTGATAATAAATACTATTTAATTCATCTAAAGTTATTGCTGGTAGAACGCTCTGTTTCTAAATTTAAGCAGATGTCCCAAGCACAAAGGAAGACCTGCTCAAATATTCTCAAATGAGAAGCCCCAAATGTACAGCTAAACAGATTCCATAGCTCAGGGAGAGGAAACTAGTACAGATGGGTCTTTGAAAGAATGGAAAAGTAATGTGACTCCTGACCTGCAAACAGAACAATGCTTTTTATTTTGATGACAATTTAAATGATATTTGTGTTAACACTACTTTCACTTTGCTTGAGACTTGTCCAGGCTTGACTCTCATAATCATACAAGACCACAGGGCTTGTAAGAAAAAGAGAATTAACAAAATGGAAATCTGTAAACTACATCAGTGCCAAATTGAACTGGTAGGTGGCAACATGAATCCAGTCTTGCGTATTACAGAGGAGGTGAGAAAGGCAGCACAGTTTCTTTAATCTCACGCTTGCTCTTCCTGCTCGTAGGAAGATCCCAAGTGGTTTTCTCACAAAAAGACATCCAACTCTTCCCAACTGGTTTCTATTTCTTTTTCTAGGGAATGAGGCAAGTGGGAGGAAAGAATACAGCATTGTTCTGCATGGACTGTATTTTTTTCAGAAAAACTGTTTTACCTCATAAAACATAGTGTCTTCGAGTCTAAAACATTTTGTGGAAATATACCAGTCTAGAGACAGAGGTCCCCCAGCAACTACAGGAAGGAAATAAGTTTTCAGAGGAGGTGAATTATCATCCCTAGAGATAAGGGGCAAGTTCCAAAGGGAAATTTATTTGCTGTAATTCTCAGTGCTGCAGTTGTTGATGGCTCGGTGCCAGTCCCAGGTGTAGAGCAGCTTCAGGAATGGCATTTGCACCACTGGCTCAGGCACATGTGCTTTCCTTGTACTGAATGTACTGAGCACAGGGAGTTGGGGATGCCGAGGAGGTGGGAGTAAGCCACTAAAGTTGCTGGGAAGGCATGTTTCTGAAGGCATGCAATTCTTTAGGACACAGATGAAGTTTCTCACCTATTTTCCCCTATTTTTTCTTTTTTATTAATCAATTTCACCTCCATGAGGATACAAAAAGAGTAGACTTCCTGAGTTAGACTTTAAGTAACATGAAACAATTTCAAACAGATTATCTTCGGCAATAAAAAAATACATCTATGTGTTGAATCGTCTCTAGGTGGCCACCAGGTACCCACCTATCCACTCTATCACTCCCCTTCCTCATCTGGAGGAGGAAGAAAATATTATGAGAGCATCATGGCCTGAGCCACATAAACCCAATACAATCAGCCATGCCAAAACTAGAGGAAAGAGAGGGGCAGGTTAAAAGAAAAAAAAAAGGAACAAAATGAAACAAACAAGCAAAAACCTAAACAACAAAAAGCAAAGAAACGAAAAACTACAAGCAATGCATCAGATCTGGGGAGGACAATGACCTTTCATTTGACCATCTGCTCTGACTGGTGAAAAGCTGAAGGCCTGGAAAGGATGAATAGCTGAAGCTCTGCCTTCCAGCATAAATTTTCTTGTGTTCCTTCAATCCACTCCACCAGTTTGCTGTATTCCACTCTGCTGGCATGGTTGAGGAATGGAAAGGAGGAGGTGAGTCATCAGCGACACGCATAGAAAGTGCGCAGTGAGGAGTGGCTGTGCCACAGAGTAAATACCCTGCCTCGTGCTCCCCACACCAGCTGCCCACAGCACCCCAGCTCACCTCCCCAGCTCTGCATTGCTGCCCTAGACAGCTCAGGCAATGACCTATCTCTCATGTTGGTTTGGAGTTAGGTGATGGCTGAGGGCACAATCATGGGGACCAGGACAGCTGGACATACAGGACTGCCTGGCCAAGCAGACACATCCACTGACAACATCTGTCTGAAAATGCACAAGCCAGGTTTGGATGGGGCTTTGAACAATCTGGTCTAGAGAAAGGTGTCCCTGCCCATGGCAGGGGGGTTGGAACAAGGTGATCCTCAAGCTCCTTTCCGACCCAAACCATTCTTTGATTCCTTGATCCTACAAGCACTTCTCATTCTGAAGGTGTCTGTATTAATCAGATCCTGAGCTTTGAGGTGAGGGGGGAGGGAGTGAATGTGTATTAGGAATTTATTTTCACTTCTGTCAGCAGCTTCTCCCTCAGCGGTTTGGCATTAGAAATCCAGGTTTAATTGGTGAATAACCTGCCAATCACATTTCCAAAATGCACAGGAGGTACTTTTAAATTTTTGCATTCTTGAAATATTTATGATATTTTTCACTTATCTTTTAGCCTATCTCTCTCTTATTACTTGAATAAAAGAAGTGGGAGGATGAAAAAGAGAACAGCAAGGGCTCGAGAATCTTGTTATAAATATACAGAACATCATCTGTAGGTGGTGATATAAAAAATTACAAGAAATGTTCCTCTCTGTTACTGTATATAGATATGCATGGTCAAAGTCTGCCACTACAAACACCAGGAATATAACCACACCGCTGAACGTCACTATCCTGCTTTCTCCAGTAGCTTCATTAGTAAGTCTGACGTTGAATTCCTTAAGTTTTTCTGAGTGTTTTTGGCTGTCTCAAGAATTAATTTATCAATCACTGGCTTTTTCAATCACATGCTCATTCCCGCTAAAATTGCACTGGAAAGTTGTTGTCTGAGTTACTTTATCTGTACTTTAACTCCTCTCTCTTGGAGTCAGCTGGATGTCAATCTGAATTGTGATCTGGTGTTTGCTTTAAATGCAACCACCTGGGTGGTTTTGGTCTTATTCTTCCCCCCTGGCTTTTCAGACCACTGCAAAATTTCCTCATTCTGTTTCTCATTTTTGGGAATTTTTGTCCTGCTTCTTTTTTTTTTTTTCCTCACCAGTTTCTATTTTCAGAAATAAGTTAGTCAGTAGCAAGAACTCAACGCTTCAAACAGCATTTCATCAGGTAAGCATCCAAAAAAAATTTACTAAGGCATGCTACCCATGCTGAAATATTCATATATCAGTTTATATAAAAGAAGCTTTTTCTGTCACTTTAAGATTATCCAAGAGAAAATAGGACTGTCTAGAAAAAAAATACATTTTTGCAATGAGGTATTGATTTTGAGGAAGTTTTTGCAATAGAAATGTTTATGGGATCCAAGGTAGTCCAGTCACTTCTGATGGCAGATTGGAATAGAGATCTGAAATGAAAAACTGGTATTGATCTAAAAAAGATGTCTTCAGTAGGCTGCCGTTTTTGAAACAAAAAGATAGTGTATTGTTCCAATGCAAAACACAAACCCATTTCCAAACCTTAAGAGCTCATAAAATTGCCAGACTGTTAGTTGCTAATGAGTTACATGTCAAGAGGGACTCGTGGTTATGAAGGCTAGATGGTTTTTTACTCATTTTTTTCCTAACAGAATGTTCTCTCTGAAGAGGGGAATCCCTGAATGGCAAGAAGCGGTGGTGTCATCTCTGTCACAGTGTTTAGAGAAAATGGCTGGTGATGTATCGTCCTTGTTCTCAAGACAATGGCACCTTGAAGGCAGTGGAAGATTACTCCATCTACTAAAAGCATCCTGAAGTTCAAGGCTGGCTAAAAGCCCAGGCAACCCGCACTGCTCCCCAGGAGAACAGACTTTTGGGGCATCAGCACAGCACAGGCTTCCAACTTCTCCCATTTCTGATCCCTGGGAAGCCAGGCTGGCTGCTGCCACTGCCCCGGCAAATGCAAGGCTTGTGCAAAATAGGCTATCCTTGGAGGAGGGTGGGGACACAGGATGGGAGTACACTCTTTCAACAGCACCAGCAATTGCTGTGTCTACATCCCTGCAGGTGTCTGGAAAGAACAGGACCAGCAAGCTGGATTTCTCAGGGCTCTCACGTTCCCTCCAGCTCCCCCAGCTCTTCCTGTGCCAGGAGCAGAAGCATCATGGCTTTGTTTTATGTCAATGAAATTCAACTTTCTGTGCTCTCCTGAGAAGCCATTTCCCGAGCTCCAGCTCTGATAAAGACCTAACATCATCATTAGGGACAAAAACAGTGTGGTGGGCCGACCCCAGCTAGCAGCTAAGCCTCCACCCAGTTGTTTGCTCACGCCCCCACAGCAGAATGGGGGAGAAAATCACAGGGCAAAAGCGTGGAGAACTCATAGGTTGAGACAAAAACAGTTTGATAAGTGAAGAAAAATAGCAAAAACAAAAGCAACTGATGCAAAGGCAATCTCTCACCAGCAGACTGGTGCCCAGCCAGTCTCAGAGCAAGGGCTACTTCCCTGGGCTGTAATCCTGAGCACAGTGCTGTAGCCGAGGGACCCTCTCTTTGGTCAGTTCAGGTCATGTGTCCTCACTGAATCTCCTCCCAAATACTTGTGCATCGTCAGCCTACAACAGTGTGCCAGTTTGGACACAAATCCAGGAGGAAACAACCCGAAAGGGGCGTCTCTCTCTCTCTCTCTCTCTCTCTCTCTCTCTCCTGCCTACCAGGCAAGCAGGCCCTAGCGGTCCCTCTCCTACAGGTTCGGGAAAATAATTTCTCAGATGATAGTGAAAAAAACTATTTATTTAACAGAGTCCCCTGCTGTGACAGGGCAGAAAAGGAGATTGAAACCCCCTCCCCTGATCCCTTAAAGAGGACTATGGATTTTAGAGTGCTTTCTGTAGGTAAACCCTGCAGTCGTGAGCTGGGCCGGCCCGGCCAGGCAGGGTCCGACGATCCCCCTTGGAGGGTCCCGCCGCGCAGGTCCGGAGATGGTAGCTGGTCGTGGACTAAAAGCAAGCCAAAAGCAGTCCAAAAAGGAACAGAAGCCGCTGAGGCAGTTCACAGTCCCTTCTCTGCTGAAGGCAGGAGAGGCTAGGGAGAAAAACTCTTCTACCTGACAAAAGTTGTCAGATCGGGAGAGAAAAGAATGCGAACATTATGGTTGTAAGGTCAAGCCAGCCGCTTTGAAGAGTTCTCTCGGCTTCTCTCTCTCCCCTTTGCAATTTAAAGGTACACTAGAAATCAAGCAGGTGATGGGGCATACAGTATGGTCATAGAATTACCCCAAGACAAACAGCTAAACCATTGATGTGCTATCAACACTGCTCTGGCCACAAATCTAAAACACATCACCCCATGGGCTGCTTACCCCAAGGTGTTTCTTCCCAGCACTTAGGAGCAGCTCTGGGAATTTTCAGGGAGACATTTATCAAGGCTAGTAAGTAGAAAAAAGGTAGTTTAAGGCAAAAGTTTAAAATGAGGTTAAAATAAAGTTGAAATATTACATGCTCTAGATTCATGTTTCAATGTGGTTTTTACTGCATATGGCAATACTGAGTCCCTTCTATGGTTCAGAATATCACAAAGCATTTTTGTAAATATTCTTCCTTTGTAAAGTTTGAATGCACTGAAATATACTTTTGCTAGCAGTTGGGAATTGGACTAGCAAGGACCAAAATTTATGAGCTTAATTTTGTGTTCAAAATATTCATGTTTCTGGGTTTGCAAATATTTATTGTGTGTCCCTTACTGATACAGCAGATTTTTTGTCCTGTTTCTTCTAAAAATGAAAATATTCTCACTAATGAAGATCCATTTGCTTTTATTTTTGCATGCAGTTATTTTCAATTTTTCTTTATATATTTTTGATCAATATGATAAAATATTTGGAAAACTTATTTTTTTCTCACTCCTGAGATTTTTTGATGTGTGTTTTTCTTGAGGTTTACATCTTTCTCCAAAACACTGGAAGATGTACTGTGGACATACAGCATAATAAATAAATGAATAAACTCTTTACATCAAGCACTTAACATCACAACAACCCACTCACTTGTCTCTTGAAAAATTCACCAATAACATAACTGACATCATTAGTTGTTATTTGCTTTTCCCACTAAATGTTTAAGAAGGATGCTGAAAAAAATTCTGGCTTTTCTTACACAAGGGAAAGGGTTTAAAAAATTCCTAAGTCCCCAAGAGACATTAGCCCCTGTATTTGAAGCCTGTGTAGGTGGCATTGCTCTCAGAGTAAGGCTTTAATTCTTCAAAATGTGTTTTAACAGGAGCTCTCTTTGGGGACCGTTTTAAGGCAATGAAACCAAGTAAAGCCTTGACAGCAAGTTCACTAAGTATGGATGGGCACATCCCAGGGACGAAGGCAATTCTTTCTGTTTAGTCTATCTTTCGAAGCTCTCTCTTCTTCTAATCTTCTGGCAATACTCTAGCTGTCGCCTTTGAGTAAATCTTGCAAAGACTTTTTCCCGTAGTAGAAATTAAACCTCGTGTTCCTTAGGAGTGGAGAAATGCATGCAGGTAGGCAGCCAGGCAATCTCCCTGGCTGTGCTGTGCCGTGCCTCAATTGAGGGATGCTGCGTGCTCAGCAACTGTCAGTACAGCTTCTCCTAGGAGCTTTAAATTGCTCTCTTGAAATCCAGTTGCAGGGGCTCGTTGTCTTCTGTTTGAGTATGCAAGCTGAAACAAAGCACATAGCAGAAGGCAGAGCTAAGCTCATGCACTCTTAGCTTTAAATTCCAGCGGTTATGTGGGACAGATTTAGTTAAACAGAAATGCTACTTAAGAGAATCTGTAAAAATTATACCCATTTGAAAAAGCTGAATTCTTCCAAATACTTCAATGTACCGTAAAACTTTGCCTGATTAACCCTCTGCTTTATCTAGGTTCTGAAACCTCTTCCCATGTAATTTCATATCTTACCAAGATATAGCTTGGTAGAAATCCCCTGGGGAAAATCCAGGTCTATTAGAGTCCTTGGAATTTTTTCCTATGTTTTGAAGGGCTTCAGCAGAAAAGGTATTTTGCCTCTCTTCTTACGTATAATAAACAGCTATTCTGAAGATGATTAATCTACTTCGCTAATGAAGTTTCAACTGTCTTACTTTGATAAGCATTAATAACATATGTTTGTGTTACTTGATATCTAAGAAACTTTTTATTATTTTTCATACAGTCCAATCGAGCTACTTTCAGTCACCATGAACAACTGACTTAGCTGTGGAAAAAAGCATACTTTTAAAAATGTGATGTTGTGTCAGCATAGAAACAAGAGTACATTGTACAGAGAGATAAGTTTTTCTTGTTTTAAAGCAAAGCCATGATACTACCTATAGCATCTACATTATGGAACAAGGCACGTTTGTTTATTTTTTATGTAAATTCTTCCAAATTAAAGTACCTCTTCAGAATGGCTGTTATGGACAATGCACTTGAAGAAGAGAATGAGCAAAAGGAATAACATTTTTTGTCACAGCACTGGGAGAAGACATGTAAAGGTAAAAGGTGGAAGTTTCATTTTAGATGTCTTGCCTGAGAACAGGAACAAATCTGTGTGTACCATCCCTTTCCTGTTTCTGGCAGTCACTGGTGTCGTACACAGCTATGAGACCTAAAAGAGTGCCTCCACTTTATATTTGATGTAAAGGGCTTCAAAATTACTAGATTTTTGATAAGTGCTGTTTTTCATATGAAGGCACAAAATTAATCGGAATTGCAATTATGGTGCTGGTGGATTTGCAATTATAGTGCTGGTGGATTTGCTAAATTAGTTTGAAAAAGGCTCAAACAAAACACAGCCATTGACTACCTTTCTATTTTCTGGCAATGGGCTGTATGAGTGAAATACTAGTCCTGATTGTTATTTTTATAATATAATGAATTATGGACAATTAGCTGGGGTTTTTTTGCTGACTTTTTTTTTTTGGCCCAAAGAAAATGCCTTCCATAACTTTCCTAACCAGGGAAACTGAGAACTGACTATGTCTTTATAAACTTCTATTTGCTCCCTGCTACAGATTTATTTTCTTTTCATTTTTTATTCCGATGCTTGTTTGACCACTCTGTTCTTGCACTATATGATGTTACTGAGTTACCAGTGAGACCTGCAGCATCAATGAAATGGGGTAAACAAAAAAAACCCCAGTCCTGTTCCTACAAAGAAAAATCTTCATCCACAAACCATCCGATCCTTGAAGGCTCTATAAATATATAAAAGCTACTCTGGAGTGGTGCTTTTGCATGTACAATACAATTACCGCACCAGCTTGTCACATTTCATTTACTATTACTAGGATTCAATATTTAGGCTGTGGCAGTGCTTAGTCTGCAGAGGCATTCTGCTAACACAGGGCAGAACAAAACTGCAAAAAAATTTAAAACAAGTAAGGGAAAAATAATCAGTCATCTTATTAATGCAGATGACACATAGCAAGTATAAGTCTGGAACAATATTAATTTTGTTAGGAATTAAACCAATATTCCTTGCCTTAAACATGGATTTCACCTCAGCTATTCTGTTTTCCAGAATCATTTGGTATGGCTTGAGAGCAATTAGCTGTACAAATGAATGCTTTATCATATTCTTTTTCATATACCTGTAGAACTTAACACATCTCTTGTAAAATGTCCCTTGCTGTGTCTTCTTTTAGAGGTCTATGGCCAGGTTTGCCAGCTTACATGGCTGTCAGTACTCATGTGTGTAGGCATAGCTGTGTCCCCACTGCTTCTGCAAAGCAGACTTGGGTTTGAGATGACCCCAGGCTTTTGGGCGTATCTAGCCAGCAGCCTTATCAGCCTCCAGTCTGCAGGAACACAGGTGCTGCTGATACTCCTTTTTAAAATCAAAATCTTCTGTGGTTTGTTCAAGTTACCATCCTGAGCTTCATGTGTTTTTCTTTAATTTTATAATTAATATACAGAAAAGCACTTGCATATTTCAAGCAACATTGTACTAGGTTGATTTTTTTGTCCTTAAGAACTGGATTTATTTCCCTATATATTCTTCTCCAAATGTTCATGTTATATTCATGAAAATTACTACCCCCTAACTACAGCTTCACCATCAGCCACTCAGTGTTAGACACTGACTTTGAAGGCTGACAAAGTGACTTTTTTGAAACTTTTGCAATGTAGCAAAGCTCCAGTGGTTTGCAAAAAAATATCAGATCTGAACAAGGGGTAATAGTTTTAAACAGAAAGAAAGTGAGTTTAGATTAGATATTAGGAGGAAATTCTTTACTGTGGGGGTGGTGAGGCACCAGAGCAGGCTGCCCAGAGAAGCTGTGGACACCCCATTCCTGGAAGGGTTCAACACCAGGTTGGATGGGGGTTTGACCTCTTCTAGTGGAAGGGTGTCGCTGACAAAGGCAGGGGCACTGGAACAAGATGAGGTCCTTTCCAACATAAACCATTCTCTAATTCTGTGATTTATTTTTTATAAAAGACTTGGAGAAAAATAAAGAGACAAGTTGCTCTTCAATGTGTAGAAAATTCAGCGTTGGGCAGGCAGATCTTTTTTTTTTTTTGATTATGGAATGAAAGAATATTTTTCCACATCTCCTTTTTACCTGGAGAGTTATGTAAGTTTAACATCTATTAGAAATGGAAAAATGTGATTTCTCTTAAAATACACCAAGATCCTTTCTATTTGGTTCATAGGTTTCTAACTATTATCATTAATACTATTTGTGGAATAAAGGTATAATTCATGGAGTAATATTTTTGGAAATATTATTCATAGAATAGAAACAACTGGTGTGCAATTGTTTTTGCTCATTCAAGGAAAAGTGCCTTTCTGATTAGATCCCAAACTATGTCACATATTTGCATAATGGTGCATTACATGGCCACATTAGAGACTTGCTGAAAATAACCAGAAGGCAGTGTCTTACTTGCTCTAACATTTAGTTCAGTAGCAGGCTTATCATTTTAAGGCTAAGCTAGAGAGATACATGCAAATATTCGCTATTCTTAATTCACTTGTCAAACTGTCCTGTTCCTATCGTGTTTAAAATCTGGCAAAGTTATGCAGAGAAAAACTAGGGGACTTTCTTGATAGCAAGCTGATCATGAGTCAGCAAAGTGTCCTTGCAGCAAAAGCCAAGAGCACCCTGGGCTGCGTGAGGAGGGAAGCATTGCCATCAGGTGGAGGAAGGTGACCTTTCCCCTCTGCTCTGCACCGGTGAAACACATGCTGAATATGGTTCTGGGCTCTCCAGTAAAAGAGAGACATGGATGTGCAGGAGCCAGCCAGTGAAAGGCTGGTAAGATCATGGAGGGTTTGGAGCAGAAGGAGGCTGAGACCACTGGAACTACTGAACACCTGTGGCACCATGACTCTCAGTTAAGATAGGATCGATCTGTTTGGGCACAATACAGGGACATGCTCTCACACTAATGCTTTTTTCTACACCGCTCCTGTCCTTTTTTTTCACCCTTCTGATATTTCCACAAATAAGAACATATTCACTGAAGCAACAGAGACTTATTGAATGTGGAGAAAAGTATTTTAACAGGGATGCTCCATGTCCTTTCTTGAGTATTGCATCTAAAGAACAGATGATCTCTGATTCACTTCTCTGGAATTAGAAGCTGCCTTCTTCCAGCAAGGAAAAGGTTTTTTTCACATAGAATATAATATAAATTGTAACTCTACAGTCATAAATTCGCTGATAAACAAAATTATTTATATACTATACCATGTATAACTCCTTTTGACTTCTGTTTAACAAGATCAGTGTTGGTCCTGATACCAAATTACATAGGCTAGATGTGTCACATTTTTCTCTGGACCTCTTCTTGGGCCCTTCCAGAACTACAATGTATAATATGACTTTCTGAGTTGGGAAGGGAGTTATTTTATTTTATTTTATCTTATTTTATCACTGAGGTGATGCTGGGATTTTGCTAGTGCCCTTAGGAGGAAAGCTGATTAATGTGGTACATTCAGATCATGGCTGAAGACTGCACGGATGTGTGGTGGTAATAAACTTCCTGCAGTTGTGCTGCAGCACTGTGTAGGGTAGACAATAAGACAAGAGGCAACGGGCACAAACTGATACACAGGAACTTCCACCTGAACATGAGGAAGAACTTCTTTACTGTGAAGGTCACTAAGCACTGGAATAGGTTGCCCACAGAAAGCTGTGGTGTCTGTTCCTCTGGAGATATTCAAAAGCCAACTTGATACAACCCGGAGTAAGGTTCTCTAGGGAGCCCTTAACTGAGCAGGCAGATTGGACCAGATAACCTTACTCACTGCATCTGGTGAAACCCACTGCAGCTTCTGGTGCCTACTGGAAATAGTTCCTGGTCCTTTGTGTCCCCCAAACTTTGCCTAGCACTGCCCAGAGATTGCTAGTTGGCCTGGACCTAAACTACCATAATGCAGGAGCACAAGTCTTCTGGAAATCAGTACTTTGAAGTCCAGCTTCACTCCTCAGTCTTGTTTTTATTGTCAGCATAGATGTGATCTCAACTAATGGAGTATCAGGAAAGGGACTTTTTTAAAGTAGATCTTTCAATGTTGTTCTGCATTAAAAGAGACTACAAACTTTTCCTGCTGCATCTTAAAGGCACTGCAGGTTTGGGAATGACTTGTAACTCTTGTGAGCTTCAGATTAATTTCATATTCAAGCTGTTAACTGAAACAGTCTCAGGCTGGTTTTCAGCTGCACTCCAGTGGTGCAGGTAGAACACGGATGTTGACTGTTGTTGCAATTAAAATTGTTTTTTCATAGTTTATCAAAATGTGTTTCATAATGGAGTATACATAAGAATGCAGAGATATGGAAAATGGAAAATCTGAATAAAAGTTTCAAAAGCAAAAAAAGCAAAACAGATCTAAGCTCAATTTTAGTGACTGGCGCTATTTGTAATTTAAAGGGTACTGACAGTACTTTTTCCGGCTGAATTTGATTTTCCTCTAAAATTGCTCCACTGAGTTTATAGATTGACTTTCTACCAAAACCTGGAACCGTTTCCACACATCTTACTTTATAGATTTTCCTTTCAAATTGTTGTTTCTGGGCAGATTTAGTTGTTGAGTGTCTGATGGACAAGTTTTGCTTCTGTTTTTTTTAAAGTCATTTTCGTTTTCTTTTTAACATTTTGAAATATGAGACATACTTTGATAAAAAAAAGAGAAGAAATTAGGTATCAAACAAGACTGATTTAAATAAAAAGGGAAAGAAAAATAAAATCTAGTACACCTAACTAAATTGAATGGCTTTATCATGTTGATTAGCAGCTCTGGAATTCAGATGAAAGAAATTAAGAAATCTCATGGTTTTTATTTACAATGAAAGCTTTATTTTGAAACATAAAGGACCAAATTTGCAGTTGTCTTAGTCATGTCTTCAAAATGAGTGTATCACTTGTTTAGTAAAAAAGTCATGGTTACATTTTGATATTCCTTGGCTTGAAATTTTGTTCTTGGAACAGTGGTTCAGCCTGTGCCTTCCTACCAATAAATTGATCCTTGTACTGGACATTAGGTAGTTATAACTGTGATCACCTCATTACTCTGTGTAAATGTTAGCTCCTTTTCTTGCAAAGACACATATTTTCTCCCTCCGTAGTTTCAGTAAGACTGGAGCGGAAAGCTCAGCCTGCTGAGTCTCAGCATGGCTGTCCAAATACTGGACTTGAAGATGTTTCTTTTCTGCTTAGAGCTCTGTCAAGCAGTCAAAACACCTACAGACTTCTGTTGTTGCATAAAGGGGTTGAGTTCAGATAAGAGTAAGGGAATAACAGACAAGAAAAAGTGATAAGAATTCTACAGGCTTTAATTTCCTTTCAACTTTTTTTTTCTTGTCCAAACTGTTGCTAAATTTAAAATTCATTAAAATCCAACTTAGAGCAAGGGACTCGTAGGTCTGCCTACATTGTATTGCTTGAGTCTTCAAAAACTGATCTGGAACAAGCACACTAATAAAGAAGCATAATTTATATTGTCAGGGAAAGGATCAAGAATACGTGTAATGAAGACAGGTCCAACCCTTGTGAAGCTCTTGTGAGAAAAAAAAAATGGATGCCAGACTTCTAGAATTCTTTCAGAATACTCAGAAGGATATTTAATTTAGAAGGAGATAGGGGGAAAGTCAGGGCGACATTTCAGACTCTGTTGGTTACTGCTCTCCCCCAGAGACTGTCTTTGTGACTTTGTTTAAGTTGCTGGGTTATAGCCAGACTGGCAGATAATACCTAACTTGTCAAAATCCTAACTGATTGGCTCTTCCAGATCTATGCCACTCTAGTTGCCAGTGAATTCAGACCAAGATATGTATAGAGGCAGGCTCTTATGATGCTTGTGTAAATAGGGAGTCTAAGAAAAAATAGTAGAAGAGCTTGAATTATTCAACCAAAGAGAAGAAAAACTGAACAGATATGCTTATCATCCATCAACACACTGAGGAGGACAGATAAGCACCAGGGAAAAAAAAGAGCTACTTAAGGACAGTTTTGCCACAAGTACATATATGTTTAAATGAGCCATGAATAGATTTAAGTGGGAAGTTCAACTGACACTCCTAATTAACAGAGTATTGTAATACAAAAAAACCTCTTTCACTTTGAGAAGCTGGGAAAAAAATAAAGCATTTTAGAGTGGAGTTTGATCGGTTTCTGAAAGGGATTATGCGATGTAGTGGCCTGCAAATCTGTCTTTAGGCACTGGCAACAGTAGGCAGTTACTTAGCTTATCAGATTTATTTACAGGAGTTAGGGAGAAGAAAATTTGGCTCCAGACCTAAACCCTTAATGCATACTGTCTTGGCTTTTGGTTTTTTATACCCTTAAATACTACAAGCTTCCTGACAAGCAGAAGCAACAAGCTAGTTCCTTAAATACCTATCACCAGTTTTGCTTTCAGAGGCGTCACAATGCCTCCAAGGTGGGCCAGTATCATATCACAGCATCTCTAACATCCACCCCAGGCTTCTCTTCCCTCACTCCCATGATTTTGGCACACAACTCAAAAGCATATGCACATTCTTGCCGCTGCAGATCTCAGAGGGATCTGTTGAGATCAAAGGCTACTTAAGTCTGCCTAAAAGTAGCTGTGCACATACATGCATGCGTCTCTCCTTCAGCCTCCCTCTGTATTGTCTCTGCATTGAAGAGTGACAACTCATCACTTCTCCAGCAAAATGGGATTATCAGCCTGAGTGACACAATCATGGGATCCAGAGAAGGCCAATTTGAGCTGTAGCTGCCAGTGTGCACGCCCACAAGCGACAGTCTCATTGTGAAACAAGATCATATTAATTTGGCAAATTAGATTGCTGTCAAAGATTGAAGATATTCCTGTCTCCATTCCAGATCATGTCTATTTTCCATGACTTCAACCCAGTCTCATGCTAGATAGCAACTCAGGCATCACCTCAAGGAGTGTGCCACAATCATGTCTCGATAGCCTAAGATGTTTTTCCAATCATTGATTTCTATATAGTCTGGAAAAAAATTAATTCCCTGTGAATTTCTCTTTTCCTATAGAATGAATTTAAATCTATTTTGTATTATTTTGATTTTTAGGCAAATTCCCTAACAATACTGACATATTCCCATATGAAGGGCCTTGAGGGGAAACTGTATGAGGAGTGGCTGAGGTCACTCAGTCTGTTCAGCCTGGAGAACAGGAGACTGAGGGGAGATCTCCTTGCAATTACAACTTCCTCGTGAGGAGAAGAGCAGGGGCAGACACTGATCTCTTCTCTGTGGTGACCAGTGACAGAAACCAAGGGAATGACCTGAAGTTGTGTCAGGAAAAGTTTAGGTTGGATATCAAGGAAAGGTTTTTCACCCAGAAGGTGGTTGGGCACTGGAACAGGCTCCTCAGGGAAGTGGTCCCAGTACCAGCCTGAGACAGTACAAGAAGCATCTAGACAATGCTCTCAGTCACATGGTGTGACTCTTGGAGATGGTCCTGTACAGGGCCAGGAGCTGGATTCAATGATCTGTGTGGGTCCTGTCCAACTCAGAATATTGTCCTGCCCAACATTCTGTGATTCTGTAATATGGCAATATTTGAAATGTGAGTAGAATAGTAAAGAGTGTAGGAGTAATAGAATAAAGAGTAGCGAAGAGTGCTTCTCAACAGGTATTTCTTCTGGTAGGAAAGCCAGTTTTTACAAAAACTTGCTCCTTAGTCATTAGCTCTTGTTCACGTGCTGTCAGTTTATGCTGGCCTGGCCATTGGGCAGCTGCACAGTGAGTCAAGCTGGGGTCTGAGCAGGGCTAGAAAGAACATGGGAAAATGTGAATGCATTTGCTGAACTGTTTCACTGTGTGGCTGCATGACAATGGAGTAGGAACAAGAGAAGGATGGGATAATAGCTGCTTAAACAAGACCTGCTTAAAGAATTAGTTGTTAAGCTACAGCTTGAGGTGTAACTGAACCATTCAGTATGAAAATTATCTGGGGGCTGAAAGAGAAGTGGAACAGTAGACAGTCTGCAGAAAAATCCTTATTTATGGGGAAAAGGGTGTGATAGAGGCTAGATAAGTTAGCAGCAAATGAAGCAAAAGGGTGCTGTAAAGGGTGAGTAAAGAAAATGCTAATGAAAGATTGAATTATTGCCAGAAAATAGGATACATCAGTATACACAATATTTATGACACAGGTAAATTATTATCCTTCTAGAAAATAGAATGAAAAAGTAGCAACTGAAAGATGCCTTGAGGATTCCAGATGCAGCTACTGTGAGTAGAAATTGGATAGTATCTCATGTATGGATAATTGGCCTCCATGCATTTCACAGAGAAATACATTTACCTTTAATCATATAATGAATGTCTCAGGCATTCAATTTTATCTATTTCTTCATCTGCTGGAGAATTATTTACAAAGTGCAGGCTGATATTTCATGCAGAAACTGAAGATGACAGGAATTTTCAGTACCAGGCTTGGCATGAGCAAGATACAATGTTTCTTTAAAATACTTATTCAAGAAGCCAGGGAACACTTATCAGATTCACTGTCCCTTAAAAATAACAATTCTGTGAATAGTACTTAAAATCATCCTTTATAAAACAATCACTTCTTTTGGGTAAACAGTTCTGTGAGACTAACTGCATGTAATTCACGAGTAGATACATGATTATAACTATACATCCCACGATGACTTCATGTGTGGTAAATGTCATGCAGGAAATGAACAAAGAAATGGAATTATATTAGAAATGAAGTGTAACTACAGTGTCTTAAAATCACTTTCTCAAATCATGACTCCCCAGTCTGTACATTACAGGAGTTTGACAGTCCAGGTTATAACTTGGAAAATTATTTCTACGCCTCTGTTTTATGTAAATTACATCTTCTTCTGGGCTCAGTAGTTTTGGCACATTTTATCACCCTGAGTAGGTTGGAGTTTGTTAGTTTTCCCTGCTTAAACTAAGGCTGGAGGTTTTTATGAGTACTCCAGTTGTACACTAGGCTTTTTTTTTTCCTGCTTATTTTAAAATGACTTTTTATAACAAAGATAGTAGTGAAATAGGTCTCTTGTAACTGTGCAAGGGGTCCTCAGGACTAGACTATCTTATCAAATAGTTTCTAAAAATCTAGTACATTCTCAAGAACAAAGAAGTAGCATGAACCAGCACCCTATCTAAGTGCGTAGTGATTTAGTGTATTTAGAGGCATTAACTAGTTGGTACACTGGATTTTGATCCATATCACAGGTTTTGGCTTTGAACTGTGGAGAATGCTTTAAATATATACATCCTGTTTCAGACAGGAAACATGTTAAGCTAGGTAGCCAGGTCCTAAAGGGTAGTCCATTTAGAAACCGGGTTAGGCTTGTGGGGTACTACTTTTGGTAGTGATTTGTAGCCTAGGGGTAATAGGGAAAGCCTAAGAAAAAACAATTAGGAGTTAAAATCAAGGACTTAACACTTTTAAAGTGTTACATTATTAATTTGCAAGTCCTTCTCACCAGTCTTCCCAGAGAGAAGCTGGTTTGGAGCTGTACTGCAGCAGACTTTGCATAGCTAAAAGCTCTTAATAAAGACGTAATAGAGTGAGAGATGTGCTGTACCAAGAATAGATCACAGTTTACATTCCCTTCTACTAAATCCTGGTAGGGATGAACTTTGATAGTTTTGTAGAAGTGTGAGAGCTTCCTGAAAATGTGGCAACATCTCCAGTAATAAATAAAGCAGGCCAAGGACTGGTCTCTGTCCGGAGGCCACCTAGCACAGCATGTCCACAGGACTGAATTCTCTTACATACCAAAACAAACAGGCAATATCCATACCACCTTCAGGATGTGGTCACCTGCTCATTGTAAACCTAAGATACCACATAGGAGAAATGCCGCTTGGCCTAGAGTAAAACCATAGAGCATGATAGCAAATTAATGGTGTGAACAACTACATGCCAACACACAGACAGATCCCCTGGCCCTGATGGTGTATCAGCACAGACTTAGACAAAGACTACAGTGGAGCTGATGCCTAGAAATGGTAGAATTACAGACAGCAAAGAGGGCATCTGAGGCAGTAGATATATTTAGGTTTGGCTTGGATAAGCCATTTCCTCAGTGAGGTTCATAGGATTAGGCATAGGTTTAAGGTTTGATAAAAAGCCCAGGGTTCAACTCTTAGATAGTGTTCAAGAAACCTTAGAAAAGTAAGTAAGCTCCAAGTGTCCAAGGACATATTTTCCTTTTTAATGGGAAAGATTGATTTTGTGAAGTGTTAATGACATTTAAAGTGAGACATGACTGCTGTATTTTCTTTCTTGGCTCCTACTGTATATCTGCTGAGATATATGGTATATAATTGGCAAATACCTTCTAAAAGCAAGGTGATAAACAAATATATGTGAATCACCAACCCACAAGCAATCTATCAACAGGAGAGTGATGTATTGGATCATTTTTCATATTCTACTGTATTTTACAAACATCAAATGATCATGATAGCTTAAGGGTAAATAAAGGTTTGTCCAAGTCTGTGGCCAGTTTCAAATATGTCTTTTCTTCAAAGGTTGTCTTTTCAATTTTTATTTTACATCCTTATTATAACATTACTGCATATTAGTATAATTTTTTATCTAGTCTGTGGAAAGACCTGTCTATAAGTGGAATCTTGAAATCTATTCTCCAACAAACGTTTATGGGGTTTAGTGGGAGTGAGTTAGAGTGCTCATATGATGTTCCTAAATAATTTGATTGGACTTTGGAATAGATTATGAATATTTTGCATGGAATATTTAAGGGCAAATCTAAGAAATGTTAAATAACTTATTTTTAGTGTAGCCGACATTAGTTTGTATTTACAATTCTACAGATCCTACTGAACTGCATTACAGTGTTCTTACAAGGGTGAGTTCAAAGGCAGACATTTTGAGAAAGGCAAAAGCCCTCTGTTGTCACAGAGTAAGAAATAAATCTCAGTGCCTTTTATTTAAAATAAAAGAGAGAGAGAGAAATTAGAACACTTAAAGATTTTGTTTGTTTACCTATGATTTTATATGTTTAAATCTTTGCTGGTCAAAATTAAGTCTGAAAGTCACACAAACTTCTGTAACAGACCAAATGTTGAACTTGTCATGATGGTGAAGTGGGTGCTTATGCCTTATGCCAGAATGAAATCCAGACTGCTATGTTTGTCTACCCAAAAAAAGTTGTGTCTGAAAGATGGTCATTCAGACTTCTTTGCACTGCCTCAGAGATAAATTCTGTTGCTTTCACTAAATTGCTGCCTTATAAGAAAAGTTCAGATGTATTCTAGTGCTGAGTGCCTTAGTGGCTCTAATATGCATCTACTAAAAATGACGATCATCAATTAATTTCGCATAGCTTTCAAAAGAGAGCCTGTTCTGTTACCTGGCTCAATTCCAAATGTGATTGATGGGTAGAAATAAATATCCCAATATATTCACCTCCTCATGAGCTCGTGCTATGACTTGTTTATCGAACAAGCTTCTTTGTATTGCTGCACTTCAGCTATTGGGAAGGACAAAGCTACTCAAATTGGCGTAGCATCTGTTGGGTTGTGCAAAACCCTACATACTTTTATTTTTGTCATAGAGCTGCCAGCAAAACGTTGATTTTATTTGCATATAAAAACCTGACAAGTGTGATTTCATGAAGTGGTCATGTTTTTGGTGTTGATTTGTATCCTTCTGCCTCTGTGAACTGTATGAGTGTGAACAGGTTACTGAAGACATCTAAATTTAAAAAATGCTTATCCTATATATATATATCTATATATCTATATATATCTATCTCACAAAAAACATAAAGGCTGTGGTCAGGTCTGCTAGGATAAAACACTGTTCTGTTTTGCCTCAGATGGAAGCTGGCACATTTTTGGTACCTTTTCTACAGAAGCTTCCAGCAACACTGCATTCAGAGTAATCCAAACAGTGAGGTGACCTTCACAAGGAGAGGGCAAATTCCTGGGAGATATTTTAGCAACACATACCATTTTGGTCTGTTTGGTAAGTTTGGCCTGCTCACCAGCTGTCCACCACACGTAAGAGTGTGCAAGGAAGGTGATGCATTTTAACTTATAGATTGGACCAAGCAGCTACAGCACATTCTGAAATTTGACTTCACAGCAAACCTTTTATAACTAAATAGGTACTTCAAACATCTTGAGGGTGGAAAGAAACTGTTTCTAGAATATTTGATTTCTTCCTGCTTACTGTAATTGGTAGTATCTAGTGAATAAAATGAGACTGTTTTAGCAATATTTTATTTCAAATTTATCTCCAAAATAAATAATTCAATCTGGTATGCTAAGTTTGAGTTGTTTCCAATAGATAGTTCGGGAAGATACAGTAAGATTTGTAAGTAGCAATTTTCAGATACGAAAAATTACTAATTTATAAAATGCTATCTTTACATTTTGCCAGGTATAACTATTGAATTGTTATCAACATTACAGAATTACAGATTTTTTTTAAAAAAAATTATTATTTTAAGATCAATACTGTCAAAGAATGCAGAGCATTTATTTGCTTTCCCAAACACTAAAGAATTGAAAATCTTGCACTGGAAGGCAGAATGCAAGCTTTACTTTATTTCTTTATGAATGAAAGCAATTCTCTAATTTACTTTTAAGAGAAAGTTATTAGTAACAGTTTCTTCTGTACATTATTCAAAATAATGTTATTCCTAACATGTAAGCAAACTTATTATTTGGAAACATATATAACATGCATTTAATTTGGTACGAGGATTGGTGACATTCCAGTATTCCAGAATGGAAGGTGATTCCTTTCTCAACTCTTACAGACTGAGCTTTGCAGATGGATTCCTCTCCAAAAACTCTGAAAGGGACGTGAAATCTCTCAGTCACCCTGAGCCAATTGTTTGTCAGACCAGTAACTTCCTTTTCCCTCAGTGCTAAGGATCATCATGTGACACAGGAATGCTCCAAGTGTTAATCTGCAAGTCTGATTTGCTCAGTCTGTATTTGATTTCAGTTTTGGTGTGGTTTTATCCTGCTGAATCTTCTCACTCTCTTGATGTCACTGGAATGACTCCCAGATCACACCATATTATGCCAGTAAATAAAAAATAAATGTTCAGTCAGCTTCTGCTCACAGTGAACATGTTGTGAACCTAGGATTAATCCAGTATAACCCTCTTTTCATTTACAAGAGTGGTCTGGTTATTAATGTGTCTTTTTCATACATATACATATGTGAGACACCTAACACTCAGTGCTGTAGCTCATTTTTCTATCAATTTCTTAATCCTGCTTCTTTTCCATTATCATTCCTATACCACTTGCAAACTGCTAACCTGTAAGTATTGTTGTAATCTCATTAATCTTTCTTGTACGAGATTAATACTTTTTGAATCATTGAGATTTATCTGATATTCTAGGATTCATTATAAATTAACATCAGAGATCTTTTCAGATTACTGGATGATCCAACACTTTCAGGGATTTGGGCTAGTTCTTTAATGTTGACCTTCAGAAGATGTTTCTCACTGTTCTAGACACAAAATATTCTATCATTCTCAGATGGAGAAGAATTTAATATGGGGTTTGGGTCACGACGAAAAATCTGAACCACAGACATCAAAAGTAGGCATAAGTATTGAATCTGTCTGTGGAGCTGATTGTAGCAGGTTCTGCTTTGGGTGCAGCAGATTAACTTCCACCAGCCTCTTGGACTGATTGGGTGGAGACTGTCCAGGAACCTGAGTGGTACTTTCTTCCACAAGTGTTCAATACAAGAGGGTGCCACCAGACATTCTTTCTCTTCTGTGTGTCTCAGAGCCAGATGTCTGCTGTTCTCTAGGAGTCTCAGTCTGTTTTCTGCAGTCAGGTTCATTTTTCTGTCTCTGGAATGTCTGAACAGCAGTTGCATGGAGAAAAAGCAAGAGGAAGCAGCAGTATAAATACATTTCAAAGTTATGACTTAATAGACCTAATGAAGACCTGACGGGATGATTCATCTAGCAGGAGCATTAATAAAAACAGTGGAATTTGTTCAGGGCATGTAGACAGAGAAAAGGATGTAGGTGTTACCTTATATGTTAATGTACACGCAGGCATCTCTTGCTCTAAGGTTAAGAATAAAGAGGCTCAAAAGTTGTTTCATAATTTCTGAGTACAATTTAAAGGACAAAAAGTGTTGATATTCTGATGGGAGTTAATAGTTGAACAGCTATCAAGGAAATCACATGATGAGCCTTTTGTAAGCAGAATTATCTAAACCCCAGTACTCAGTGCCATCAGCATACTTTGATTTCAAAAATCTGCACATTGGGGAAGGAATACAGCTGCCCTCAGGCAGTTGGCTAATTTTTGAAAAGTTTTAGTGGAAATTTTCTGTGTAGAAGTTGGAAAAAGCAAAGAGATACGACATTTTCCAAATATGATCCTCCTAATTTTGTAGAGACTAAAGGAAAAAGTAACAGTTAAAAGCAACTCGGGCACTTCTTGAGCAATGATGAAGCAGCAGAATTCACGACAAACAGGAAGAGATGCAATGTGCTTCAGCAGAGCAGATTATAGGAATTCAGAGAACTAGTAAGTGAGATCCTGTGGGAGACAATTCTGAGAGAGAGTTAAGTGCAGTAGGCAGATCTTTAAAGGAACTATGTTAAATGCAAGTTTATGCAAAACTATGCAAAAGAAAACTATGCAAAATTGCAAGCTATGACAGTGCGGAGGAAGGGAAGGAGCTGTAGATCACTCACCAAGGAAAAGAATTTAAAGAAAGATGAATGGATGAACATGTGAGGCCAAGGAGAGAAAATCAAAAGCAGAGAGTGAAACCATGTAGTGCATAGGTGATGCATGCTTCTCAGCATGTTGGTGCACCAACAGGCAGAGGAAGCTAAAGACTTACCCTGCTTCTCTGCAGAGTGAAGGATGTTTGCAAACAATGCCTGGAAAGCTGATAGATTTAGCTCCTTCTTTGTTTCACTCAAAAGGTCAGTTGTGAGCAGATGGTATCATGACAAAAAGGACAAGAACTTAAAAGGCGAAAGAAAACACTTGAAGTTATGCAAGCAAATGAGCTATTTCGTAATCAGCTAGTCCAAAATGATATTCTGAAAATCCAGAATAGAAAAGGTACCTATCTCTAAAGAGAAATAGAAGAGTGAGGTTAAAATTATAAGACATAAAGTTAATTTAAATTCCTGTAGAGAGAGTGGAAAAATAACATACTGGTAATGAACATTTAGAAAACAGTACATAAAGAGAAAGGACTGGTCAATAAAATCCATGTCGAGCCAAAATAATCTCAATCTGTCACAGGACAATGCTTCACATGGCTCCACAAAAGCAATGAATACCACATCTTGGTTTTAGTGAGTCTCTGGACATGGTCTCCTAGAACACTCTTATAAGTAAGCTAGGAACATATGGTCTGGATAAAAAGGCTGCAAAGGAAGGAAATCAAACTACAGCAATACATTGAGTGGGGTTTTTTCAGGAATAATCTGTGCTTGTTCCATAATTAGTTGATATTTTCTTCAATGACTTAGCTGATGGAAAAGTGCGGGTGCCTTTTATATTTGCAAATGATACCTAGTTAGGAGGAAATGTAGGTAGCAGATTAAAGCTCAAAACACTTATGATGATTTAGAGAAGAGATGTGAGGCAAACCAGGATGTCATTCAGTAGGAAAAAGTCTATGGATGTGTACTTGGACAACAATAGCCATCTATCCAAGCACTGGACAAGAGTGCTCATGTGGTTGTTGTGTGTTTTTTTAGAAAAGGAGTGAAGCACTCATAGAAAATTATAAGATGAGCATGAATAGGTAAAACCATGCATGTCTAAAAAACCACTTGCCATCTGCATTGTGGTGGTAATCTTGGAGAAAAAGAAATCAGTTTCTAGCTCCCTGGGTTCCTTGCCTTCCTTGGTTTGACTGCACCTCCCTTGCAGTTTGGTGCTGGGCATTGGTGAGATCCTGTGATGCCTCAGACTGCAGATATCCTCATGAGCAAGCTGTGCACTATCTCCTTTTGTTTCTGATCTACTAAAGACCTGAACTTTTTAAATTTAGAACTGTCAATTCTTTGGAAAACATGCTATTCCTATATTTATGCAGTAGCTTAGTCCTGCCTAGGAGTGGTAGCATCCTGTAATTGTCCTACTGAGTAGCAATGTCACTAGTGTGTATTACAAAGAGGGCCTTAGAACTGGATTCAGATTTGCTGAAAAGCACATGGCCTTTTTTTAAAAGTGTATAATTTCACTATTAGAACTACTTAAAACTTTTCATAAGGAGCCTACTCTTTTTTTTTCTGTTTAAGGCTTGTCCTTGAGTAGTTGTTTTCCATCACCATCCATAGCTATATTCACTACCCAGACCTGCCCATTAAGTAGTTTTTGGAAGCAGATTTGGGTTCACCGTCCATTGCCAAGGATTCCAATCCCCAAAATGCCACCATGACTGAATGTTATTTTCAGGGAAAGGCTGGGACAATTAAAAATAGTGTCATGGTGCAATTCAGTAATAGATAGCTGAACTGTCACTGGGGCAGACTGCTCCAAACTCCAGCAAAGCCTTCCACCAGGTAGATACACTCTAAAAATATGAGAAATTTTGAATGATGCTGCCACTGCCATTCCCCATCTATATCATAGTAACAGAAGTGAGATCAGCTTTCAGAGTATTGCTGATATCTGGAGTGTTACTGTTCCACACCAGATTGGAGCATGTTTTGTTTGTGAACTATAATGTAGAACAAATGTTTTCAGGAAAGTTCTAAAGGTATTTATGACTTACGTTGAAATAATTTTGGATTTCCTTTCTTTCTCTCAAAAAGATGGTTTAGTTGCAGCACAGCTAAACAAGTCCATCTCTAAAGGAGAAATATGAAAGTGCTATAATGGGAGACAGCACTTCTGCTATGTGACCAAGTCACTGTATAATGCATTACCTTATCCACCCCCAACCTTAAAAGGCAGAAATGGATTTAGCTTCTAAGTTCTGACAAAATAGGGCCTTAAAAATGGATTTAATTTTAATAAATCACATTAAATCCTCCATTTCAAGTCCTCAAGACAACGTGATGTCTTTGGGAAAAAACATATATTTGATAAGAAAATGGAGAAATATATTTTCTAGAAGACTACTCCTCTATATTTGTCTTATTATTATCATTTTAAATCTGGAAGCATTTGGAAACTGCTTAAGAGGTCGGGATGTTAAATTAATCAGAGATGACAGATTGGTGGGCAGATGAGAACAAGTGCTATCATGAATTGGTGTCATGTGACCCTGAAATTTAAGGTACTGTCAAATTCTGCTGTTAGTATATCTAAAAGACATTTATAAATCAGAATTTCCAAAGGAAGCAGATGTTTTAATACCATTTTCTTCTTGATTTTGATGTTTTCTTTTGGAAGGAGAATCAGAAGCATTCAGTAACTTTATGAAAGACTTTGAGGAAATCTATACATTTTTCACAACTGTGAAAATCTATTTATTGCTTCAGCAGGTATTCAGAAGCAGCACATCCACCAAAACCTTCATGGCCTCCAAAAGTCTGCAACCTGCCGGGCTGGTCCTCTGGGATGAAGTCCATATAATGAACCTGCCACCAAAGGCCAACATAATGATTTGTGTAATGGGCTTGAACCTTCCACTTTTTTTTCCCCCCTCAATGTGTTTCTGTGCATTTTTCAAACTAGAAGAATAGTTAATAATTGGATATGGTGTATGGAACTGAACTAACTCGCTGAAGGAAAAAAGCTACAGTGAGATATTTTTACATTTTGAAACAGGTTGCAAATAGCCAAATCCAATAAGAAGTAATATGTTAGATAAAGATGAATAAGAACTTGATTTATGCATTTTATTAAATAGACAAACATAATTGTTTTGTTCTCTGGTTTAGGAGGACAGATGGAGTGTAAAACAGGGCAGGTGAAGAAGGCTTGAACACAAATTTGGAACAGTACCTTAGAAGTCAGATTCTAACCTGTAAGTATGAGCCATGCGATATAAATAAATGATAGCTGTGTGGCATATTTGAGCTAGATATTGGATATAAAATAGCAATCAAATGTCTGGAGAGCAGCTGCTTGCCTATCTATAAGACATCTGGCTCTTTTCCTCAGCTCAGGAAGAACTTGCTGCTAGAGCCAACTGTTGTGTTTCAGAGACCTGTTTTATTTTCCAGCATAAAATGTAAGTGTAATGTGACACAAAGCAATTTTCTCATTTAAATTGCTTAGAATTTTCGGGTTCCTTTTGTGTGGATTTATACTGCATAAACCCCTGCTTCTTTTGCCACCCTTTCCTGCTGCCCTTCTTATATACCCCAACCTACTAGTCAGGCATGCTCATTACAACTGGCATAGGTTCCCCATCTTTAAAAGGCCTGCAACTTTGTCTTAATGGTGTTTTTTATTATTTAACACAGGCCAGGGAAAGATCACGTTAAATGTTGCTTTATGAGACAAATACAGCTGCCTGAATGCTGTGGAGTCAGGAGGCTGCAGCTACTCTTGCGTGCACTGCACTCTCTGTCACTGCTGTCTCCTGGTGCCCCTTACAGCCTCGAGCTATAGGGCAGTTTTCTTTATGTCTCTGCTGATTTCTCTCCCTCCAGAGGAATGCTGAAGTGTCTAGAAGGACAACACAGAGCTATTCCTTCTCTGAGAGACACACAGTACAACAAAGCTAGAGCTTACAAGCTAAAATCTTTCTTTTTCAAGAAATATAGAAAATTTTATTTGCTTTTTAATATGAGGTAAATGGAATTAATTTCTGTCTCTTTGAAAACCACTGAGCTAGCTGGAAAGTCAAAAAGCTTTACACTTCTATTTTCTACTTTTCTTTTCCTGTTCTCATGTGTTTCATGAAGCACTCACTGACAGAAAATGAAGCTGAACCTAAAGATCACTCTTCGTGGCTTAGTCATTCCAGGGTAGTTGGTGTATACACAGGTTAACTTTTCTTGCGAATTTTTAGGAGCTAATAGAGGTGTAATCAGGCATTCTATTAATCCATGTGGAAATCAAACCAGTTTTTTTATTTGTTGGAGGCTCCTTCCTTCCTTCCTTCCTTCCTTCCTTCCTTCCTTCCTTCCTTCCTTCCTTCCTTCCTTCCTTCCTTCCTTCCTTCCTTCCTTCCTTTCCTTCCTTCCTTCCTTCCTTGAAGTGGGAACTCATTCATTGTCATCTGTTGATGATTTTTTTACCTAAAGACATTATCCTTAACATGCCCTTTTGCACTTGCTGTTTATGAGTTTTGATTTAACTACAACACAGATAAGCAGACTGTACTCTTGCAAAGCAGTTCCTTGAGGGCACTCCAAAGAACATGCAGCAAATTCACTTTTAGCATTGCTAAAATGAAAACCTTAGAAAATTCACTCCTAAATTATCACTTTAAATTTCCCATTAAGTTGTAATAGCAAATGAATTCAGAGAACAAGATAACAGATTATATAAGGAGTTACTCAACTATGTTATGTTAGTCTATAAGTGTTCCTTTAGAGTGAGAGAGAACCTGTAGCTATAGCAGAAAAAAGTTTCTCCTTTCACAGCATTTGGTCTGGAGCCTGTTTATTTTGGAAACTTTCTCCTTCATTGTGGTGCAGTGGGAGGAGTTTTCACAGTGGGCAATTAATTTTAATCAAGACCATCATCCATTTTAGCTAAAAAAAAAAAGTGTGTTTGAGTAGGTTTGAAGGAAGAGTGCACCCTTTTGTCCTTTAAAAATGCATAATCTGATTTGGCAGGGCACATTCGTGGTGTCCCTGTGGTAGATTTTCAATTAAATTTATTTAATTATTCCCATCCCTGAGAAAATAAGTTACATGAGTTGGTTTGAGACCTTCATTAAAGGCTACTCCAAAGCATGTTTTATATGAAAAATGGCTTTGCTACTGAGAATGATTGGTATGTCAAGAATTTCATTTCAGCCAACATTTTTGTTATTAGAAGAAGCTTCTGTTGCCTACAGAGGGGTTTTGTTCAGAAAGATATAATGCAAGATACGAAAAAAGCATCCTTCCAGTGTTCTTATCTACTATGCAATACTTCTATTGTAAGCATAGATAATAACAATTCTAATATTTTTTTCATTTCCTTGGGTGCTGCTTCTTACTCACATCTTATAATGGTACACATGATTTTACTGCTGCTTCTCTGGGGGCTAGAAAAATAATCAAAGAGCTTGTTTTTCAGCATGTTTATTGAAACCTTAGAACTCGATGCCTTAAAGGTGATCTTTTAAATCCCTTTTTGCCTTTTTGTATTTCCCGTGTAAAATACAAAGACTATCACATTAGAACATGTTTTCCTTATTGTTTTCTGCATCATTAAATCTTGACAGGCCCATTTCTGTTCCATTTCCTTTTGAAAGAACACCAGTTTCTGAAGAGTAGAAGGAGAGAGGATTGAAGTAGGTCACAGCCTTTGGTGACATAACCATGCCAGCCCTTTCAAACTATCCCAAGAGCCAGATCATCCATAGATTGGAAGGAAAATGAGAATCCAATTAAAGCCAAAATAAACAGACCGATACTTTGTTCAGTAGGTTTCTGTGGTTTCTGTTGTGTTTTGTTCTTGTTTATATCCTGTCCCACCCTCACCCTTCTGGAAACGTTATTATCTTTTTTGTACACTGATAAGCAAGTTTTAAAATTCTGTCAAATCAGTACAACTCTGCAGTGACTCTATAGGACCATGAGTTTCTCTGGATAGCAGAAACAAATTTCTCTCCACCTTTGAAGACATCTACCATATTTTATTACTACTGTGACTATTTTTACAAAACCCTTGCTTCCTGAGCAGCAACCACATTCCCAGGGACTGTTGGCATATGCCAGCAACAGATAAAGTTAACACAACTGAAGCAACTAAGGCATGGCAGTAATGCACTGAATGGTGCTTGCTCTCTCATTTCTATTTTAGGTTGTTTTTTTTAAAAAGTTGTCCTACCCCATCCTGACAAAAACAAGCAAAAAAACCTGACCAAAACAGAAAATGAAAGTGTGTGATGCTTGCTGGGGGATAAAACACCTGATTATTTTATGTTGCCTCTGACAATGGGCTGACAAGGTAGTGATCATCACGAATTCATCACAGCCATTGGAAGGGAAGCACCACACTTCATCACCTGATCTCATGAGCTCTCAGGATCTACTGTGAAACCATTACATGGTAGCCAACAGCAACAAGTGATTTTCTCAATGCATTTTTTACCTTGTCTAGTGTAGAATTTACAAAGCACAGTGCAGTCAATAGCAGCCAAAATACCTGGAGCATCTTGAAACCCGACAATTGTTTGGGCAAGGTTAGACAAGGCATCCCAGAAGCAAAGGATACAAAACAGTGATGAAAGGAGAAACTGGGATGACCTTGCCAACAGTGTCTGCCCTCAGGTCAATGTTAAACACAGCGGAGAAGGGCGTAGAGACCAACTAGAAATATTCTACACACCAGCTGAGTGAGTTGGATACCGCATCCTTAAGGGTGTCCGGGAGTATGTTTTAAATATTCCCCTATCCTATCTCTAACCAACAAGATCTTGTAATTTCCAACCACTTCCCTGCTTGCCTGTCACTGAATGTCAACAGTAGGTACAGTTGGCAAACACAGAAGTTGAAGCATTTAAAGGATGTGCCATATTTCACTGGAAGTTTATTATAATTTGTAGTTGAACTTGATTACTTAAAGGTCACCTCACTTCTGTACATAACCAGTTTTCCTTGCTCCCAATTTTACTTTAACATTGTCAAACTAAAATAATGAAGGAGGAATTACATATGGGGGAAGAAATTATTTTCATGCACCAAAGACCACAGAATTATTAAACAGTTGAGGTTGGAAGGGACCTCTGGGGTTCATCTGGTCCAACCCCCTTCTCCAGCAGGTTCACTTAGAGCAAGTTGCCCAGTACCATGACCAGATGGCTTTTGAATGTCTCCAAGGATGGAAACTCTAAAACCTCTCTGGACAACTTGTGCCAGTGATCGGTTACTCTCACAGTGCAAAAGGGTTTCCCGGTATTTAGACGAAACCTCCTGTTGCAGTTTGTACCCATCACCTCTTGTTCTGTCAATTAAAGATAATGTAATATCCTGCAGTGAACCAAGGAGATGGAAACTAATCCATGTATTTCATTGTAGTGTTCAACTGATGTATGTAGTGGTGCCTAAAGCTGAGAGTCTCTGTCAAAATCATTGGTTCATTTCTGGGAAAGAAATGAAACTGCATGATGAAACCTCAGCAGTGTCATCCTCTCATAGATGCCTGTTTGGTGTTGGACATGTCTTTAATTTGAAAACTGTAAAATATTACCTTCAGTCAACTTGACACGCATCATTTTTTCAACATTTAGTCTTCAAACCTACAAATCTCAGCAGCAAGTACCCCATAAATCTTGAAAAGTGAGAAGTAGGTAGGACCTACTTCTTCTAATTCTCTGAGGACAGCTGAGCTGCTGTCCTTTACTTTACTTTTCTGCTACAGCTACTTAATTTTCCTCCCTAGCATTACAAGTTGCCCATGTTTTACTGTAATGATTATTCATCTTTTGTTTTCTCTCTTGAACAGTGAAAAATAATAGCCGTGTCACGGTGATGCAGCACTAACTCTAGACACGAACCCTTTTGATGTCATGGCTGAGTCACTGCGGGTAGAATGCCGGTGGTGGCTGTGTCACAGGGGCATGGGTGACATGGGAAGCCCAGGACAGCTACCTGGGCTGGCAGGGGCTGATGCCCACAGCAATGGGGAGTGGCTGCTTCTCCTTTGTTGCTTCTCCTGTCTAATACAGCCGGTTGCCAGGACAGGGTCAAACCAGCCCATGTCTCTCCCCTATCCCCTACCTTCTCTAACAGTCTGTTGGAGAGTGTTGCAAGTTTCTGAAAGGATATTGACCTAAGGATAAGAAAACACACACAGTCTCAGTCTGTACACTATCAGGGTTCTACAGGCACCTGGAAAGTCTTTATAACCTGGATAAAGGCAGCTCCACCCCATTCTTCCTTTCTGTATCCATCCTGGTCTTACAGGGAGCTGGAAGCTCCCCAGAGCCACAGATAAGTGAAGCGCCTCAGCACCCACCTTCCCTGAGTGAAATTTGCCATAAAGTTTCTGATTCATGAATCCATTGGCTTTTGGTTTGTGCTGTCTTTTTATTGGAAAACTTTTTAGCCTATTCCTTTTGCATAGCAATTGCATAAGCCTAAATTTCTGAAGAAAAGATCCCCCACTGCCAGGCTTTTCCATAGAGACCAGGACCCCAAGGGTAAGGACTCACCTTTCAATTTCTTTCACCCCAATTTCTATTTTTCTTTTTAGTCATATCTTTCCAGTTGGATAGAGCAACTTGCTACCTGACAGCAAAATTGCTTTTTATACCCCATAAGGTGAGAGTGTCTTGCGATTCCCTTTTGTTTCATGCTCTTTGTTTAGTGAGAAAGTGCAGTTTAGGGACTCTGACCTGAGTAACTCACGGCTATTTTTGGAAAATCTGCTGAAGATAGGAAATAGGCAGGCTATTTTGTTCTTCTTTTAGGAATCCAGACCAAAAATTACTTTCTTATATGAGAAAGCACTGTAGTGGAACTGAAGATCACTTAGAATATAGTTGTACCATGTGGAACTTTTCTCCCCTTTGTTAAAGAAGGGTATTCAATAAATAGCACAAGGTAGGTAACATAACTGAAAAATGATGCTGTAACAGAGGCAGGGATCTAACACATCCTTGGAGACTCGAGGTATGGCACGTGACTTGCCCTAATTGCTATTGTACTTTTATCATCCTTACTTGTTTTTGAGCTATTCCAATATTATCTGGAGATTCCAACCAAGGTCAGGGTTTCAAAACTTTTTATATACAAAATGTATAAAATAAGATTGTCCTTCTCACTCATTGCAAGTTTACATGGGAGTTAAATACAGCGCTGACATTAATGATAACATCACAGAAAGATGTTCACAGTGGTCCTTATAACCAACCCTGCACTCTGCAGTCTTAAATTTAGTGGAAGAAGTTGTCTCCAAAGAATACAGTCTTTATGCAAGCCAGTCATTGCCCTACATTAACCAAGATTCCTGTCTTTAAATATAGAGGTCTTGGCCTGCTTCTTTCTTTGGCAAGATACCGCCACGAGTAATATGGAGTTAAAGATATAGAATTAGAAGAAATACATCAATAAAAATAATTGAAATATAAGAGTATCATTTCACCAAAACTGATAAAGCCCTCTGTCTTTATGCTTTTATGCAAAAAAGGGTTTATCAAGATAAATCATTTCATGTTATTGAGATGGTGTTAGAAAGATAATAACTGCCTTTTTAGGGAACAAAAGGAATAAAGTTAATTTAGGTAGACTAAATCTGCTCTCATCTTTTGCCCTTGTAGTCCTGCTTCTTTGAAGCCAAAGCAGTAAAAATCTATGTGCAAAAAGAAAGGAAAAAATACCTGCAAAGGAAGAAAATGTAGTCCTATTTTCTAATGTCTCAGACAGAATATCTGTATTGAAAAAATTCTCAGGCTACCTCTAAGCATCTAGCACAGATGTCAGAAGTGCTTTAATTGTGTTAGCATGGTGCTTCCCTAGGTCTGTTCCCCTGTATGAGCAGTACCATCAGCCCAGGGAAAGCACCTTATTAACACAACTGCACTTCTCTGGGGCTGAGCCAGCCTGTTCACATTTAGCTGATATTTTACACAATCTAGGCTTAGACCGACTTTGACTTGCTGTCAGAGAAGAAGTGCAGAGAAGCACAGACACTGATGGTTTTGGCATAGGGTGGGAAAAACAAATTTCATAAACAAGCAGGCTGGTTGCAGTCTGGATGGTAATGAGAGTCTCTGTTGCAAGGGTCCTTCCAGCAGCACCTTCCAGTGGATCAGGAGACACTCCCCAAATTGCTTTTCTGTTCACTTGTTATAGTCAGCTGAACCATGGTTCTGAGTGACTGCTCCAGCATGGCCGTGATCCATCACTGAGTACCTTAAACGAAATAAGAAGCATATCCTAGGTATTCTAAATATCTGCATAAGATTGCCCTACACAATCATTTAAACAGCTGAAGGAACACTTTCTACTGACTATTTTCAAGTATCTTGTCTTGTATAGTTTGATCAATTCTGCAGCAAGAATCACCCAGGGAGTCTTTGGGATGGCCAGATGCTTCACACAGGATATTAATCTGCATACTGAAGATGTGTGCAGACTAAGAAAATGATTAATACAAATGGCTGCTACCATCTCTGTATTTTAGCTTTCAGTTTGTCTCTTGATGCTCTCATGCTACTCTTAGTTTCATCACATCTTACCCAAAATACATCTTGGTCCTACAGGCACTGCCAGAAGTCAGGGGGTTTTTTCAAATGGCTTTAGAAAAACAGTTTTTCTTAAAAATATGTTTTTAAATCCCAAATTTGGATAGTGGTGCGTACATGTCTTTAATTTCTATTGAGTTTGACAATTTTATGTAGGAAGCTGTGCTATGATCTGTCTATGACAATAAAACCCAGGCTACCCTGACTCCTGTGTGATAGAAGTGATCTATCCACTTGAATACAAACATTTGGTTCAGAAAGTATTTTAGTTTTAGTAGTATTTAGAAGTCAAACCACGACGTTGGAAAATGGATCTCAACACTTCCTTTTCTTGACTTACTCAGTAGAGCAACAAGGTTATCCTGTCCAAAAATTGGTTGCCTGTCAATTTGCACTGTTTCACTTGCACTGTAGTCAGAAGGAATCTGGTAAGTTGCTAAATATTCATTTTCTGATACTTCTGGCTTCCCAAACCTATTTAAATTCAGATATTTACTTCTTAGCTTTGATATGGATTTATGATGTCTTCATTGTGGCAAAATCTGTTGGAGAATAATATTTCTCTTACCAATTTGGTTGATACATATTTGACACACGCATTTTGACAATCCACAGTGAAACACCTGCATTAGATTGAAATGGCTTTTGAAATCTTGAAGTTCTTCAAAATACGCAATATACTGTTATGTGCTCTTTCCCATATCCCTCTACCTGGGACATACTCAGCATGACATTTTAAGGAAAGCACATTAGCATAAGTAACTGTGTAATCTGAATGCCAAATGTATATCACACACTGAATCACAGGATGAGTGGGGTTGGAAAGATCCCTGGAGGTCACCTGGTCCAACATCCCTGCTCAAACAGGGTCCCTAAGAGCACCTTACTCAGAATTGTGTCTCGATGGTTTTTGAATGCTTCCAGAGAAGGAGACTACACAACTTCTCTGAGCAACCTGTCCAGTGCTCAGTCACCTACACAGTAAAGTTCTTCCCCATGTTTGGGTGGAACTCCCTGTGTTCCAGTTTCTGCCCATAGCCTCTCACTCTTATTGCTGGATCCACTGAGAAGAGCCTGGCTACATCCTCTTGGCACCCTCCCTTCAAATACTTGTATACATTGATAAGATCCCCTCTGAGTCTTCTCCTCTTCAGGCTAAAAAAATACGAAGTGCTTCATGAACTTGCATATCATATTATATCACTAATGTTACTTCTTTCTTCTCTTGATTTATTGTGGCCTTGTCCTGAAAAATAAGATGGTTACAGTCTCCACATAACTTGCATTTTGGTTGAGAAGTCCCAGCTGGATCCTCCCCTAGCCATTTCATTTTTTTCTGTCACATGGCAGTAGATGTGGTTTGTATCCAGCTGATTAAAATTACCTTTACTTATATAGTGAACCAACCAGTACCTCTATTTAATGTAGAGAAATGTCATTAAATATTCTGCATAGGTGTATTGTATACAATACACCTATGCAGAATTTCAGAAGATAATGTACCTCCTGCCAGTTCGGAAAATGAAAAAAATCCAATACTTCTGTTTCCACTGTTTTACTACTCTATATCAGTAAAGGTACTTAGCAGCTTTGTATGTTAGAAATCAGACAAGAACAGATATACAGAAGAGCTTTATCTCTAGCTGCCTTTCGAATGTAATGCTAGAAAAAAGGGGTGAAATTTACTAGTCAAAATTATATTTAGCATTGTTTTCAGACAGTCTTCCTACTTCCTTGTTCCAGAAAGATGGAAGTCTCACATAGGTCCTATATTATCCAGTAAACTATGTGCAGGTGTCTCAGATACTCCAGGATCTCTAAAAGGCCATTAAAGGCCTATGAATTCAACTCCCAGTGCTCCTTGTACTCTTGGTACTATACTACAACACAAACCTTAATTGAAATTTAAGTTAAAATAATATCATTGATTATATTTGTGTCTTAATTTTCACATACTTTGGTATTTTTAACTTCTTGAGCTATAATATTTTAGGGAAAAAAAAATTATGTGTATACTGCTGAGGCAGAAGAGACTGGTGTATAAAGCCCACAAAGCCAGGGCAGAATACTGACAGCACTTTCATCAGAACATGCATGTCTGTTCTTCTGCAGGTAGTCATTCTTGAACCTTGTTTTGTTCAACAAACTTCAAGCCTCAGGATATGTTTGAAAAACCTATTCCAAAGTTTTTCAGGAAGGCTTAAACATTTTTAATCTTACCCATTTGGATTTCCTTCCTTGAACTCCTTGTCTTTTTTCCCAAGCAGCTAAATGAAGGAATAAGACCTTACTTGTTCATGGTGTACCCAGTTTACTGACTTGGACTCACTTTCTTTACAAAATGACATTGATACCAAGCAGTGAAGTCTTAATAATAACCTCCGAGACTTCTGTCCACACATCCAAATAAGCAAGCAGTTACCTTTCCTTGGCTTGCCCAGAGTGGATCAGTGTTTGGAGGAAGGGGTGATATCCAGCTGCTCAGAATTTCTTTAACTCACTATCACTGTTGAGCAGCTTCCTGTGGTTCTTGAGGAAGAATGAAATGAGGCATCTAATTGCAGTGTAGAATTCATTATCCACTCTTTCTTCAGGGCACACAAATTAGCCAGGAAAGGCCAATGTCAAATGATCTGGGGAACTTAGCAGAACACCAACAGTAAGAACAATTATCTGACCCAAAGTAATCATTAAGAAGTTTGCTGAATGAAGAACGTGTTACCTTAAATCAATTTCAACAGTCTTTTTGTAGACACAATTTCATGCCATAGTACTGAGTGCATATAGTCCCAAAATAATGATTTTCAAATTAATTTCAGTTATTTGTTTTTGAGGTTTTGCACAAACTGCCAAGAAAAGAGCACTTTCCTGCAGGATTTTTTAGTTGCATCAGAAGTGTGGGTAAGCTCTGCTGTGTGCAAATCCTGCATATAAATTAGCAGTCAAATCTAAAAGCAGTGGAGTGAAAGAGGACCTTTTAAAAGTGTATATTTGTTTTATGAGCAAAATATTATCTCAATTGTCAATAGGTTCATATTTTTTACTATAATTTTTATCTTTGATGTATTTTTCTCATACTTTTTGTGCAGGCTGGTTGAAATAACATTTTTTTCCATGTAGCTAAGATGGATGCATTTTAAATAGAAACAGCACAAATCTTTCACCAAAAGCTTGTTTCTGTTTTGTTAACTTTTTTCCCCCTCAGACAGTCAAAGAAGAAAGAAGAGCACTGGAACTCAAAACTGAAAATGCATTTGGGATTGTCCAGGAGAACAAACTCACAACTATGGTTTCATTGTTGGATCATTTGGCACATGCTGTCGACATGGTCAAAGTGCTTGGCTGCACGGGTGAATGTGGAGAGATCCTGAGCTTGGTGCTGGCTTGTTCAGAGCACCCTTATCCAAAACCTGCATGTCTGCAATTACCATTGTGTCTTCTGAGAGCACCTCGCTGGTGTGTGCCATACGGACAAGATCGTGACAGCCCAGCTATCAGAGCGGTGGGGAAGCATGAAGGTGTGTCTGGAACGCAGGCTCGACACAATGGAGGGAAGGATTGTCTCTGGTTCTTGTCTTCTTCATGAGGCTCAGGATTAAAAACAGGCATGCCCTCAGCAGAGGGTGCAGGCAGCCTGAGTTAGTACAGAACAAGGAACAAATGACAAGTCATGAATTTGCCTATCAGCACATGCATGGTTTGGGCAGGCAATTCAGCCTTCCTGAACATCACCCTGCTAAGCACACAGCAAATCAAACACATGCCCCAGGATGTGGCAAGCAATAATTGCAGAAGAGTGACTAAAAGGGCTAGATTTATATTTCTTCTATGTTGTACAGTTTTTTCTCTTCAGTGTTGTACAGTTCTGTATTTTTCAAGCTGTCCCTTTCTATGGGAATCTTATTTTCAGTTCATATATAAGCACTACATGAACAAGCAGTAGGCACAGTTAAACATGTAAATCTATTTAAATTTGAATAACATTGTAGAACATCAAAGGAAATATTTCATGAGTAAAGTTTGTCATGGTTTAAAATAGGAAAAGCACTCTACATTAAGATTTCCAGTTTGATTGTTTTGCTTTCAGTCATCAGAAAACACATGATTTTTTCAACTTGTAGAGCAGTCTTAAAATTAATGTGTTAAGAAAGTAAAATTACTTTACTGCACTTTGCATCCTTTTCTTCTTATCCAAGAGCCTTCTGACAGCCACCTAATACGAGCTAGATTTTCAAGTGTCCCTTCTCCTTATTGCAGATAATTGGAAGCATCTGCTCCATTGTTAAAATGTGCACTCCTGTGCTTACAGCTGAAAACTGTGATCTCAGCATATCTAAACATCTCTTCATCTTCCCAGCTTCAATATAATTTTCTAGTTCTGATCATGTCCTGGAGTAAGGAGTTGGTTATTCTAAGTAGTTATTCCTTGATTTATGTCAATTTGAAGAAATTGCAGAACTGCTGTAATTTTCAAGCCAATTGTTCCTCCTCACGCCACCTGTGAAGTAAAAAGGATATGCTTTCCAAAAGACATGCAGTGCCTGATGCTCAGTTGTAAGTTCCTTGGCCATTCCTGAATTTTTTTAAAGTGTTGCGTCTTGGCTGATACACCAGCAGCAGTTCTGTGGCACAGAAGACGCCGAGTATTGGAGGTCTGGTTATGGAAACTATCAGTGTGGGTGTGCTGTTCCCTTTGGTTTGTGAGGATCCTCTCAGGCTGGCTGCCCTACATACAATCCAAGAAAAAGAGGTTCTTGCACATTGAAAGGACCCAGCAGGTTTATCTGTGGTACTTCTTTTTTCAGCTCTTGCTGGTTACGAAGGCCAAGAGCCCAACTACAGAGACTGTCTCCATGAGTGTGTTCAGCTTGTGGCAGGTTTAGTAAAAGTGGTAAAGAGTTGAAGAGGGTCTGCAAATCTTCAGCAGAGGTTGGTATTCCTGTCCCTGGAGGAGACTTCTTTTGCCTACACACGGTATTTCCTGTCCAGAAAAGTTCAGATACAAAATTATATGGGTTGCTGGTGCAGGGCAGCATTGTGCAAAGAAGGCACTGTTAAAAGAACTTGGAGACTACTGTAGCTCTTGCTTTCCTGCATTTGATAAGTATTATAGACATTCTAACAGATTTCAACATCCTCCAAGAAACAGATATCTAAAGTCTAACTTGATAATGCATTTTTTACACTGAGGATCATTAAGATTCTTAATTTATGTCTACAAGCAAATTAGATGTTCAGTGTCCCATACAAAACCAGTCTCCTAGAAAGCCAACAGGCCTAGTAAGAGACTCCCCTCAGCCTGAGGTAGTCTCACTCCCTGGGCTCTTCCTACTGACTCTTGAAGAGAGCTCAGACATCTGTATCTGAAATCTTAACACCCATAAGTAGATGGCTGGGATGGGTTGTCTTTAGCTGCAAACTGAAGGACTCCCTGAATCTCCTGTTGCCATTGTACTGAAAGAGATATGCTTTTTTAGGAGTTAATGGTGCTGCACGTGAGTGCTTGGGGTACTCTCGTCAAAAGTAGGGGACACTGTGGGATTTCTTAATCCTTCTTCCCACTACTGGTCACTTATTTATGAAGCAAAGATTAAAATGCCTTTTCCTTTCTCTTTCCCATGATCCTGTTACAAAACATAACCCTTTCTACCATCCTCTCTTTCTCTTTAAATCACCATCATTTTGAAGCTGCTAGCACATAGAGAGTTGTTTTCCCTACTTTGCTTAATGACTTCTATGTTGTAAATAGCAGTTTAAAGGGTGAGTGTAAACACAGTGATATTGCAGCCTGAACCCCAACCATACCCTTTTTTGGTAAGCATCCAGGCTTGGCCTCCCATCCCTCTACAATCATGGTAGTCCTCACTATTTCCCCCCCAGCTTTTGTGCAGTCTATCTCTCTTTAACTTTCAGGTTAAACACGTCCATCATTCCTTTCATGAGTACCACAACACTTTGAATCCAACACCCCTTAGAGCCCTTGCCCTGTAGCCAGCATTTGTTGACACAATTTTTCTTTTTCTTGAAAATAATGTGACCCCTTTTGTGAACTTCTTCCTGCAAAGACCATTTCTGCAAAATAAGATTTGTTAAAAGCTTCAGCCTGCTGACAGATTGTAACAAGTAGCTTTCTTCTCGGATACTTTTGCCAACAGTCATGGCTGGTGCCGGGCAAGGATGGCTCAATGTTTGCTGTACATAACCAAAACCTGCACAATTCGTGTAAATCAGGCAAGACAGAATGCTTTCTGGGGAGAAAGGGTATGTCTACACAAGCAGATGGCTGCAGGTGCAGTACATGTCCAATCTGAAAGCTTTGTCTGATACATTCTGCTTCTTAGAAAGGGCTGACATCATATGAACTTGGCTGTTTGATGTCCACTAAAACAAGGAGTCTCTGTCAAAAGAAACTACTTCAGTCTAGACAATGAACAGAAAACTACATTCATCCATCTGTTTTATTTCATTTTCCTTTTGTATTACCTAGCTGTGCTGCTGTCCATCTCCAGCTCTTGCTTTTCTTCTGGACATGCAATAAAATTTTCTATTCTGAATTTTCTCTGCTATTTGATGCTTTTTTTCCCACAAAAAGTATAGGTAGGTCTAGCAACCACTCTTCTGAGAAGTAGGGTAATACTTATTTAAGGTACTTTAAACTTCAATGCACCAGACTTTCTAATAGCCTCTGCAATTTGAATACAGACGTGGATAAGATGTGGTTAAGCCACCAGGCTGCTGGAGACCTGGTATCAAATCAGGTTCAAAGGTGATTTAAAAAATAAAAGTGAAGACTTAGAAGGCCCAGAATTGCAGTCCTTACCTATCCCCAAGCCTGCTAATCACTCCCAATTTCTTTTTTCACAGCTTGTCTTCAATAATGGTTGGCAGTATCAGACCACCAGTCTTAGTTTGAAGAAAATGTCAGCTTAACCCAAGCAAAGCATTTAATAGCTAAGTGGCTTTTCTTGAGTAACAACTCACACTTGTAAATTAATCATGCTGCAACACTCTCACTCTAGGCTAAGTCCACATAGCAATTTAACTCATTTTCCATGTTCTCAATGTGGAAACATTAAATCTAGGTCAATATTTTCAGTAAATTCAATAAATTATTCACTGAGTCAATTATTTTCTCGAGATATTTTGTACCACAAATTTTCTACCTGATGCCATGGAACCATTTTAGCATTCAAGGAAAGAAACCATTCTTATCTGCAAAGGAGGTGTGCAGTCATGCATCTTAATTCAGGATTTAACATCACTAGGTATAGCATAGCAAGAGGGAAGCAAATTTCACCCCACCACACACTTGATTATCTTCAGACTGAGATGTACTTGTGTCTATATCTGCTTATTCATGAAGTGAAGAAGGTGAAAATTCTCCATTAATGAAATAAAAATTGTATATTCCTAGAAGCAAGTCATTAAGCAATTTGTCTGACATTGGCTGGAAAGTGTAATATAGCTTCAGATCACTTGCCTGACCCTGTAAATCAAAATGTACTCGTGATTTAACAAATCCTATTTTTTAGCTTATTTCCATTTTGATTTTTACAGTTTACATGTAGTATTAGTAAAATCACACCAAAGCAAAATTTAGAAGTAAAAAGAATTTAAAAAGGGATAATAAAGTCTCCTGTCTTCTAGATAGAGGCTTCTGACAGAAGTGAATTGTAAGAAAAAGTTGAATGAAAGATATGGACATTTGACATGCAAAGGTGAATAAGCAGTTCTGAAAATAAGGTCTGGGCAGATGAAAGAAGGACAAAAAGTGCAGGCAGAACACAAAGAGGTGGTTTGCAGGGAGCACTGGCAATCGCGCCAGCATGGGGAGAGGCGGATTTAGACAGACTGTCATAAAACATTCACAGAGCTCAACCATAGTCGACCAAAAGTTAAAAGGAAATCTTCCAGCGAAATCCTGTCAAAACTGACATGCTCAACATTCTACTCCTTACAAAACCAACCCCAGCAGCTGTACTGGTAATGAATGGCTTGAAGCGAGATACTGCCGTGGAAGTTTCTGTCGCGTTGGCCAAATGATTCTCATCGGCTGTGGCAGGCGGTGTGGAAACTGGCAAAGGCGTCCCACTGTGTCTGTCAAATTCACCTTCCCTTCTCCCTTAAGGGCTCCTTTTGCTTTTCATCACTGTCACGGCCATGCTCCAAAACAGGTCCTCTTCCTCAGTTGCACTCTCAGAGAAAACTCAAGAGTGTCATGCATTGCAGGACCACACAGTCAGAACCTTCGCTCCCACTCAGTTCCAAAAATTAAACTTTTCTCCCTCTCTGCAGCCTTGACCTGATAATTGTGCTGGTGGGAGGAATAAACTGTTAGTGCTGCTCCACTGAATTTGGATTTTAAATGTTCAGCACGCCATTCATTAAAACTGTAATTATTAATAGGTATTTTTTTTAAAAGGCACTGGTGTCACACTTTTTTTTTTTCTCACAGTTTCAGTCTCATGACTAAGGAACTGCCAGAAAGAAGAGAGACTCTTTTCACAGTGGAAAGCATTTGGATGTGTTTAACCAGAATTTTTTATTTTCAAGTTGAACAAACAGTTCCAAAGAGCCTTGCTTTTAATGAGTTTTCCGGTTATATTGACTAATGTACAGTGAAGAGAGGTCAAGTAACAACTATGTCCAAATAAAATTAGATTCTGCTGAAATCAGAATCTATGATTTTCTTAGCCCTGAGTCTTTTTGCCCAAGCCATTCACTATCGGAGATTATCTAATTATATAATATTTTACACAATAAATGCTAGCATTGTGCTTTTTTGGCATCTTTTATATCTCTATTAGAAGAAGCTAATTAGACTGTATTTTTCATGCACAGGATGAATATGCACTATATGTACCCAGATACATGGTGTTGAATGTTAGGGTGATTAACAGTGGTTCAATGTACAATTAGGTATTCTAATATTGAATATCGTTGAATGTCATTGGTAACAACACTAATGGTGTACATGGTTTTCCATTATCCCACTGAGATTTTGGGACAGTGAATCATTAACTCAAAGGAATTTCCCTTTGAGGACCAAAGGCCATACACAGATCCTAGTGTGGCTTCATTCTTGATTGTCACCGAAATGCTTTTCTAATGCAGATATTAATCTCTGAAAGCAGTCAGCAGATGCATCATGTACCAATTCTTCCTGAAGCATGGACACATCATGAGCCACATTGCAAATACTTAATAGGATTTCAAGTACATTTGCAAAGCAGCCTGTTAAAAGCAGTTTTTTGCATTTAAATGGCATAAAAGGTTGAGTTTATTCTAAGCTCTATACTATGTATGACATTTGGAATTTAACACAAAAGAAGAGGAACAAACTAGAAGATAGTTCTGGTGCCTATTTTTAGCTGGAAGAAGTCCTTAACACATTGAAGCTTACATGACAGGGCCATTTCCTGTTGCAGGACACTCCCATCAATAATGAGAGAGAGATTGGGAAAGCCAAAGATGAGAAATTAAATCCCTGAAACACTTCTTTTGGAGAGCAGGACAGGAAGTGGTGAGAACAGACATTTATTTTTATACTGACTGTCTCGGTTCTAGGGAAATGAGAAAACGCAGTGTGAGTTGTATTGGCAAGCAGTGAGTCATTGATCCACTTTGTTGATAAAAGTATGGAAAAAGTATCCCTCGAGGAGGAAATAAACTGTTGAATTTGGAGCTTTACTGTCAGCAGGGGCAATATTCTTTTTCTGCAGCTCTGTTGTTGCACCTGTTCACGTGAAACACTGTAAAAATTGTGAATTTAAATACATAATGGAAAAGACATAATCAAGCTCTATTTCCCCTATAGCCCTTTTTATTTTATCTTTGTGATGCCTGATTTGGAGTTTTTACTAACGGCAGCGCACAATATCCCACTCTCACAGAGTCATTCTACTGAGTGCTGAAAATATTTGCTGAATACGTTATCTTTTAGAAAAATATATAAAAGCTAAAGGCACAGTTCCCCAACGGCATAACTTGCATGAAAAGATGCCTCTTATGTGTTTTTTCTGGCCATTACTTGAATCCCCTACAGCTCCTTACAACCCTAATGTAGTGCTTCCTACCCAAGAAGCTCAGCTGCGGGCCTGCTGATTAACAATTTTATGGGCAAGAGAAGAAACATCAGGATGCAATCTGCTCTCTGTAATCTGCCATGAGTTTGCACCAAGGAGCCCCGGTAAGGGAGAGGCACTGCTGCAGCTGATGCTTCCCAGAGAACCAGGGAAAAGAAAGTATGAAATTGCACCGATGACTGACCACCTCTTGGAACCTCTGCCTACCCCTTCTCCCATGTGGCTGAAATGTGGCCGTGCTAAATCTGTCACCACAGCCTGGGGTCCCACTAGCATTTCATCAACCTTATTTGCAGCCTTGAAATCCAGAACATGCCATTAGATTATCCAGTTTGAACCTTCTCAGGAGTTTGAACCAAGAGAGAAAAAAATTGGCTTCTGCCCACCTCAGGCTTAGTTGGGTGGTATTTTTCTACATCATTTCAGAGCTGTCTAAGCAATTTAGGACTCAAAATCTGACATGGGGGTTATTTCTTCCTCAAAAACTGTTTACTCTTGATGCTTAAGCCTTTCTTTATCACATAAAAATAGTGGAAAAGTAGCTAGAAATAAAGAGAAAAACACATCCCAGAGACAGAGAGAGAGAGAGAAGGAGCAGAGAAGGGAAGGGAATGATCAATATAATCAGAGCTGCAGAGATGGAGCAGTTCCAAGCCTCTATCAGGGCAATTGGTCATTCAGCTTGAATTTGGATTTGTCAGGAGCACAGAGCCTAACCCATCATTCACTGAGAATACACTGTTCCTCCCCCCTTGACTGCATTTTTAGAAAAGTCAGCATTTTCCATAGGAAAACTTTTACAGATGCTCTTGGGTATTGAAGAATACCAGCCTTGCCAAAAGAGAAGCCTTAGGTTTCTTATTATTTCCAGCCTCTGACTCCTCAGAGTATCATCTTTCATCTTTCAAATAATTTTCTTGTCAAAATGTGACTTTTTGAGTAAGGTTTTTTCCCCTTCTGTCCAGTTGCTTTTACATTTTTATCCTTCATATTGAAGGAAAAAGTTTTATCTTGGATCAGCACAGGTCCCTTTATGTTTTGCTTTCTATTTCAGCAGCATGTTGTATTTAATAGGAGACATTTCCAAAAAGGCTGAGGGTCAGACTTTGAAGTTGGCACTTAACGGCTGCATGTGTTTGAACCGCACATCCACTCAGCCAGCCATAAAGGCTCCCCTCAGCAGACTGAGCATGGCCACGCAACACAGTGCTGCCTTGCAGATTCCCAAAGAAAATCCGAGAGAGCAGGAACAGCCATTCGAGACTCAAAATCAGGATTTCTGTGCCACTGTCTGGACAACATGATCGTGGCCCTGCCACAGCAATTCAGGTCAGCATTGCAGTGACAGCATGGCATTGTGCCTTGCAGGTGGGGAGCTTATTTCCTGCCTTAAGGCTGGCATGGAAGGGGCACTTTTCCTTTGAGCTTCCCGCACATTTTGAAAGAGTGTGACTTTTGTAACAAAGCTTACATTCTAATCTCTCGCTCTGGTCTTGAAGGTTGCATGGCAGCTGTGGTCTTGAAACACTCCTGATCAGAATTTTAGGCACAATCTTTCTTAGATGTGGCTGGAGTATCTGTTAAGGTCTATGTGCTTCACCAGCAGCCTAACTTGAAATTCCCAGTTCTTAGCTGTTGGATACTATTATTATTATTTTGCTTAAGATTGAAAGTGAAAAATTCCACCAGCAGACCAGGATCAAGCTCATCACCTGTAAAGTAAATAGAGATTTTGAGTCCCAGATTAGTGAAGGAAATTCTTCTCTGGGAAGTTTTCTTTGCCATTTCCTGAAAAATAGGCCAAGTATCTTGTATGTTTTGCAGTGGACATCCTGTCAATGACAGATTTGTTATTGCATGTTCTGAAATTTTCTGCATTTTTGCTGCTATCCATGTAAAATGATCAACTTATTTTGCACAATATATTCACAAATAAAAGCAAAACCTATGCATTTTATAAATCATCTGACATTCCAACAGTGTGCTGTTTTCTGACTTCAGATGACTCATTGTCATATTCATTTGTTAGCTTGTTCATCTATTAAATGTAACATGCTCGATGACAAGTGACCCATTTAATTTTCAATTCTCATTATGCCTTTTTGGACCCTCCTAGTTCAATTTTTCTAGTCTTAGAGCCAAAGGTTAATGTCTTAAAATTAGAAATCCAAACAGAAGTGGGACATAGGCACTGCTAAATGAGTAAAGCAATTATAATTGTGCAGCTTTAAGCATTTCTTCTACTAACTTTCTATAAATAAAACTTTCCTCAAAGGTTTCAACACAGATCAATTCTGATCTAATACTAACTATAAAAGTTATTGTCAAATTCAATTAATTCTGGAGTTATGAGTAACAAGACAATTACCATGGAATTCTATAGAAATGCAAATTTTTTAGATATTTTGTTAAAGTTAGAATACCTGACCCAGGTATTCTACACATACAGATATAGAATATAAGCACAAAGAACATTTTTATATCATATATTCTTGCTGATTAGTACATCTTGAATAGCACATATTGATTGAATGTGATCATTGATGCTATTACAAAACACACTTTAATAGTGTTCAAGATTATTTATGTTTGGCAAGCTCTATAATTGCTTTAATGTTTTATAGTAATAGTATTGCATTGATTTCTTTTTGGTATTTTTCTCTTCATTATCAAGCTCATGGACCTACTACAGCTCCTTTACTATTTGTGTTCAGCACCTTTCAAGATCTGTGTGCCTTTCCTCTCATTCTACACACGTGGTTTTCAGCTCTTCCACCTCTCTCCCAAGGCCAGTGTAAACAAACGATTTCTGAGGCCATGGAAGCTGTGTAAAATGTCTGAATGACAAAGTAATGAACACTCTTTGTGACTGGAGTCAGCACAAGTATTTATTGCTAAGCAACAAAGACTGATGTCAACGAGTTTTGCCAAATGCAGATGGTGAGTAGGTTTGTTGAAAAAATGAAATCGCTCTAACATAACTCTTTACAGCAGATACTAATATAATAGAAATAAAATGCACTCAACTGGTCAGAGTGAAGCGCTCCACAGAGAGGAATGAGGTTAATTTAATAATACTTTCTGATGGCTTGGCCTGTGTAATATGGAGTTGCTCATATGTGAAAATATTCCTAACCTATCTCAGCAAGATTAAGGAAGGAAAAACATCTGCAAAGCTTTCCTAAAGTGCCTGTCATCTCCAAAGTTATGGTTCAGAATGTTGTTGTGAACAAAGGAAGGACACAATACACTGTACCTGGCTGGTGAGAAGGTTATGTTTGAAATATGCAAATACAACATTACCGGACGCTTTTACACTCACAGCATAAACAACTTTTAGTCCTGTTCAGCAAATGCCTTTGTGTTGTCTCGCTGAACAAGTCGCCAGGTGTGACTGGTGGGCTGCGATTGATGATTATGTCACTGTAAAGCTGAATCTCTTCCCTGAGGGGAATGTCCACCAAATTCCTTTTCTCCTTGTTTGAGACCAGATCTGTCACCATGGAGAACACTCTCATTTATCTGCTTTGAGCACCTTCATGAAAACACAATAATCTTTATGCACATCCTTTAGGCAGAGCTCAATGTCAAAATCACATGTAATTTTCCTTCTTCCCATATACAGTGGACAAAAGGAGATCATGAAACTGAATAGGTGCTAGTTATCACTTAACATGCAGGGCATTCTGTTCTAGTTCAGCCAAACTGCTAAAATAATTTACTATAACTCACCCTTGGTGCAAACGGCACCAGAAAGCAGCTACTCCCTTCCCTGGAAGTCCGCATACCTTGCTCACCCTCCCAGAAACAACTTGCTTGAGCTCAGCTCGGAAGATCAGTTCTGCTGTCCTACTCCCAGATGCCAGTCATGTTCTGTATAAAGAGACCAAGTGTTCAGTGTAGAATTCCTGCTAATTCCCTAAACTGGATGAGACGGAAGGACAGGCACATTCCCATGTTCTCAGCCTCCATAGCGAATGAGTCACCCTTGCTGGCCTGCACCAACCCTTACCTTGGTGCAGAGCCTGGAACAGTAGCCTGTAGTAGGATAAGTACACACAACAGTGTGATGATGGCAATAAAGAAAATACACACACACACAGCCAACCCTACATCTTGTTGTAGAAAGTGGCTTAATTTGCTTCAAAGTAAAGATGTTGCACCTCAGGCAACTCATTAAACAAGTCTCTTGTGTCTGAATGAAAAATGTAACGTGCGTGAAAATTACTGTCTTAACTTGAGTGAAAGAAAGATCAGCCAGAGTTGGGACTCAGTTGGGAAAAATTACTTTACTTGATGTTATTTTTATTTCTTTTATCTGTGTTAGACAACCAGCCATATTGTACTGTACAGTTACAACAGAAGGACATGAGTGGCTGCTGAGAATTAGGTAAATTCACCTAAAAAAGATGTTAACCCATTTTGAACAGTGATTGCATTTGGAAAAGATTTTAGAAAATGCTGTAAATTTTGTCACTTGCTTTACTGCTTTTATGTGTTGTAAGTGTCTTGGGCTTTTTCAGGTGTTTTGATCTAGTTATTCAAGGTCAGTTGCTCTGCTTGTAAATGTTCATAAGCTAGAGAGAATAAGTGATATTTCAGTACCTGAGTTATTCAAAAATGGTTCACTTTTGCAGTTCACTACTGAATATTTGACCACACGGTAGGCTTCTGGTGTTTCATCAGGCAAGCAAAAAAGGTGAAGTGGTGAAAGTGCTAGTGACAAATGCATAGCAACTCAAACAACCTCTGAATTGACTTCTTGTTTTTTAGAGGCTTTAAAGATATGTTCAGGAATACTGAATCATTCAAATATTCAGGATATTGTGAGAAATATCAGTTGAGCAATGGAAATTTAATTTAATTTCAGCTCTTTAATCAAAAACTCCTTTATGAATTTGTTTGGACTTGGGGGGGAATCTCCATTTTTTCAAACAGTCCTAGCCACTGTGCTTTTTCTCTTGATCACCAAGCATGTACACGAAGCCACAAAATTCTGTTTTCTCCATCTCTAGTGCACTGCTGAAATATCTAGCACTCATGTCATTTAGCCTTAAAAGCTATTAATGCACTTGGTAAAGATGAAAAGTGAAATGTGAAATCTTGTCAAGCCTACTGGAAGCTGTAGTTAATCTTTTTAATAAATGTTTTTCAGAAACTCTGTTTTGTCTATGATAAATGCACTTTTTCAAGTACAGCACTGTAGATTTAGTATTGAGAAAAATCTGTTTACGGCTGCTGAATTCTGAACTTTTCATCTAACTGCAAAACATCCAGAGTACACACAAAGGTGGCATAAACTTTCCAAGCCCATCAAAGTTCTTTGCCCTTGAACTGATCAGACCATCTGTAGATGTGAGAAGACGCTGCCTTTTCCATGTCCATGCTGCTGAGCCTGGCAACAAGGGCTTGAATTAGTGTCAAAATATGACAGTGGGTATTAAACATTTAACATTGTGGGCTTGGATGTTGAGTTCCCACATGCCACCTGAGTCCCTGGCCTGTAGAGTGTCCTTTGACCCAACAAGTAGGTGCTGGTTGTTCATAAGTAAAGGAGTGACTCCACCAAAGCTCTGGAGTCCCCCACGGCCCAGTCACCACCAACCCTGGGTGTCTGCATTTGGCAGGGGCGGCGGGCATGTGCTCACAACCCTGAAACAGGCCTGAGCCTCAACTTCCTAAACCCCAGACAATTTCTGCAGCCACGGGGCTCCTTGACATGGTTTCTCACCAGCATGTCCAAAGCAGTCTCTGGTTTCAGCTCCCTATCACTGTGAGAGAGATGCAAGCCAAAGGGACGCTGAGCATGGGGAAAACTCTTTGAAGCTAAGGACTTAGGAAGTCTGTAGTCACACAGGGTGCCCCATAATGTCCCACTGACTATAGTCCTTCTCTAAAATAAGTTTATTGAAGTAAGTGCAGAGTATTTTAAGCTACCTTTTTCCCCAGGCACATTCGCTTATAATTTGAAGCCTGTATCTCATGCATCTTAGTTGTAAGATTGTTAGCAAAGGACATTAACAACTTTATGGAACATAGAAATTTGCTGTCATTGTGCTCTGAATTCTGAGAAAATGGACCTCATTTCAGCTTTTAAAAAGCAAACCCTGTAGTCCTTGGGAAAAACTCAAAATTTAAATGACTATATTAATATTATTATTATTATTATTATTAATTATTATTAATTGTTATTACCACTACTATTACTACTACTACTACTATTATTTTAAATAGACTTCAGAAATCAAGAGGCAAGTCGAGATGAATAACCAGGCTTAATTTACTAACTTTCCAAAACTAACACAGACCCAAGGTGTTTTTAATTGCAACTACCCATAGGATTAGTTGTAGTTTGAACTGCAGCATAGATCAGGCAACTCTTGTCTAATCAAGTCCCTTTGTATTTGTGTGGTAATACTGCCCCACAGCTAATGATGTCTCAGCAGACACCACAGCTCTCCTTCAACCAAAAGCAAACATTGCAAAGGCCATTTGAAAATCAAATCTCCCCCTCTGTGTAACGGAGAGTCCGGAAAATGCCACTAAGTACAGAAAGAGTAAATTGCAAGGAATATATTTCTTAGGTGTTAATTGAGAACAATGTTGGTATATTAGTACCCTTATAATAATCTCATATATTAAAAGACATTAAAATGTTATGAGCTATTAAAGCTCTGACACTGATTTGGTGTAAGTATCTTTTGGCTGCCAGCCAGTATTGTTGAAAAGCTGCAAAATTATCCTGTTCTGGTGGGCAGATGGAAATGTTTGAAAGCTTTATTTTATTCTTATTTTTTTGACGTGTCTTACCCCCTATAACATTAATAAGCGGCTGCAATACAAACCGTAGGGTTGCAAAATGTGAATACATCTTCCTTGAAGAAAACAGAGAAGATAATTTGAGAATAAAGCTGTTAGCTGCTCCTGACTGTGGCCCCAGAAGCCTTCTGGTAAATCTGACTTTAAAATTCAAACTTTCAGCTATGTCAGGATGTATCAAATGAAGCGCATTTATTTGGCTCCTTGGATGAGCTGTATATTGAAATGTCTGGTAACTCACTAACAAATTCATATCTTGTCTTTTTAGAGAGATGTAGGAAAATAACGGGCCTCAAAGGAACTACCTTTCAGAACAAACATGTTCTCTGGTTGTTTACTTAGAGAAGGAAACAAGGAAAATTAAGTAAAAGCAGATGGCATTTTATGTCAGAAAACAATCTCACAGAATCATGTCATCTAAAAACTCAATAACTCAGTTACATGTCTGCTACAGAATTTATGTTTTCTATTAGGCCCATGAGATCCTGCACCCATTGCTGTGAAAAGTTTGAGGGAAATGAAGTCAGGATGTCACACAAAAATGGGTGACATTTAATAATCTGTCACAACAAATATTTTCCACCATTTCTTATTGAAATCTTTCTTGGCAGAGATCTAGAGATCCTCTTTGACACTCAAGTCAACTTCTGAAGGAAATAAAATACCATAAATAGAGAAGGATGGCAGTATTGATCTTTATGGTGATGGAAATTAGGATACTGAAATGCCAGATATACTGAAATGCCAAAATTTTGATTGACTTTAAAAAACTTATTCTGGGGCTTAAAAACTTTTTAATTCAATCACATAAAAAGGTCAACAGAATTTAGCTGCTCTTTTAAAAAAAAAGGACAAAAAATGTCAATGGGTCTTTTATATCTCCCCAAGATTCGGCCTTTGAAAATATGCACCTTGTTTAATAATTAGACACCTATATCATACTTTTGCATGTTATTTGTATGCTGACAGGCACAAATGGGTTTAAAATTGATCTGTGTGTATGTGCATGGTTTTTCTGTGTGTCTTCTCTACTTTTTCAGCACCCAGAACCTGGTCCCTCTGAAGCTGGGACACGGGTGTACCCTTGCTGCAAGAAGCAGAGAGCGAGGAGCCAGATTTCGCACTGCTGCAGGAAGGAGGCTCTGTGAAATCGCCACCAGCCCTTCCCTGGTGCAGCAACCAGTTGGATTTGCAAAGCTTAAGGACAGATGAGAGGGGCAGATGGGCTGTGGCTGTTTAACTAATCTGGCACTGCCTGCTTTGCCCATAGTTGCTGCGATCCCTGCTCCAAATGGGGACTCCAGGTAGCTTGCTACACGCTTCTACTAGGTCTTGCAGAAATTGCCTCGAGTGCTTTGTGAAGAACAAAGGCAAATAATCTATCATTGTAGTACTTACATTGCAGTAGTTGGGAAGACTATAAAGAAACCATCTCAGAAGCTTCAGCTCAGGAAAGATCCAGAGAAAACTGAGGTGATGGTAGGTTTTTATCCAAAAACAGCATGTGAGAAGAGTGATGTGCTAGGGCGCACCGTTTGTTCAGAAAAGATGTATTTTTTTCCATTGACGTTAGAAAAAATCCAGAGGAAAAAACCCAGAATCTTAACACTCCTTTAATAATCTAAACTTTGGTATGACAATACAACAGCACATAGATGATGGTACAAAGCTCTTAACAACATCACGAAACTACTGGCACAAAAAACCCCAAGCAACTCTATTAACAATAAGCACTATTCACTGCAGCAGTTCCAGTAACATATTTACTGAATTGCATGTCTGCTAATTTTGAAAAAATCTCCATATGAGACGAGAATAAGTCATGACATAAAGTACACAGTTTATACCAAAAAGAGAGGACTAGCTGGTCCTATGCTTGCCTGAAACTGTCTCAGCTAACAAAGCTCAGTAAGATGCTATAATGTTGGTTTCTGAGACTGGTTATGGCTTACATAATGATATAAACTTATTTCTGAATTTTCCACTCTGCTTATGGTGTCACAATAGCTAGTTACCTGCCTTCACAGAGTTGCTGGAGTATCAAAACCTCTGGAGCCCATCACCATTCTCTATCCTCCTTGGAAGTAACTCCAATGGGAGACTGTCACACATGCTTAGTAGGAAGCTTGTTGGGATAACATCCCCTCAAAGTGATTAATCACCATTGTGTCTGCTTTCAGTCAAGACCCATTTATCATGGTTAGATATTTGTATTGGACATCTTTGACATATACCTAATGTTAAGGAATATAAAGTAAGTTTACGATAATTTCACCATGTCAGAGTCAAAAAGGGAGGAAGAATAGGGAGAGCCTTCCCAGCTCATAGAAGTTATTAATTAGCTAGTCAAGGACTTTGTTCTAGCAAGAGACATTTGCATCTCCAAGGAGCCGAAGTAAAAATACTTATTTTAATTGAGAAGAATGATCAGATGGTTTCTTAGATAATGAAGCAAAAGAATAAGTTTCAGGAAGATTAGATTTATCTGGGCTCCCTAGAATATTTCAAAGGAGAAATTTCTTATAAGAGACAAAACTTTGTCCAAAGGGAGTGAAAATATAAGTATACACCACAGGACTAGCTGACTCCTCAAGGTATGCTGAAGGCCTGCTCTGCTGGATATGCCCTGACCGTGTTCTAGCTCTGTTTTAGGAGACCTAAGCACCATTCTGGTCCCCTTGGAAGTTGTGGGGATGTCCCCTTAGGCTCAGAGATATTAGGTTGTTTCTGAGGGCAGTATAGAAAATGTCACCAAAAAGACAATAGCATCACAGGCATTAGCATTCACATGCCTAGGACTATGTAAAACCACCAAATTTATGCCTCTCCTGAGAAAAAATAACGGTTTGTAGGATAGAAAATACTGCTGGGTGAGAAAAAGCCTACTTCCTGAGCAGCAGTCACCAGCCCCATTCTTCCTATCTCCCAGGAGCAGGAGCAGCAGCATGCCCAAATCCCAGAGCTGTCTTGCTACCACTGCTCAGGCTCCATCTGACTTCCACAGTGGAAGAAAGCAGGCTCCATTCGCTCAGCCTTAGGATGTCAAAATTAACATCTGCCTACTCCACTAATGAGCCTTGAGCTGGTGATTGAAAATGTATCGGCATCCCTAGTTTCTCATTAAAAAGGCTGCTTTTGCAGATATCGAACCCCTTATGCAGCTCTTGTCTGAATTTCCTTCAGTTCTGCATTGTGCTTTCGAACTACAGCCACTCTTCCAGAAGCAGCATAACTGATTCTGCAGACAGGGTCCTTACTGCCCCGCTGTCCTTCCTCTCCCCATATAACCAAAAATACTCTGCCTTCACCTCAAAAGAGTATTAATCCCATTTTGTTTGGATTCAGGCAGGGCAATCATGCTTATTTTGATAATTTATTGATATGTCACTTTCTTAAGTGCCACCTCAATCTGTGTGTGGATGTGACCTATTTAAAAAGTCTTTTGTATTTGTTTTGTTCTGGTGAGGCTAATGCCGGCAATCCCTTCTACCAGAGAGACAAAGCAGCAGCTTGCAGAGGGAAGACCAAAGCCGTGCAAAGGCTCAGCAGCTTCAAAGTGGGGATGGCTGGCTCCACAACATAGATACCTGTCACAGAGATTGTTGCAGAGTCCATGGGAATAACAGCTCACCCACTGCAGTGCTGCTTGCTAACTACAGTATGGTCAAGAACTGCATCCCATCTAAATGAAAATGCAACCATTTATAGTGGGGGCAAGAATACGAACTGTGTCAGCAATCCTCTTTATTTGTAGTTATATCAATAGCTAAGAGATAACGTACCAGGAGGCAGAGCTTGAGAATATGGTTCTTAGGGTTAAGATCAATGAAGTATGTACATTGCAAATAGTGCTGTCTGTGGAGATCTTTGTATCAGCTTCAATGCTTCCTCTGAGAGCTGAGAGACGATCCAGAATATCTTGGGAGTCAAAAGCAGAGAAAAGGTAACAAAGCAAGGGGGAGGACAGAGATGGTTAAAAGCAATTAGGAACTTCCCACTATTCAGGAACTTGACAAAAGTTTCTTGGAGCACAGCAAAACTCCCAGTAGGAACTGCTCTTTTCTAGCTGGGAATGGATTTCTGAAAAGTTGAATAGCTCTGTAAAGCTGGCTTCACAAGGTCAGAGGAATAAGAGATATCTCTAAGGAGGGCCCTGATGTTCTATCTTATCTTTACTTACCGTACTTTGTGCTCAGGCAGTGTCTTCCCAAAACACTGCATGACAACCTCAGAAAAGCAGCTCTGAAAACTGTAGGAAGGATGTGCTTTTGGAGCTCTACTGACACATGCTGAATTCAGCATTTGCAGATAGCTTTCCCTCTGCCCCAGCTAATTCTCCATGAATTCTAAATTTAATCACCATCAAATATTTTCATATTTTGATTAGCTCTCCTTCAAAATAATTTAAATTAAAAGTGAACGTAAACATGTACCCCCGGGGCCTGAGCAGGTGTCCTCCTACAGAAATGGTTTAAGAATAACCTACCTTGGTTATTTAAGCTGACCCAGATGACTTTCTGCTGAAATAGGCACTCGCATTGTCTGTTCTGGCATCTTGACTTTAGGGAAGTCAGCTTTTCCTGAGGGCAGTACTTCCTACAGTGCTTCAAAAAGAACCCCCAAGAGAGATGCTTCACTGAGTGCTCTGACACAAGACATAGCCTTTTCACAACCAGCCACTGCTTAAGACAAAAATCAGTTTGAAAAAAATAATCAAACAAATTAAAAAATTCTGAAAAGTCTTGTGTCTAAATCCTGAAACACAGGACCTGAGGACGAGAAGCACACATGGGATTGGACAACCTAGTAATTCAAAATCTGTACTTGTGAAATATTTGGACTGAAAGGTGGGTTCCTCAAAAACAGTATTTTAATCTCTTGAAAGCTGGTTTACATCTCTACTGTCTTTGTTAAGGATGCTTTAAATATTATCAACTTAGGCTATAAACTTGGTTTGTTCCAGTGAAAACAGACATGCTCTTGTTCCTTTAAATCAGAAACAGGATTTGGGCATTTATCTCTCTAGAGACATGATTCTATGCAGGAAATTGGTTATTAAATGGGTAACATTGATTTAGGATGCCAGTTGTTCTTTGTGGTTGGGTCATGTATCATATGCAGTTGACGTCCAGTTTCCAATTCACCTGATTGCTCCTCCTTATGCACTTGCAGCACATTTGGATGTCAAACAGGGGTGCCAGATTGTGTTTAGAAATAGTAGTGAAGAAGGTGCATGAGGAACCCTGCTCTCACTCCCATTAACAGCCAAAAAAAGCAGCAGCCCAGGTTGCAGTCCTCCACAGGGACTGGACAGGAACAGGCACCATGTGATACCCTTTTCATCTTTCTTGAGTCCCCAGATGCTGTGGCTCAGATGATCATGCTGCAGATCTGTGTTGCCCACCCCGGCAGGTACAGCTGGCAGGCAATGCAAATCACCCCCAAAGAGAAAGCATAACGGTATGTTCACCTCCTCGGGAGGCAGAGGCTGCAGGAGGAACACTGCCTCTTTGCATAGGCTAGTGCTGATGAGCCACTATACTGTAGATCTCTGTAGCTGTGGTGATTATTTCTAAGGATTTCACAAAACAATATTTAAGAAGGGCAAACTTGTTGACAATACATTTAAATTCAGTAAACACAAACCAGAAAAATGGTAGCATCTCCACTCAAAAAAAAAATCCAACAAGAAAACCATCACTAAGAATCACTGAGCTAGGACTCCTCTCAGAGCAGAAAAGCATTTCATTCTTTCATGACTTCAATTCAAAAAGAAGAAAAAGTATTGCAACATTCCTGACACTACTGAGCTTTCTGAACAAGCGATCAACAGGATTTCAGACAGCTTCCCTGCCAATCTGATGCCGCTGGGGAAGAAGGAAGAACTGCTGTTCCCACAGGCCTTTGACCCTACACTGAAGTTCAGGAGCACAAGGGCTGAGTCTGCTTTTCCCATTCCAAGAGGACTCTCTGCCCCAGCACAAGATGGTCCCTTTCTGTGCACTGTTCTTCTGTAATCCCTCTGGCTCTCTGCAGGGGAGAGGTGAGCGTGCTACCAGGGAGCAAAGGGAAGCATGGCCAGTTTGCAGCCTTTGCTCACAGCCTCGTGGACCAGAGAGGCCTTGCAGACACTGCTGACTTCGCTCTGTCAGCGTAAGCGAGTAGCAGTGATTGCAAAAAGTTCTGTCCATGCAGAACAGGGCACAAGGCTGTCACTGCAGATACCAAAATCACAGCAGTATTGCGGCACAGCTCTGCTGTTGTTTGAAGTTCCATGCCTTTGACACGACGGTGCTACATCCATCACCCATCACTGAGGCCACATCGAGAAGATGTCACGGATGAAAAGATATAATAGAACTTGAGAGATTAAACATTTATTCAAAAAATGTTTAATTTTGAAGCTAGTCTGTGCAGATGACAGCACATATGGACATAAGGTAGGCAGTTTCTTGAAGTATGAAACAGATTTTTGGTAGCCTCACTATTAGGTATATTAGGGCACTACTTAAGATCTCCATTTAAGAGACATACATGCATAAGGAAAGAGACCTTTGCCAAACAAACGTATGTGCAACAGAGACAGGACAGATTAAAAAATGTGCTGTTGCCGCTAATGCTTTGATCTCTTTCATTTTAGGGAAACTCACTCTTTACTCTAACATTTTCATTGCTAGTGCACCATTATCTTTCAGTGCTGTCTACAGTATCTAGATGAGATTCCTCTTCCATACAAATTAATTTGTGCCTTTTGTAGTCCTTTCAAAATCCTTTTGACACAACCTCTAATCATTTTCTTGATCAAATGGCAAAACTGGTGTTTAACCTACCCTATTACTGTCTTCTTCTTAGCAGCAGAATATTCTCACTTGATGTCTGTAACTTAATCTTCACACAGTTAACCTTCTCCCTCTGCAATTGCTCCTGTAGCAGAGCTCGGAAGGTGCTTATTCATCTTCTCCGTGACCCAGCACTCAGCAGAAACTTTGCAGTCTTATTCCCTGTATGCTTTTTGCCCATAAATAAACCATACTGGTAAATAAAAAATCATCTATCATTTTTAGGTCAGTGATCAACAGATTTATTACCCATCCATAGACGTGTCTCACTTAACTTAAACTAAACTAATAGTCTGCTGCACTGACATTTCCTCTCAGTGCACTGACTTAAGACTTTAAGATTAAGTGCAAAATGTTCAAAGCCAAATCCTGTCTTTCTTCCCATTACCTTTAGCCTTACCACTGGAAAATACCACAAAGACTTATGATTGTGAATAATCTTAGATGTGACCTCCTTACCCATGTCTACCTTTCAATTCTCACTGCATAACACTTCTTCACAGCAGAAACTTACAACCACATCACTCACTCTCTCATTACTTGCTTCCCACAATAGTCGTTTCCCTGGCTTTGACAAATACCATCTTGCCTTGCTTCTAGCCTGTCAGCAGCAAAGTTAGTTTTCTTAGCTCATTGTTTTGACTGTACCATTCTTCTCCTTGTATTCTGTAACAACAAACATAAGCTGCTCAGAGTGCTTTCAAGGCTTTGTGACTGATCTATCCTCTCCCATCTACTGTATTATCACATTTAAAGGCCACATTCATGTAATCAACCTTCCCACAGATTCTCTCCCCTCCCCTCCACCTAAATAGATCCATTTCAATTATCCATTGGTAACTGCAGCCAAATTTCTGGCAGCCAAACATCAAGGCCCAGCTTGCTTCCTCGGTCTTTTCGGCAGGCTGAAGTGTAGAATGACCTTTTCCACCTGACCTACACGCCAAGGTCTTGATATGAGACCGGTCAAGCCAAAGGCTGCAAGGAGGATGATTAATGGATGATAGGAATGCTTCAGTAGGTCAGTCATAGTACAAATCTGCTGACCTCAAAAAACCCCAACAAAACAACCCCGAACCACACATATTCTTAACATTTCCAGCTATGTTCATTAGCACACATTCATTTCAGTCATTAGAATTCCACTCCTCTCCACCAGCTATCAATTTTCAGTATTTGCCACAGTTTAAGAACACGGTCTCTTTCCAGTGATACAAATAAAGCCTCCCATTGACTCAGTGGGAACAGCAGTTTCTCTAGCTGATAACCCCAAAACCAAATGGTGAATGCAAACATGAGACAAAAAGCTAAAATAATCTTATTATTAGGTGGAAAAAAATACAAGAAAAGCAAGAGTTCAGCTGAAACAGAGTTATTTATTAAAAGGTATGGTTTAGAAAAAAATTGAAGAAAAGATTTAATTTAAGGACTGTATAAAGATAGAAAGAAAGGACTGGCTAGGGCTAAATGCAATCACAGAGAGATCAGGAAAAAAGCAAACTGCAGGTACTGATACTAAAAAAAAACCCCAACAGAATTGTATAAGCCACCTGTTGCTTGCACCTGCTCAGGGTTTGATTCATGGGCAGAGGTAGATTCAGGCAAATGTTGTTACTCTTTCCTCTCTGTATCATGCTCTTCTAAAACATGAATTCTTCACTACAGATTTTTTTTCTTTCATAGATCTTCTATAGTAGTTTTTGAAGGAAGTGTAGCAGCTAGAAAAATCTGAGTGCTTTCAGTTGTTAGCACCAAAACAAGATGTTTTATTCACTGACAAATTTCCTCTTTGGTTTATGTGTGTGTCTGCAGTCTGGCTGCAATATGTTGTTGTCCAAGTAATTATTTTCAGATGACATCCTGAATGATTTTAAAACTGTCATTTATTCTTTTTTCTTTACCAAAAGATCAAATAGATCTTCTTTTTTTATTTCTTTTTACCCTTATAATCTGCACAAATTGTTGCTAGCACTGCTCCTCTATCAATGACAAGGTAAGGTACTCTTGACTTCTTTCTGTGGCTCCAGGTTCATGACTTTTGCTCTTTCCAAGAATGCACAGTGTGCACACAGCTGACAATAGACATGTGGCCATGCAAGCTGTGCAGTCTGATTCTGGCTTAACACTGTGACATCACTACTCACTGGAAAACTGGCACACCAGATCAACATCTCAGTCGATGGCCCTTTGACCTTACACTATTTCGGCCCTTAAAATCTCCACTTGAAATTCACTCCTCAGCTGGGGTAATCTCTGTGATAATGTACAGAAGAGGACTGGACATGTCAAAAGATTTTGCAGTCATAATAAATAAAGTCTAGAAGAGAAAGAAGACATACAGAGATCAAAACCAACGTGATGATTTAGAGTATTCTCAGAGGTGAGAGAGAGAGCTGGGGTGTACAGTTAACCCCAAATGCACCATTGCCTCAAAGGTCATGTCTGATCTCATTTAAAAGCTGTTAAGGAGCCCACCAGTCATACTTCCACCTTTTTACTGCTGGTCAGAGAATTTCACTAGTCATCACTGGTCCCAAGAAAAAAATTTTTCCTCTCCTAAATCTTGTGATAAATTTCCACAGAACATCTAGAGGGATTTATCCTACTGCTCTTTAGATAAGAGCAACATAATGTACTGTGTAACTCAGCAATTTTTAAAGGTGTCCAATGCCACAGTTTTCAGATTTGTAACCAGCTGGGGTAAGGAAAACTTTGCTATATGTCAGAGAACTAGCCAGGTTTATTTATCAACATGATTACTGATTAAAACATACTTAAGAAACATAGGGTTTCAGTCATGAAATAAAGTCACAAAGGATAAAATTACAATGGCATCATTAAGATTACATTTAACAAAATGTTATCCCTGACTGAATTCAACAGCAGCTATGCTGTACCCCACTTCTCTTAGGTTTAATTGAAAACTTACCTATCGCAATTGAGTTAAGATGGGATGATTTTGTCATGATGGCTCCTGCATCTGCCACAGACCTTCCTTCCACACTCACATCCACTTGGACATGAAGAGCACAGGACAAAGGCTGAGAACCCCTTTCCGACTCATCTCAAAGCAGAAAGTCTCATCTCTGGAAGAAAGTTTTCCTCCTCTTTGCTTGTGTGTGATGCCACACAACACTGAGGAACAAGGAATTACTTTACTCTTTCCCCACCTCTTCTCCCAAAGTTTCCATGAAGATTTTTACTGTATCTCTCAATTAGCACATTCAGCCTGTATGTTTAACAACCATTTTAAAACATATATGTCAGCCAATGAATGGAGGAAATATTTATAGGTACTATTTATTTTTAGCTCTATTAGTCTTACTGTAAATGAATAAAAGTACATAACAATTTGAGTAACACAGATCCAGCTTCATGCTTTAGGTTGCATGGATTTTCTTCTAGCATATCAACAGTATTTGTATTGCTGGGTACAGTATGAAGGTTAATATACATATATATATATAAGAAAAGCAAGGATCAATGGATGAAAAGGCTTCCTTCTTTAGATTACCCTGTTCAATAGGAGTACTCTCAGCACATTCATGACTCACTTGCAGTTTAGCCAAGCAGAGAAGTCCCAGTGAACTTTCTTTACTTACTGTCTAGACCAAGCAAAGAACTGCAGCAGCTCAACACCCAAAGGAGAGTTGCACTTCCAAAGCTAAAGGGAACAGATGAGAGCTTTGTCAGGAAGAACAAGGGAGTAAGGACTCTTTCCTGGCTGAGTTGAGAATGAAGCAACTGCTGGAAATGACGAGCATTTGCCTAACTCAGAGTTAGACTTGACTACAGAGTCCAGGTCTGTGTTTGGAATAAAAAAAAAAATAAAGGGAGACCTGATGCTTTTGGAGTTTGCCAAAAGGCAGGTGGATGCCAGCCCACAGCAGGGATAGTTATGAGTCTCCTGTCTGAAACATGCAGGGTAAGAAAGAGTGTTAAAACTAATCAAAGGGACTGGTAAGTGTGGAGTTATTTACTGGCACTCTGCACACATGCACTTATTTCATTCTGTTGTCTAATGCTGACACATATACATGAAAACACTTCGTTAAAATTAATTTGACCTTTAGAGTTTAAAATGTAACTCTTTAATGGCAACACATTTTATCCCTCCATCTTTGACATTCCTCAAAATCAGGCTCCTGGGATACTTTAGGGATGATTTGAGAGCTTCTAACAAAGAAAACACAGCTAAGAAAGCTTTGTAGCATCCATAAAGGTAGAGGAGAGCATGCACAAACTCTGAAAGTTCTGAGAAGCAAGTGGCACTCACATCTGAAGATCAGGGGCATTGGTATGGAGATGCAAGCTAGGGGACTAGTGGACTGCTCTGCCTGGTAATGAAGTCAGGCTGAACTTTCCATCACTTTCTGCATTAAAGACGGATATTTCTGCTCAGGTTTGGGTTCTGGTATCTCCTGTATTTTGCCCTTTCTCAGTCAGATTGTAGGTAAATCACCAGCTACTCTCAGCATCACTTTGCACTGTATCCTGAAACATGGAAAAACGTAACTCACAGCAGAGAAACTTGCTTTGAGGTACTGAGAAAAGGGATGTGAGTTCTGAACCTTTAGGTCTGGCCTGCAACAGGCCAGAAAACAACATCATCTGATTAAAAATCTCAGCTGTCATCTTATATCACATTTTCTGGAACTGTGGGTGGGGTGGGAGGCTGCAACTCATCATTTTTGTTTCTGAAACACTAAGGGCCAAATCATGTGAGTACTCTGATGAATTCATGTTCCTTTGGAAAACAGCTCTGCTAGGACTGACACAAACGTGTTCTTTAAAGTAGAGGATAATAATAATGCTTACTTTATCAAAAGAAGATTGGTATCATTGGCTTCCTTAAAAGAGGAGATCTAAGGCACAGAGTTACTCAGGGATGCTTAGCAGGTCAAAACCAACCCAGCCTTTCTTCTGTTTCCATGTCAACTTGACAGTCCCTCTTGGGCCCCAAAGTGCTACAGGGCCTCGGGGCCTCCACAGCACGGGGCAGTGCCCATGAGATGGGGGCTGTGGCGGGTGATGGAGCCTTGGTGCAAGGGAAGAGCACTGTGAAATACAGCTTGGGCAACCACTGGGGCTAGCGAAGACTTGGCTCCTCTCAGGAAGGTGAAGAGTCGCAACATACGGGGAACAGAACGAAAATTGTTTTCCCTGAGGTAGGAGGTCTCAGCAGGTATGATGAGAAATTGCCTCACACTGGATTCGAGCGTTCCAAGGAAAAATGAAATTCCTTTAGTATCTTCTTACATGCAGTGAGGATGGGAAAGTGAGCTGTTAGGCTGCTCATCGAGGTCAAGTAACATAAAAGTATTTATCTATCTATTGTTTCTTTTGATCATAACATTTTGGAGTAAGTGTCCAGGCACTCAAACACAAGGCTTGTTTGTACTAAACATCAGCTGTCCTTCAGACAGGCCCCGTGCCCTGCCTCTGCCAGATGCTGACTAAATAAAGGAAAAAGCATTTTTCTCAACGTTCCTTATTCCTGGGCTGCTTGCCAAGTCCTTTTCCAAATCCTCGTGACTCTCTCTCGAGAAACGGGAGCTGGTTGTACCTCTTCCCCAGAAGCGCAGGAGCCATCTCGGGCACCCCGGCTGACCCAAGATGGGATGCTGTAGCAGCGCCCTCGGTCCCAGCCCTGTCCCTGCCAGCACCTCACAGGCCCTCCCCAGCCCAGCGCGGGGCTGCCCGGCTCTGTGGGCCAGCTCCCGAGCTCCACTGGTCCCGGAGCAGTCTTGCAGCCCCTCCGTGATGTGCAACGCGCAGCCCAAGAGCAGCTGACTGGAGGCTGTGGCTGCTTTCACCCCTGAACGCCCAGAGCTTTGTGGACAGAGAGCTGACTGATTTACAGAAGTAATATCACTGTCTACTGGCAGTCAGGGGTCTAAAATCCTTCCCAAATAGTGATGCTTGGTCACTAATGGAGCCCACACTCCCTCGGTCAAAGGGAGTGGTATATCCTCCACTGGCTCCAGCAGGCTTTTATGCAGTACATGAAAGTAAAATTGCAGTAATTTCAGATATTAAAGGAAATAAATACACGCCAACATGAACTCCACAGCAGTACTGAACAACTGTACTTCTTTACTAATACGGTGGGTCTGAAAATATGAAGTTTTGAGCTAAACGAGATTTTTAGCCCTGAAAGTTTTCCTTGGGACCTAGGAAGCATTCATGTTGATAAATGCAGGTCCCTCAAAAAAAGAACTGCTGCCACATTCAGGGAATCTTTTAGAGAAGATATAATTTTCCTTGCCAGTACCGATAGTCCTTTGTGTTTTTCCTTTCTCATAATTTTAAGTTTCATAAGTCATTTTTTTAGGAATACATAAGACCTTTGGAAAGGGAAGGACACAAATCTTGGATTTGAAAAAAGTATCTTCAAAAACTTGGACTTTTCAAACAACTGTAAAGAACACTTAGGATGACTTTAAAAGCATTAAAAATCTCCACTTTTTTTTTTTTACAAAACTATCTGCAGCTATACAAACCCCAGTGTTGCCCCTCTGCTTAGGAACAGCTGCTTCATTAGACACCAGGGGAAACACTGCATCATTCTTTCTACTGTCTTTTTAATAATGGGTCTGAATTCTTATCTTTTAAGCAGGACTACTGTCTCCAGCCAACTCAAGGATTTAACCCACATATATTACACAGAAAAAATCACATATGTAAAGGACGTTGAAAGAATGTGAAGAACCTGTTAATAGAACTAGTTCTATTAAATGAACTAGTAACCGTGCAGCATGGAAAAAGCCTGGAGGAATACCTTTAGGATCTTACCCTAAGCCTGATTAAAGGAACTCAATTATATCTGCTGACAAACCACTCAGAATATTTTGTGAACTGTAACTGAAGCGTGACTGAAACTTGTCATTCAGGCGGAAATCAATTCACTGTTCCTACAGCAAAATGAAGAACTCCCAGTACTAGTAACTTCTATTTCATTGAAATAAATAACTGCAATTTTAAAGACAAGCTGGGCAAGAGGATGTTGACATCTAACTTCTTTCTGTGGAAGCTGAGTTACAGTAGTGCCAATTTACAAACTAGTGAGAAGGTCTGTGATTTAATTAAAAACAGAAGAGATAAAATCCTTCCTTCATAAACGAAAGCTAATGCCCTCTAATTGTGTATAGCTGAGGAAGAATACAGACAAGCATGTGTAAGCCTTCTTTCCTTACAATACCCTGGAGCCTCCAGTTCTGAGAAATTGCACAATGACTATTTTTTTTTTTAATATTTCATTATTGTGTATGTGTAGAGAACCGCTTAATAATCCAGAGTATCAGGAACTGGGCCCTGGATTTTCTATTAGCTCTAGAAACCTCATCATTGGATGCCCACTCTGCAAAACCTAAGGTGATGCTTTCTTTGAATGCAATTATTATTGTACCATCCAGTGGCCATTTTTTGGCTGCAACTTAACATATAATAGAGGAGTAACGGCTGGAAAATTGTCAGAGTAGTCAAGTGTCTTAATTCCTCTCCACCTAATACAGAAGCAGGGCAGGATGTGCTGGGGAATCAGCATTCATCAGTACAACTGAAGACAAGAAAAGCATCAGAAATGCTTCCTTCCTTGGGATTTTCAGACACAGTGGAATCAGACCAAACAGAATTGCATTTAGAAATGTGTTGTTTCCTATAACAATGGTTATACTCTGAATGTGCTTTCCCTTGCCATGCTGTTGAGTTGTCCTTGCATGGTACAAAGAGGAAGCCTCAAGTACCACCTCAGCTATCTTGGCAGCTGCAATATGAGATTCCTAGTGCCCAAATGAGGCTTCAGACACACCCTGAAGACACTCTCTGTTTTCCTGAATGGTTTCTATTCTACTATATCATTTCTGAGGCCAGTTTGACCTTCTTGTAGCATGCAGGATACAGGACATGGAATTTACAAGTTGAAGCAATGCTGTCTTCTGCCTTGTTTTCTATATGCAATCTTTTGTTTGCTCTTTTGACTGCAGTTGTTTTCAAAGAGAAGTGTTCCTAGCGTGTCTAAAAAAAAAAGTATTTGTCGTTTCATTGTGCATTCATAAGTGGAATTTTTTTCCCATATTACATTATTTTGCCCTTCTCAGCATCACTTGCCTTTGTTCACTGATTTTCCAAGCCTCTGTAGTGAAAATGTTGAACATTCTATGTCTCATATATATCTGTGGGACTTGGCTGTTGTCCAAGACGAGGACAGTGCTTCTCCCCAAGGTTCCTGTGAGGCCTCAGATAACACACTTGAGATCATCTCTTGCTGTTTTTTGAAAGCAAGGAAGTTATTGGCTTCTTGTTTTAGTTGCATGTAAATATACTGCTCAGAAGTATTTTAAAGTATGTGAGTACATTACCCAGGCATCAGTACTTGACCATTGCCTTACTGGCAATCTCATAAGAAGCTAATGGTGGCTCCTTCTAAAATTTTAGCCAAAGCACAAGTATATATAATTGAAAGAGACTGATTAACTTATCATGATGACTCCTTCAATCATCTTTTCCATTAGTGTGGATCAAAGTACAGAACCTTGTGCAAAGGTACTTCAGATCTAGCTGTCTTATAATAAAAGATCTAAACCTGGGAGATGAAAAATCTAGTTGTTAACTGACACACAAAGACTATTATTCTTCAAGGTCCCAAAACAGAGAATAGCTCTGAAATACTCATTTGTGAGCTGCTGAAGATTAATTAGTGGCGATCTAAATAATTGCACTTTGCCTATGGTGTCTATACATTCATTCAACATGAAGACTTCACAGGAGATTTTTTTAAGCTCTTGCTATATTTTGGTAAGTAGTTTCTGACATCCTAATTAGTTCAAATTAAATTAGACATTTAGTCTTCTGACATCTGGAACAGTGGCTGCCAGCTATTTTCCTTTTATTTTTTTTCCTGAAAGAGAGAATGTTAGGTTGCATGGTAAAAAGCTCATCTGCAAGCTCACAAAGGAGCACAGGGACAATGGCAGGTGAGGGAAGCCAAATAATACCCTTCCTCAGCTCCTCCCAGACCCATCATGGAGGGGCCAAAGGGCCATCAAAGGCCCATCTCCACAAGTCCAGAAGAGCACAGAGGCACAGTGGCAGGTGTCAAAGGCATAAAACCCATCACAGAGAGTCAACAGGAGCACTTTTAGGACTGGAGAAGATCATTCCCTATGGATATGGGATGCATTATAAGATGGAAGGGAAGAGCATTTGTGGATAACATGAGATTTAGAATGCAATGTTTGGTGGAGAAACCAAAGCTGAGGAATGGGAGGGCTCAAGACCATTTGCAGAGGAACAAGTTTAGGAACAAATGACATGATGAGTGATAAAAGGATAAAAGGGACTGGCGCTGTGTAAAGGAGGGCTGTTTGGTATCAATTGCTTGGTCATACCATGTCTCTATCTTGTGTGCGTATGTGTGACTGGAGGTCTAAAAGCCAGTAACTGCAGTGGGCTCATGGGTGGGAGGAGTTGTGTGTCTGCAGCACAAAAACTGGCGAGGGCAACATGAGTAAGTGTGTGATCACTTGCAAAGATTAAGTCAGAGTAGCCAGAGAGTGGGTGAAGTGCCCTGGGAGCCAGGTGTGGGTGTGTGTGTGTGGGTGTGGGTGTGTGTGTGCACTACTGTGACATCCCTACTGGGTGTATGTGCACACATGCATGCACGTGTGTGCACGTGCAATGACCTGTACCAGCAGCTGCAGTGGGGCTGCAGCACTGGGGACTCGCATGTCCAGGTGAAAAAAACTGGACACTAGGATTTGATACTTGAGCCCAGCTGCTGGAGGGATCCACCCTATACATATGCATACATGTAGAGATATAGATATATATAGAGAGATATATATAATTATTACTAGTGGACCACCAACCTGATTAGCCAGAGAGGTGAGGACCATGAGGCCATCGGGGCTGTTTGTGTTGGTGTGAGCACTGAGCACCTCTGTCCGTGCTGACGTGTGTGGCTTGCAATGAGTATGTGTTTGTGTGTGTGTGCGTGTTTTGCACATATATACGTCTGCATGTGGCTGGGGAAACATGCTCAGCCTCACTACTGATTGGACCTGGAGCATGGAGCTGTGCAGCCTTACCTCTATGAGGCTACTGGATTTGGCTCCCCTAACACTGTCCTCCCAGTAGCCCGATCCATGGCCATGTAGCTCCTGTGTCAGAGCTACCCTGAGCCAGGGCCACGCAGACCCAGGGGAGGGAGAGCCCATGGGGCCTCCAGGGAATGCATGTTCCTTCACCACCTCTCACCTATATCCCATCCCTTTGAATCTTTCTGGACCCAATTAAATGCAGAGTTTTGGTATGTCCCTTGTGGGTCAGAGAGACCCATCCCAATATGAACATAGCACTGGTGCTTTCCTTCTGCTACCCAAACACCTGGGTACCCAAACATCTCTGCATCTGCACTGGTTTACGGTCCAGCTTCTATCACAGCTGCATCTTCCAAATGTACCTTAGATTCTTCTAGGAACCGAGTTGAGGGATAAACAGCCTTCTCCTGCATATGGGAGCAAGGAACCTCGCTTGCTTTTGCACTAATTCTCTTAAATGTACTTATCCCAATATTCCTTTTGAAAACAATGTTTCTCATCTTTCCAGAGACTGGATATTAGAGAGCTGAGTCCAAATGAGATTTATGTTCTAAATACAACACCCAGGTAGGAAAAGGCATGAATCAAAATTTTAAATCTACAGGAAAAAGAGTGGATGAGCTTGAGAAGTGTATGCCTTAATAAAAAAGCGGACATGAATGTATCAAAAACGTTAATTTGAACATATTTGGGAATATCAAGATTTTTAGAAATGCTGTTATCAAAGTAATATTATGAAAGTGGGACCCCTGAAGTATCTGGATGGAAGGAAAATTCTAAATTAATTTTCACTTTTCTGAATTCTGGAAAGGTATTTATTATTTTTGCCCCATTCAGCCCTAAACACGTTCCTGAAATCTGATAAAACATCATTAATGCCTAAATTTTCCAAATCTTATTTTTTCCTGTTGTTCTTATTTTTGCCTTGGTTCTGCATAAGGAAAGAAATACTAAAAAGGGGTTGTTTTACATAATCATCCCATGCTCACATCTTTCCTATTTTTCTATGTCCATTCAGCCTAAAATACAGAACATATGATTACTCAGTGAAAGCCCTGCAGCCATGAACTCCATCTGTTTGAAGGCCTTCAAAGTATTATTTGTATAAAGACAATAAAAAAGTCTTGTTCTTTTATAAGGATGACTGCAAGTAGTTTGATCTCTGAAAAGAACAGCAAAGATTTTCTTTCTCCAGCTCTTGAAAATGACTCAGTATGAGATTTGATCTCTATATTGTAAATTTGATATCCTGTGGATCTCCTCCTCATCTCACCTATTGAGTTGCTTGTTGTATTACATCTTTCAAGCTTAACATGTGATTGATTAAAAAGCCTCATTTTCTGCTTGCTTTTCTATATGATTATTCTGTGCTTAAATGTTTCAAGTTCATTATCAGCCAGACTCACTGCTGTGGGAGAGTTCACTTAACCTGCTTCTGTGTTTTAGGTACTAACTGCTGGAACGTAAAAAACACTTAATACCAACCAATAATACTGTGTACTGACATAGAGGGGCTTTTAAGGATATATCTCAAATATGTTTGGCTCCTCTAAAGACAAAAAGGTTCCCAACACACAAAATGGAGCTGGCATCTACTTCATTCCATAAATGCACACCTGTAGTTTTCTTACATGTCTCTGAGCATGGTTCTTCTCTCTGAAACTGCCTGCTCACCTGTCTGCTGGGATCATGAGATGCAGAAGTAGTAATCTTGGTTTTTTTCCTTACACCCTGGTCAAGGCTTGGAGATTTTGGATGACTTCCTCAAAGTCTTTCTTTGCCCCAGCCTTTCTTTGGTGGAAAAACCTGTTCTTCAATCTATGCTACATTTCAATTTGAATAGAATTTTACTATTTGCCTGCAGAATTGCTCTCAGCCACACTGCTGAACCTGATTTGCTGCTACAAACCACAAATGCCTGTTCTCCAATGTTACTACTACTTGTCATTTTCACTTTGCTTCCAGAAAGAATAGCTTTAGACTGATCTGGATTTTCATGTAGAAGTGCTTATTTCCAGTCTTTTTTGACCAAGAGAACACAGGAGCAGCATTTTCAATCCAGAAAGCACTTGAAGTGTTCTTCTGATGGAATGCAGAGTGGCTTTTTGCAGGCAGGGGCAATGGAGGGTGAAATCAGCTGCTCCAAATGGAGTCATCCCTACTCTACACGGCCCTGCCGGAGGCTGAAGTCTAGGCCAGCTTCCTCAAATGTTCTGGCAGGGAATATGGTGTAAATGTCCAGACATTTAGTTGAGATCCCTTTTATCACATGAAGACTTGACACATTAGTCAAGGCATTTTCTTCTTCCTATTCATGCAGAAAAGGCAGAACTTTGTTGGCTGCTGCATGGCTATATGAAGGTTAATTGCAAGGGATTTCCCTTCTGGATTTCTATACTCGGCATCTGTGTTTTATTAATTGGAAAAGTGAGAAATGCCTCTTAAACAAAACTGAGGAATACTAAGAAAATAGTGCAGCTATGGAGGTGCAAACAGCTGCTCTCACAATGGCAACTACTGTTGAACTGTCATGTGTCTCACAGCACTTGGAGTCAGCAACACTATTACACACACATCCCTTACCATGAAACGTAGGAAACACAAGGTTTGCAAGTGTGTGTTCAACTTCAAACCTCAGTGCCCAGCAGAGGTTTGTATCAAAAGCATCATTTGAGTGTCTGAATCCAAGGCAAGAAATAGATAAAAGAAAGGCATGCTGCTTCTGTAATGAAAGACTGGAACAGCATGGGCTTAGGCACCTTTGGAGTTTACCTGCAGAGTCATGAAGAGGTTCCTGTGAGAAAACACCCAGAGGCAGGATTCACTGAGCCATTTCCACAGGAATACAGACATAGGGTGGACAGAACGGACAGCCTCTCCTACTAAAAATTTCAGATGCTCCATCCTCCCAGAGGCAGAGTGCAGTCACCAGGCACAGCAAGGGAGCAGAGAAGCAGGACGGGAACATTCTCAGACCTCTTCAGAGAGAGTCAAAACTTTACCACCACATCCCTGAGCATCTTTTAAAATCTCGGTTCAATGAGGACACACTCTGCCAGTCACAGAGATGCTAAGCTCACACAGGACACTCTTCCCACCCTAAAACACTCTACGTGAATCTTGGAACATGCTTTACATATTTGTATTTTCCGGCACTGAGCAATGTTTGCCCTACATTTCTTCTCTTTCACTGTGAACAGATTTGTGTCCTTACTCTACCTATCTCCTGTGTGAATGGTTTTCTGAAGGAGATGCTGCTGCTCCAGTAGCACAAGGCCTTCAACTACCAGGTACCTCAGCAGGGCTTGAGTCAGCCTCTTCTCTGTCCCCAAGTCACTCAGGGCAGCTTCCACACCATCTGTCTTCCCAAGAGCGAGCGTGGCTATCTACATGTTTGCTTGTGCAGAAAGTTCAGAGCCTCAGCATAAACTTAGAAGAATATTTTCCTGATGAATTAGCTTCTCAGCAAAATTTTGTGTTCCTCACACTGTTGGAGTATACCTTCATCTTCAGCCACTACCAGCAAATACTCCCAGCTCCCTGTAGTGATGTGAGGAACACAAAGTCCAACTCCTGAACCTCCCTGCTCTCCAAGCCCCCTAACTTTGTAAAACTGACAGAAAACTCAGCTCTCTGGAAATGCTAAGAATACTCACTTTAAATCTCATTTTCCATACATGTAAGAAGCCTAGTGAGAAAGAATTTGGGGTAAAAAAAATTCATTCTACAAGATCAAAAAAGGACAAATGAGAATTGGTTAAGCATTGTTTTATGTTATCTTCCTTGCTTTTTTCACATCATATATGCAAAAAACCCCTTGAATTTATAATTATTATAGGCATTTCAAACAAATAAGATAACATTTTAGAAAACTCCTCTTATCCATTTGTCTTTAATAATTTAAGAGGGTACTTTCTAGAACCATAGTATAGTAGTTCTCTTTTTTAGAGGTATGCAAGTTTAAGGCAATTCTTTTGGATTTCTTCGAATTACTGAAAATGTTTATTTTCCACTGCTTCAATTTGTATCTTACAGACTTCCTTCTGCCTATGACCAGTAGAAGCACAAAGGATCACACACTTTCTTTACTATCCAGTTAAGTAAGTCCTTATTACTTGAATAACTCTCTGAAGAATAGCAGGCAGATAAATCATATCAGATTTTTCCAGTCTTTTAACACCCTCCATCTAAAATACATACACACAGCTTTAAAAGAACGTTGATTACAGTATCCACCAAATGCTAAAGTAAGTTTTGTTTGATTTTAAAGGAGTAAGAAAAATATTTGTGAAAAAACCTTAAACATTTATTCTGACATTACATGAAAATAGTAAGAATTATGCCTAACAGAACTAGCTACAATAAAAGTAAAGCTGCCTGTTAAAAAACTGACAACCGATTGAAGCTTGTAATTTCAACCTTCATCAATTGCTTTCTTGAGTGACTCATCAAATCAGTGTTACTTAAAAAGTCAATACTGAGAAAGAAGGTAAACCAATAAATACTCCTTTCAGTCACACAATTGCTACCACTCTTGAGAACACAGTCAAGCGTTTTATTGTTTATACTCATTTTCATTTACACATAAGAGGAACAATCAATGCAGTTCTATCACAGCAGGTGGACCATATCCTGAAACTCTGCTGAATATGCGTAGATCTGTCTTAAGGTCCAATCAGGAGAAAAAAAAAAAGAAAAAAAAAAAAAAGAAGAAAAACCAAAACAAAAGAAGAAAAAGTAAAAAAACATAAGGGGGAAGTAGGGAGGCAAGAAATTTCACGAACATCAATTAATTCATGATTCATGGGTATTTATTTTGCAGGTGACATAGCTCTTCTGAAAGACCAAACTGCTTCACTGCTTTACAAAATACACTAAATAATGTTAAGTACTTAGAGAATTCTAAATTTCGCAGTGGTTCATGCGGTAAGGGTGTGCAACCGACACAAAATGGAAAACATGGTTACAACATCAAACTGCTACTTCTATTCCCAGCTGGTTTATGGAAAAGGTTATTGGACTTCTTGATTTCTGCTCTTAAGGAGTAAAAGCAAGAAGTATTTACTTTCTAAAGGCAACTATGAGGACAGACTACAGATATGCAGTGCAGTTGAACAGGTCTACAACTCTTGTTTCTAGAGCATTTGCTATTGTTTTGAAATACAAATATAAAACTTTTGCACACTGTCACTTCTCACACATGTTCAGCTGAAGGAGTCATTTACAGAATTTACTGCAATGCTCCTATTTTAAACGTGGTTTTTTTCTCCTCTTGGCCTCATGAGTGAAGGGAGCAACTCTTTCCACTGAAAGAAAGAAATTACAGGTGTGCAGAAGTACAACTATGCTACCAACACAGACAGAGACAACTGTGCTCTTGTGCACACCCCTACAACCGGCCGGAGAACAAATTAAGAAGTTAAGCCTGCAAAATAAATGGAGTTTACTCTCAAACTTTTTTTTCTTCATTCCAGATGAATTATAGACCTTGATTCGAGGCTGCCCTCTTTTTTTTTTTGCAACTGATCTGCGTGCCTATTGGAACAGCATCTCTGCCAGAGTCATTACACTGAAACGCAGAGCTGAGCAGTTTGGTGGCAGAATGTATTGACGTTTTTGCAGCATCATGAGTCTGGCAACTGGGCTTGGGGAAGTTTCAAGCAGTGGGTCTTTACAATAGCAACTTGATTCTGCAGACAAAAAGCAAAAGATTGGCAGAATTATTAAAGTATCACAATAAAGGCATGTATGCACTCCGCAGAACGTCGCGCTGACTTTAGTGATGAGCTGGCAGCCACTGCTGTCAAGAGGCGTGGAAAGGCAAAGCCCTTCCGCGTGTGAAGAGACACACCGAGGTGTCGCGTCTCCCACGGTGCCTAAGCGGCAGCTTTCCCCTCGGGACGCCTGCTCGCAGCCCGCTCCGCTCCCGCAGAAGCAGCCGGAGCCGTGAGGAGGCCAGAATGAAGTAAGGCTGGACTTTGTTCGCAGCCTTCATTTGGGGCCTATCCTACCTCCCTTCCTCGCCAAAAAAAAACCAAAACAAAACAAAAAAACCCAACATGCCGCTGGCACGGTGGCTGCATCGACTCCCTTCCGAGGGGGCGGCACGCGCAGCTGCCCAGCGGTGCCTGCAGCTGCCGGCGAGGGCCGGGAGGCGGCACCGGGGACGCCGCCGCGGGCGGGGGACCGGCCCGGCCCCGGCGCTCCCCGGGGAGCTCGGCTGCGGGCTTGGAAAGCAAGTGCCGTTTAGCACTAATTGGCCGAAACACGGGCATTAGCATACGAAATGGCGGCAGAGTGGTTTAATAGGTAGAACAGAAAGCAGATTGCCGTGAGTCAGTCCCTGCGAACTGGGGAAGGGGGGGGGGGGGGCACACACGACGCGCGCACACACAGATTGTGAAATGTCAGGAGCGCGCAGCATCCCCAGCGTTCGCCGCCACTTGCGAAGGGTCTGAACACGAGCTCTTTGTGGGGTAAACCCCCCCCCCCCATTTCCAACACCCCGCCTCCCCCCGGCCCGTCGCGTCCCGAGCACCGCGGCTCTCCGGGCAGGGCGGGGTGCGCGGACCTACCTGTGGCGCCGGGCGCGGGCGTGCATGGGGGCTTCCCCGGGGAACACATCGCATTCAACATTTCAGCCTGTGCATCGGAAACGTATGAGTTTGTGGAAAGCTTGTTTGAAGTCTTCGTTAGACATAGTATAGATGACGGGGTTGATGAGGGAGTTGAGATATCCAAGCCACGTGAAAAAGTCAAAGATGGCCATGTGGAACCAGCAAGCGTCCTTGCAAATAGGCATCACCAAGCTAATGATGAAAAAGGGCAGCCAACACACGATGAAGGCTCCTAAAATAATCCCTAAAGTCTTTGTAGCTTTCCGCTCTCTAGCGGCCGTCAGCTTCTTTTTCTCCAGCAGGGCGTCCGAGACCTTCACCTTCACCTGGTTCATGTACACGGGGGAGCCCGTTTCGCTGGATCCCTCGGGAGCCTTGGAGTTTATGGACGTGACGGAAGAGGTCGACCCCGGGGAGTCTGTAATTAACTGTGCCCGCGTTAGTCTTTTACCTGCTTTCTTTGGCGTCTGCTTCAAAATCCGCGACCTGGCTTCCACGTAGATCCTCCCGTAGAGGGCTATTAGCAGCAGAGTGGGGAAGTAGAAGGCTCCTACTGTGGAGTACACGGTGTACAGGACGTGGTCCGTGTTCACCACACAGTGAGATACTTCCTCGGCCTTCGCCTGCCGCCAAAACAAAGGGGGCATGGAGATGCAGATGGAGAAGATCCATACCAGTGCGATCATGCCCGCTGCCCGCTTGGGAGTCCGTTTCGTGGAGTACTCGACGGCGTCGGTGATCGCCCAGTAGCGGTCCAGGGCGATGACACAGAGGTGCAGGATGGACGCCGTGCAACAGGTGATGTCCGAGGACAGCCAGATATCGCAGACGATCTGACCCAGCGTCCACTTGCCGGTCACAGTGTACATGGTGCTGATGGGCATGACAAGGATGGAGACGAGGAGGTCGGTGACGGCCAACGAGGCGATCAGATAGTTGGCCGGCGTGTGGAGTTTCCTCGTCTGGTAGACCGTGGCGATGACAAAGGCGTTGGAAAGCACCGTGGCCAGGGTGACCAGCGCCAGGACGACGGCGAGCACGATCTTCCCGGAGAGGGGGGTGGCATCTTGGTAAATCACTTCCTCGGCGCTACAGTTTCGGTAAGAGTCGTTGGCGGAGCCCAACTGCGCCCGGCAGGGGCCGGCCGGCTCCATCCCTTCGCGGCCGCCGCCCCCGCAGACGGCGGGGCTCGGCGCGGCACGGCGGGGCCGCTACCCCGGCAGGACCCCGTCGGCGCCGGGGGAGGGCTGCAGCATCGCCGCGCCGGCACCACCTCCCGCCCGCCTGCCCGCCCTTCCGGGAGCTCCGAGCGGGCTCCGCGGAGCCTCACTCCCCACGGGCGAGGGAGCAGGGCAAACCGGGGGCCAGGCGCGCCCGCTCGCGCCCGCAGCTCATCGCCCCGCCGCCTGCCCGCGGAGCGCGGCGAGCCATGGACATGGGGCTCCCGCCCCGGCCGCCCCTAAGCGCAGCCCCGCCGCCCGCGGCTCCACGCC
>VWPU01008258.1:0-43141 GCA_013398955.1 Callaeas wilsoni | reverse complement strand
CGCCCCCGCGCCGGGCCCGCGGGCGCCGCCTCACGCAGCGCGCCGGGGCCGCCTCGCCTCGGCCGAGGGCAACAGGATCACGGGACGGGCCGGGCCGGGAGAGACCACACTGGGTTATCTGGTCCAACCTCCCCGCCCTCTCTCTAGTGAGGGAGACGCCACAGCCTCTCTGGGCAGAATCTGTTCGAGTGCTCGATCACCTCTACAGTAAAGAAGTTCTTCATATTCAGGTGGAACTTCCTGTGTATCACTTTCTGCCCATTGCCTCTTGTGCTATTACTTGGCACCAAGGAGAAGAGGCTGCTCCATCTTCTTGACACCCATCCTTTAGGGACGTAATCACATTGATGAGGTCCCCTCTCAGCCACCCTTTCTCGAGGCTGAACAGGCCCAGCTCCCTCAGACTTTACTGGTAAGAGAGATTCTCCAGACCCTCGATGAAGTTCCCTGCGCCAGGAGCTCCATGTATCTCTTACACAGCGATGGAGGCCGGCAGCTCTCAGCAGCTCGCTGGGGCGGGCTGGGCCGCGCGCGGGGCCGGGACCGCGGCAGCCGAGTGTTCCCCGACGGGACCGACCCGGCAGCGCCACGCGCGCCTGCCCCACGCGGGGCCCGGCCACCCCAGCGCAACACACGGCAGCCGTGCGTGCTCCTCCCCGTCACCAGCCGGGCACGGAGAGACCCCGGGCTGCCCTGCTCCTGTCTCCGCTCCCCTTTGTGACAAAAGCAGCATCAACTCTGGCCGTAGTTCAGCCAGAAGCTATGGGAGGAATAATGGTGTTTTCAATATCTGTATTGACTTTGTGTGAGATGGGAGCTGTTGGTATGAGGATTTGCGTTCCAGAACTGGTCTGTATGGTTGGTTCATTGGTTTGCTCTTTCATTAAAGAAAACAAGAAACCCACAACCACCCAACTGTTATTTTTATTTAAAGCTAATTAAAAAGTGAACTACCAAACGGAAAACAGTGGAAAGTGCAAGAAACAGGAGGAGGTAAAATAAAGAAGGGCTTTAAAAATCCAGAAGCTTGAAAGGAGAGAAAAGTTAAACCAGGGACAGCCCTCACTGCAAGCAGAACTTGAACAAAATTCCTAAAAAAAAAAAAAAAAAGGTAAAAAAAGGTACTTTAGATGCTGCTACTCATAGTGCATCTTTCTCCTGCCAACTGTAAGAGCCCCCTACTACTTGCAGAAAAGAAGCTGTTTCACCAGCTGTTATTGTAAGATTCTACAAAAAGGCTTACTGGAAAAAATATGTTTTATGTTCTGTTTCTCTGTCAGAAAAAAAAGATTTATCTATTTCATGGTAGCCAAGGTAGTGGATCTACATCTAGTAATGACTTGTCCCAAGAACATACTTAACTTGACTGTATGAAACAGCACCTTCTCTCTCACAAGCACCAGCAATTCAAGTCACGCATAAGCTTTACTTGCCACTGCTGTGAGTATTTTAAAAGGAATTTGCTTATCCCAAAAGTCGAGGTTTGGGCAAATACTCCATGGTTCTAACAGACGAATTTTTGGCACCCAGCTAAGAGGGATTTTGTTGCACAGGGATACTGTTTTGTATGCTTGTCCTGCTGTGATTCAAAATAGCTGTTTTCTCAGGCTCATCCATTCAGAATGATATCATGTCTCAAGTACTCTTGTTAAATTAATTGCCTGAGTTTTCTTTGTTTTACGTGGTTGGATAAGCAAGGCTCATTGCCTGTGAGCTCATGGAAATAACTTCATTTGAACAATTGTTCCATCCATCTCTCTAGAGTCTCTATAGAAGATAATTAAAAACCATTTCCCACCCCAAACAGAAACCATTTGTAGCCATGACACATAGCTTGCAACCATTTATTACCTGGGATCTTTCTATTCTTCCCATGCCAATGTATTACGCATCAATTAGATTGGATTTAAAAAGCAGAAATCAAAGTAGCTGAACAGCTCTGAACATTTTTTCCTGGCACAGGTAAACAGGGGTTTAATTCCACACAGGTAGAAGTTACAACAGCTGAATCACAGGCTCTAAGTGTCCAAATGTATCACACTTGACTTACCCTCTTTAACAGCAAAAGGACACTTTACCCTAGAAGGAAGAATAGCAAAACTGTGGAAACAAAATGCTAGTTTAAAAGCAAAAATGGTCTTCCAGGACAAGTCTTGAAATTACTGACTGTGAAAACTGGGATATTTTCCCTTTCTGAGACTTGGAAGGACCTTGAAATCTGCTTTTCCTGCTCTCTAGATTGCCCGCACCCCTTCTATTTTTGCCGAGGTATGTAAAGGGACAGTTGGCATCACTTTTCCAAAATAATAAATGGTTGGCCTAGAAAGACTGGAGTCCATCACTGCAGGAAGGAAAGTGATTCACAGCTGAACTGGGGGAATTCTGGGGACACAAAAGGTAGGAATTGGGTCCTTCGGAGCCACAAGGCAATGGGAGGAGGAAGGGCCCCCACACCTGAAACAAAGAACGTATTTCACCCTCCTCCTTGGCATCAGTGGTGAAGCATGATCAGGACTGCTGGTGATGCCATGCTAATGTCCCTGTCTCTCACGTCCCCACATCTGTGGTCATGTGAAGGACTGCACAGCCCTGCTCTGGCTACGGGCACCAGCAAAAACATGAGGAGAAGGTGTGTATCCCATTGTTCCCACATTCCCATCACAGCAGTGAAACCACTGGCTGTCTCTTGCTTAAACTACAGCATTGTAAAAAATGGGTGCTGATTGCAAAACAGAGCAATGAACACAAGTCTCATTCACATGCACAAAGTCCCTTGAGACAGCAGAAAGAGCAACTTTCTCAGGTCTCAGACATTTGATGTATCTGTAGAAGTCCCGGAGCCAGGGAGATAACCTATACCAAAAGCACTGCAAATTGTTATGCCACTAAATATCACCTTAGTTCCAGCTTTGCCTTATTTCAAACGCTGATATATACCTTGTCACATACCCTACACTTACACATGAGCTGTGATGGAACAGGATCAAAGAGAAAGTCCACACCCAAGAAATGCCATGCAGGATTATTTTCCTGCCTTCACCTACAGGAACATAATATTTTCAAGCTGAAATAGGGGAAATTTAGGTTAGGTACTAGGAAGAAATGTTTTTCTGTGAGGGTGGCAAGGCACTGGAATAGGTTGTCCAGCAAAGCTGTGGATGCTCCATCTCTGGAAGTGTTCCAGGCCAGGTCAGACGGGGCTCTGACCAACCTGGTTTAGTGGGAGGCACCCCTCCCCACAGCAGGCGTGTTGTAACTAGATGATTTTTAAGGTCTCTTCCAACCCAAACCATTCTATGGTTCTGTTAAGAACCTTCTTTGTGTGCAGGTATTCTGGAAACACAACAGTTCCCAGACATGGCTGAAGGATGCATCCATGGCTCAGGCCAGCCAACCAAAACCAGCCTGCGGTCTCCCCAGCACTGTAACAGTAACAATAAAGACGGGCCAACCTGGCTTTTCAAGGTATGTTTTCAATCAAAATACATGTCTGCTATCACAGGAGGCTGCCCCCTCACTTCACAGCTGCTGAACTTGTGCTGCTGTGTCTTTACTGCTATTGTTACCAATGCTAATTAAAACGAGCCCTGGGTTTGCCTCTACACGCTGCAGTCATTTTACTGCGTAGGGAAGCCTTCCGAGGTCGCAGGCCTGTCAGAAGTCTGAATGAAGCCCTCTGTCTCAGGAGCATTCTGAGAGCTGCTATGACCATTTTGGGGCATGCAGCAGTTCATTCTCACAGGAGCAAAGTCGATGATTAAATGAGCCAGTGCATTCTGTACAGCTGCAGATGCTCCTTCGATTGACAGTGGAGCTCTGAGCAAAAATCCAAAGGGAAGAACTACCAGAAATTAGGATACTGAAGTCAGTGAAAACCAATTTGCACAGATTCACAAAGGGAACTTTACATTAAATTTCTATGCAGGCAGAGCTTTGCCGTTCAAGTATACACTTGGCATGTACTTGCCATTTGCCATAAATTTTCTGACTTGTTTACGTCCACTTTTAGAATATCTGAGGCTATAGTATTTGACCCAGATTTGTTACTACTGAGCACCAAACCACCTGAATTAAGAATTTCTGCAGGAAACTTGAAGGGGTCTAGAAATACCAAAGAAAAATGCAGATGCAGACTTTTATAAAGCTGCTTAGCTGGAAAGAATTGCCAGAAAGTATCTTTGTGCTAACGTCAGCCAATTGTTCTGAATTAATTTTGAAACAATTTATCATTCATTCTCCTCACCTCCTTCCAATTTACAGCAGTCACTGTAAACATAGCCAGGACACTGCAAACAGATAGAACACTTTCCTTTTAAGAAAGACGATGGCGTAACTTCATACCTCTATAAACTTCACTATATTTGGTAAAGATTTTGTAAAGGTTTGCATGCCATGACCACTACAGGAACAGTGGTGGTCATTTCTGTATTCCTTGAAGAGCTAAGAAAATTAACCCACCACCCAAAAAACACATACAAGGCAAGTATCTTAGAGTCAGCTAGTATCTCTCTCTTTTTAAAATATTATTAAATAGCAGACGCAATTAGGCAGATATAACACTTCAGTGCTCCAGCGACTTTAATAACAGTTGCACTGACTTATTTGGCATCTCACCTTGTCTCTGAATATGACCAAAAAGGGATTTTGTTTCATAAGAATGTGGCACACAAAGCACCAAAGAGTTAAGAGCCTTATACCAATCTCAAGTTGTCACGGTTTCAATTTTGTGAAACTTAACACATGCACCATACAGAAATTAAGAGCATTAAAATGAACAGCTGGTGGTAGTCACGTGGAGATTAGACTTTTTCCTCATTAAAGATAAATACAAAAAAGCACTACTGAATTACTTTAGACTAATGAAGGATGAACTCAAACATCGCCACAAAAGTAAATGCTCTTGAAAAGGGCATGACAAATCATTTCTAGTACAAATGTACTGGGCAAGCCCCTTTTAACAGACAGGTTGTGCTTGTAAACGCAGGCAGATTTCTCAGCATATGCAGGACAAACCTCAAAAATTTCAGCCAGTTAAACAAGACTCACCAGACAAAACCATTAAATTCTGAAACACATTTACAGGACAACTTTTCCAGCTGAAGGTGTTCAACCACAAGATGCTGGTGAGTAACAAGTCACATGTCTGTACATGCACCTTTTTAAGAATCCAATTTTCTCTGTTCTTCTGGAAACAGAAGTATTATAAGCCTGTGATGGCAGAAAATTTCACAAAGAAAAATCTGAGTTAAGAGGGAACCTCAAAGAGACCAAAATTTTCTTCAAAATTAGTTCAAATTTCAAGACATTGCTCATTCTGAAGACTATTTTTATCATAAAAATAATAGAGAAACTAGAACTCTGTTTAGTTGTTTTATGAAAGCCAAAGCAGCAGTGGTTGGGATTTGCTACTTGTTTTGGTAAGCAGATGACAAGGCCCATACAATGTGTTTAATAAGTGGAGCTTCAAGTATACAGAATATGTGTGCACACAGGACTTTTTTTTTTTTTTTAATGCAAACAATTAAGTCATGACCCATCAGGTACAAGCAAACTTTACATTTATGACAGAATAAAATGTTATGAGAAATAAAGCACATTATCAAATTGTCATATGGCAGACTCTGGAGAAGACCATCTACCCAGGTTTTAAACACCGTTGAGCCAAAGAACTTTCTCAGACTGAAACATCTTTTCATGTGAAGGGAATTTGAAACTTTAGGATCTACATGGAAAAAAACCTGCCCAAAAGCTTTTATAACTTGGATGGAGATGCTTTTGAGGATGAAAGTTGTTTTCTGTTTCATTCCACTCTTTAACAGAAGCACCGGGGAGGGAAAAAGTCTGAAACTGATTTAGCTTGAGTCAGTAGCTAAAGACAACTCAAAATCTCCCAGAACAGGGCTTTCTCAGCAGCAATGTGAGCTACACACCTAATTTTGACCAGGAGTACAATTAATCCAAGATTGGCAGTAGGAAAACCAGCAGCAGGCACAAGGGAAAACTACTAAAAGGTCATCCTGCTCACCCTGTAACACTTGGGAGTCACACTCAAATGCACTCTAAGTGTTCAACCTATTTTTTGGTATTTGAACAGTTTCCTCAAGCTGTACGATTGCTAATGAGTGCTGAGATACCTCACTAGGTTCTTCATTCATTCTACTTGCTTCAGAGATAGCAATTATATCAGTCATTATTAGAAATTATGTGTCAGTCTTCCAGCTTTTCTAACCATGATGACAAACAGCTGTAGTTATGCTGACTCTTTGAAATAGTGAGAAAAATCCAGCCTTCCCCGCATCTTATGCTCCACAAAATGTATCTACTTGCATAATGAGTATTTAAGGATACAGCAGGTAGAGGCAAACTCGCAGGGTGAGTGAATCATAAAAAAGAATTAAGCTGGCATTTTATTACCTTGAGATTTCTTACTGATTGACAGCAATCATTAACTGAAGTATAACAGGCTGGTAAAGCTGGACAGTTTGCATAGGTATTTTTAAACAAAACTGAGAAAGATGACATAGATAATTTTAAACACAGAAATAATTTCACTTAAAATAAGGACAGTACAAAAATAATTAGCACATTTACATTCATTTATCCAATGCCACCTCTTCATCAACGGAAGAGAGTAAAGACCATAGTATACAGAAATATTACAGTTTAAATCCTCTCACATGTATTCCAAACAGAAACTAGGAAGTTTCTTTAGATTCTGTTCCCTTAAAAGGTTGTTCCTGCCTCAGGTAAGGGAGAGGCAATGAACTTGTCAAAATTTAAGCCATCAAATCCAAATACTCTACCATTATTGAAAAAACAAACACATTTATAAAAACGAAGCTGGTAAACTAACCATACCGCCTGTGGTCCTGATTCTGACATTTATAACAAACAGGACAGAGACAAAATTATGGCCTATGAAGTGAGACCAGCCACAGGCAAGTGTTAGGCCATATGTTCAACAACCCTGGGGTCTAAGCTTCTCTTTATAACAAGATTACCCAGGCAAATCTGAGATAACTGGAGTTTACTATTTTTATCTGTTGCAAAGACCACATGAAAAAGTAAATAAAGACAATGACATTTTGTGACAAAAAAATTAAATACAGGAACCAATTTAAGAAAAAAAACCCTGAACAAACAGGAACCCCAAAATACCTAGTAAGACCAGCCTACTAATTAGGCAACAGCTTTAAACAGCTAAATTAGAGAGACTTAGTCATCACTCCTTAGAAACAAACATGAAAAGGCTTAAAAATTTATTTTTATCAAACATAACACATTGCCATGAATATGAATAAACTCCAGCTGTTCATCAGTATGACAGAGGACATCAGATTATTAATCTAACAATTCCAGATACAGACATTTTAGAAGTGGCATTTCTGAACCCTTGTAAATAGATGAACAGGCTTCCATTTTTGTGAGCAGTTCTGATGGCATGGTGTTAGTGCACTGAAGTATCTTCGTTTACATTTCCTCAAGGCTCCTTTTGATAGCTTCTTGCAGTTCTGCATCTTGCAGTTCTGCATCTTGCAGTTCTGCATAAATAGAAAAAGATTGTAATCTCAAACTGCAATTGATAACTAGCCATAAACACAACTACCTTAATATTACTACATAAAGCATGAACTTCCTTCTGTGGGCAATGTCAGCAGACTGCAAAAACATCCCTGAGAAACAGATGAAAATATTTTCTCTCCTTCTGTTTTATGCTCTTTTCAACACTACAAAATACGGAAAGCTCCTCTACAACTTTCCACTGTATTAACTAGGAGCAGCCCAATGATTAGTTTAAGACCATAATGCAATTATGTATTTCCTGGTCAAAATAATAGCAAGATTAGAACCCATATGCATGCACCAAGAAAAATAAGCTAAGTATTAAAACAAAAAACACACACACATAACAAGCTGAGAGGTTTCAGTATTTTCATTCCACTTCCTTATCCAGAGATATGCCCATACCTGCATTCTGACTTGGCACCAGTGTTGTCACTCTTACTAGGCAGGCCACACAAGTAGATAAAAAGTCATTATCAGCAGTAAGAATAGTCTATATCAGGGTTGTAACAGTTTTGATGGTGGGGAGGAAAACTGCATTGCATTCATTTCACTTCTTAACAATCTCAAATAACTTTCATAATACTCAAAAGAGAAACTCTGTTTTTGCATTACATTTAGGCTAGTTTGGGTGCTAAATTCTTGGTGTTAGTGATCAAATACCATAAATTAGACAAGGTTTGTACATACAGCAAATATTAATAATATAGCTGGAAAAATTAAAGCAGCTTTCAGACACACTGTCATTCATGAATTATTTATCTTCTGCTTTATGAGGACAGAAGCACATCCTACTAAAAAGAAAGAGCTGTCTGTTGTTATGTAAAAGGAAATAGAATTTTAAAACTTTAATAATTGTTGGGCTGTTTTATGCAAGGCTGAGATTTGGAACCGAGATCATATCAATGACTGCTCTCTCATGCACCTGGACTTTCCTGTAATATCCAGAACTACCGATAAGAGTTTCTTAAAGAAAAATATTACATGGTCACAGAAACAAACAAAAACAAACAAAGGCAGAAAACCATTTAAAGACAACTGCTCGCATTAAAATATGTTGTTATTTAGCCACTAAGCCTGTGCAAAAATCCAGAATAAGGTCCAAGCTGTGACTCATCTGAAGCCAGGCTGCTTCATAAGGTCAGATGCCTCTGCACTGCAGCATCAGAAATGGGACCGCCTGCATGCACCAAATGCCACTGCTATCCCAGTACCGGGGGGCCTGCATGCACCAAACTTTCAGTGCTGGAGATGAATGCTGGACATTTAGCAACAGTATTTAGTAACAGTTGGTGAACTTGTAACTAAATAAATCCTGGGAACATATGAGTCAGTAATCAGTTTAATCACTAAGCTTGTACAACTTTTTTTGTTTTTTTAGTTTGCTTTATTTCCATCAGGTGGAGGGGCAGAACCAAGCCTTTCAAAAATAAATTATTTCCAAAGTAAGCTGTGGTCTGCCAACAAAAATGCATGGCTACATTGAACACCACCAGTAAGCTCATCAGCAAAAGGATGAAAACAATTTCAAATAATATAAGATAGGATGTGAACAGACAGATGTGATGCTGATTCAACCTTGTGCGTAAGTCTACAGCTCTTTCAAGAGACCACAGTGCTTTATTGTGAAATGATATCTAATCTTGAACTGTTTATTCAGAAGTTCAACTATTTAATCAATAGTTCTGCTCTGAGACAACACAGTCATATTAAACTGGTACAAAGTGAACTCAGTCAAGTCTTTAATTGATCAGCACCCTGTGGTGTTCCAATGAAACAGATTTTTAGTCTGCTAGCATACTTTTCAGGTTAGGAATTTTTTTTATTTATAACTCATCACAGCATTCTTCACTACTCAAAACTGCCCAGCATAGTTTAGAGAGTATTCCTAAGAGGTCACTTGCTGTAAAACTGATTTTAAGTTTAGTTTCTGTATCTTCCATAATTGATAGTGCTCTTGAACACAGAAAAGTAAAAATTGACAGACCTTCCTGTTTGTTTATTTCTTCTAAGCTCCTCTTCACAGTTTCTTTCATATCTTCATCCTCTTCACTATCTGAACCTTAAATGCACAAATGAAACAAATTACACATTGCTTCTAATAAAGATATTAACAGCCTCTCTTGCATTTCTCTTACTGTAACACCAACAGATTTGAAGAGTACACTTATGATCCAAAAAAATCAAGATAAAAATACATTCCAGTGGTAGTTTAAGACAGCAACTCAAGAGACAGTTATTTTTCAGCTACCTTCTTCCCCTTCTCCCCATAATCTAGAGGCAGATTGCTTCAATTTTTTATTATGTTAAAGCAGTAATAAGAAGTAATAGGTGCCAAAGCTACTGTGTCTACTGCATTTGTGGGTTTTTCTGGTAATATTCGGTTATAAAAAAATGACTCACTTTCTATAAATTACTCACTTTCTATAAAATGTATCAAAGATTTAATTATGGGAAGAAGTGCCTTAGCGTGTCTCTGCCTACACAAGACTGCAACTGGATTTTATTGCCTGAATACTGCATTTGAACAATGGACTGCTAAAACTCAACCGAGCAGTGCAATTCAGGAGATGTTGCTGTTCAAGTCTCATATAAGCAGAGAGTTGATACATTTAGTTTAATCTGTTAATTCATTACAATCCAGCCCAGCCAAAACTCCACAACTTTTCCCTTTCTTAGTAAGACTCTTCACAAGGCTGGTTTCCAGCTCGAGAAGGACAGCTTTATTTTGAAGTGTCTAGTAGGGATCTGTGTACCTAAAGTGGTGTGGGCTTTGGTTGGTTGGTTGGTTTAGTTTTTTGTCGGTTGATTTTCTTCCCCATTAAACAGAGGCGCAGTAAAGTACAGGTTAAAAAACAAGCCAATGAGTCACATTATGCATTCATTCTCCTCCTGCTATTGCTATTCTGGGAGATGGTCTCTGTAATGAGGTCTTACAGTATGAGCAATCAACAAGGTCTCCTACAGTCATACCAACAGAAGCACTCCCCTTAAAGTCATCACATTTATTCATACATCAATGTACTTCTGATTACAGTAACCAGCAAAGAACATTCCGATATGGCCATCTAATTTACTGACTGTGTGACTTCTGGCATTTTGAATTACCCAACTTAGGTATTCAAATTGTCAGGTACACTTTCCAAAATTTGTTTTCAAACCTCTGACACACAACCTGTTTGAGCAGAACCTTGCTGACTTTCCCAATTCCAGGAATAAAAATTCCAACAGCTGGTGTCAAACAGTGATCAGCAACGCAAAAAGATACCAGAAATAGACAGATACACACTGCAGTTAAAATGGTATTTCTACACTCACTTGGCCAACTGACTGTGATCTCTTTTTGGAGCTGCCTACTATTTCTGAGCAGAAGAGATACTAATTTTTACATCATTTTCCAAAGCAAAGCAAAGGAAAGAAAAATCCACACCCCCTCCTCCCCCCAAAGCAGTCACTACAATTACTAATGAAAGGGAGAAAAGAGTGCAAAAGAAAGGCTTTTCACAAGTGGCTTCTCCCTTATTAACTATCCTTTTAATCTGCCAGCCTGGAAGACATCTCAGCTGCTCTAAAAAGTTTTATACCTGTTAGAGGTGGAATAGTTGAAGCAATCACTCCCTAACTAAATTCTTGGCGTAAGTGCACATGATATAAAAACACTTCCAGGGATGAAGCACCCACAGCTTTTCTGGGCAACTGGTCAAGTGCCTCACTACCCTCTCAGTAAATAATTTCTTCCTGCCATCTAATCCAAATCTTCCTTCTTTTAGTACAAAACCATTCCCCCTTGTCCTGTCCCTACCTGCCCACGTAAGAAGTCCCTCTTTTTTACAAGCCCACTTTAAATACTGGAAGGCCACAATGTGGTCTCCTTGGAGCCTTCTCTTGTCCAGGTTGAACCACAACAATCTCAGCCTTTCTTTCCAGCTCTCTGATCATCTTTGTGGCCTCCTCTGGCTGCACTCAAAAAGATCCATGTCTTTCTTGTACTGAGGACTCCAGAACTGGACACAGCACTCCTGGTGGGGTATCATGAGGGCAGAGCAGAGAGGCAGAACTGCCTCCCTTGACCTGCTGGTGACTCCTCTTTTGATGCAGCCCAGGATGCAACTGGTCTTCTGGGCTGTGATCACACACTGTTGGCTCATGTCCAGCCTTTCATCCATAGGAACCCCCAAGTCCTTCTCCACTGGTCTGTTTGCATGCAGTTTTTCTCTCATGTTTGGAATTACCCTGACCCAGGTGCAGCACCTTGCACTTGGCCTTGTTGGACTTCATGAGGTTCTCATGGGCCCACTTCTCAAGTTTGTCCAGGTCTTCCTGGGACATCCCATCCTTCAAGTGTGTCAATTGCACTGCTCAGCTTCATGTCATCTGCAAACCTGCTGAGGGTGCCCTTGATTCCACCGTCTGTGTCACTAATGAAGAGACTGAAGAGCACCGGTCCCACCACAGAGCCCTGGGGGTCACCACTTATTGGCTTCCACTTTGACATGGCTCTCCTGACTGACCTCAGCTCTCTGGCTACGTCCATCCAGCCAATTCCTTATCCACCAACAAGTCCATTCATCAAATCCCCATCTCTCCAATTTGGAGATAAGGATGTCATGTGGGACAGTGTCAAGGCCTTACAGAAGTCCAAGCAGATGACATCACACCCTTCCCTTGTCAACCCTTGCAGTTGCTCCATCACAAAAGGCCACCAGACCAGTCAGGCAATGTCATAGAATAGTGGAGATTGGAAGGGACCTCTGGAAGTCATATTGTCCAGCCCCCCAGCTCCATCAGAATCATCTACTGCCCAGGACTATGTCCAGATAGCTTTTGAATATTACTGAAAAGACAATGTAGTGGGGAGCTCCCATCTTCTTAGATATGACCTTACTAAATAAAGTGAAAAGATCACCTTCCTCAACCTGCTGGCAACAATCTTCCTAATGCAGCCCAGGGTACTGTTGGACCTCTTAGCCACCAGAGCATACATTAGCTCATGGTCAACTTGGTGTCCACCAGGTCCTTCCCTACAAAGCCATTTCCCAGCTGGTTGACTCCTGATCAGCATATACTGATGCCTGGGGCTGTTTCTCCCTAGACGCAGAACTCCGCACTTCTCTTCACTGAACTTCATGAGGTTCACTGTCAGCCCACTTCTCCCCTGTCAAGTTTCCTCTGGATGGCACAGTTTCTCTGGTGTACAAAATGCCACTTCCAGTTTTGTGTCATCAACACACTTGCTGTAGGTATACTCTGCCCCATCATCTAGGTCATTAACAGACATTAAACAGGATCAGTACCAGTACTGGGACACATTTGGTTCCTGACCCCCATCTGAACTTCATTCCACTGATCGCCACGTTCCAGGTCTGACTCTTCAGCCAGTTTTCAGATCACCTCAGTTTTCTCATCCAGCCCACACTTTGTCAGCATATACTGCTGATACTACTGGCATCTTCTAATGAAGAATGCTTAATTTTGAGAAATCAGGCATTTCCTGTCCCTCTTGTTAAAATGCTCAGCACATGCTATAGCTCCCAACTCCTCTGGTGTCAGAGGAAAAGCAACTGCCCAGTTTCAGAGGCAACAGATCTTACGATCTCTTGTACTACTCTCTAGTACATTTTCTCAAATACACATCAGCTAAGAACCTCTGACTGTACCTGTTCTTTCAAAAGAAATCCTACTGCTCACTACTGTCCTCACATACCGACATAGTCCTGCTGGAAGAATGAGAAAACAGGAAACCAAACTCTGGAATGAATACAGAGCTGAGAGTGATTTTTTGACATTTCATGTGTTTCTCAGAAACCTGTTCTGGGGAGAGACCAGTAACTTTCACAGAATGTAAGCGCCACCCACTGTCCTGCCATCAAAGCACCACAGCTTGAATTTGGATTAGCTGCCCATACAGCTCAGGGTAATACACCCCCACTATATCTGATCTTCTTTTGCAACCCCCCTTACCACACAAAACACCTCTTGTCTACTATACAGTCTCACACCTCACCTCCACTTCTCTCCTAAAATACTCCTTCTCTTAGTCTTTTCAGTAACTCCCAATCTCACCTGCCTCTTTTGCATTCCAATGTACAGCGACATTCACATCACATTGTCTCTCCAACCACTGACCTTTTTCCTTTTACAGCTGATGTCTAGAGTTTTAGTGCTACCTTATGGATATCATTTGCTAACTCATTCAGGATCTCAGTAATTACTTAGCCAAAAGCTAAGTACCGCAAAACATCAGTACCCCACCCTTAGCTTTGTTAGCAATCATATTTGGTATGTGTGGCCATGCTGCCTTTAAAATACTGTTCCCTTGGCTTCTAGAACCTTTTCTTTTATTCCTTCTTTCATATGTCCCTGGAGGATCCTTCCCACATACTCTTCCCCAATACTTACTGCTCTAATCTCTCTTCATTAAGGTAACATCATCTGTAAATGCAAGTACAGCAACTCCCTGGTGAGGATTACCAGCATACAAGACCTCTCTTCCTCCATGCAAAGCAAGCTTCACTCTATGTATCTCTGCCTACAGTTGCTCATTCATCTGCTCATTCAAGTGTAGGACAAATAAAAATAAAGCTCTCAAGCTGTCACTCTCCTTCAACTGCATTTCTTGGAAACTGTGGCCAATATAATGATGGTCACTCTGACTTTCATCTAACTTCTATCTTAGACACCTCTCTCAAATTCAAAGCCAGATTTAAGCTAAACCTCAAGAATTTTTTTGTATGATCTGAGTGGTGAGGTCTTCCCAGTTCATCCACTGGCGTACAATTATTGTTCAGGCTCATTATCTTGGGTCTCAGGACATGGTTTTTTCCCTAGGGCATATACATACATTCACAGATGCGCACAAGAGATGCCACGGACATACCAAATCCAGCAGTAACTTCCTGTTGTTAACACAAGGTTACAGCTGAAGGGTGACTTTCTGATCACTCTCTACTGCAATAAGCTGTGGCTGCTATAAAAAAGGAATATATTCTTACTACAGAAACTATAACTCATTGTTGGTGCATCACACTGCAGATGCTGATGCCCTTCACATTCAGTTTCATGGGGGCTAGAGGCTGTGACCTATCTTTAGTCATTTGCAATCTATGTTAACTAAAGGTTTGGAAAAAGCAGAGACAGGACAGATGCAGCATTCACACTGGACCTCAAACTGGACCACACATAGACTTTCACCCATGAAAATCTTCACTATGGAGAAGGAAAGCAACTATTCTCAATGTCTTCTATAAATTTGTTCTTCTGTCCTTTTAAATTCTTTTGTTGGCTATATGTAAAACAAAAGCTTTTGGGCATAGTGGGAGCTAGGAAGCTTAGGAGCATTCATCAAAATGAACTGAAATTCTGCTCTTCCAAACATAAAAACTCTCACAGAAGCCGCATTTGGTGGTATTTAAACACTTCAGCAAGAGCAGCAGCTTGAAGATGCAGGCTGACAACTCCATTTGAGCACAGTGAAATGTACTTTGTGGGTCAGTCAAAGAGGCACAGTGGCTATTTGGCAGACAACACTTCATTCAGTACACCACTGATTTTGACAGGCTTATGAGACAGACTGGCTCTTCAAAAGAAAGGACAAGAAATACTTCAAAAAATTTGCTCTTAAGAGTCTGTTTTACGTAAGAGCTCAGTCACTGAAGGATCTCATTTGAACCTAACTAGGAGAAATACAGTTAAGCTAAAGACATCAACTTACACAAAAATAACTTGTCAACCAAAAAGTTGTGGCATTCCTGTCCGTGTCCAGATGGATATGATGACTCCAACCTATCATCAGCTTTGCCCTCAACATTGTCCAGCACTCATTAAAAGTATACTTTCTGTACTTTCAACGCACAGGATATCATCAACACAGACAATGGAATAACAATTTTTTTCTGCACACTACAATTTTTTTGTTACAAAAGAAGACATTGAAAACTCTTCTCTTCTGCTCTTCCCAAACCACTCGATTAACATACATGAAGAAGCTCCTGTCATGTGTTGTGGCTTCAGCATAAAAACAAAAACCTTCTTTATTTATGAACTCAGGCTTAGCAGCAGCAGAGAACGAGTAAGAATGCCTACTCTTTTCACACCTCAAGGGAAATTCAAGCATCTCCTCCAGCCAAGGGTTTCCTATAGTAACATACAGTTGGTATCATGTTGCAACATATTCAGCAACTTTTATTTTTATTTATTTATTTTAAAATGAATGCAGTACTGCAGTTCCCACAACATTATGCTGGTAAAATGGTTTACAAGATGCACCTGTCAGATTGCCACATCCAAACACAATCCAGGTGCTCAGAAGCTAATGATAGCTCTGTGAGGGTGATTTAGGGAAAAAGCTTTTTCATTTTGCAGCTCATCCAATACCAACAACCGTCTGATATTTTTCAACGTGATTCTCTGTCATGTTTCTCACTTCTCTCTCCAGAATAATAGCCATGGGCTTGAGAAAGTCACAAAGCAAGCAATTCTTGTTTGCATTTCCTTATACTCAGCTGCTTTTCTCTAACAGGTCAACAAGTTATACCAGCCTATGATACACTGCGTGACTTTCCATCTCAACCCTCCAATACTGGTTTTGCCACATTAAGACTTGCAAACGATGGCTGATGCTGCTGAGCCACACACTATATGTGCACTATGTGGTGGCTTTATCTTTAAAAAAACCCAACTTTATAAACCCTTGGTAACAACATCATCCCACTATGCAGCGATACAGACCTATTACCAACAGTGAACTTTCTAATATTCTGTTTTAATACAGGAGGGGGAGACAAAGGCAGCTCTTGCTGTCTGGGTCTCCTCTTGCTGACACTGACTAAAAAAGGGGACAATTCTGCTCCTTACAAGTTTGCTAAGGAATGCCAACAGCCAAAGGAATCATATGTCATTCCATCAATTTCCTGCTCAAGGATTTTCTGTTATAGTGACTACATGTGTAACTTCAGTGGAACGCACAATGAGTATCCAGCCAGCAAGTTAAGGTTTGCGGCCTCCGTGTAGGGCCAATCACCATAATAGTAAATATTAATGTAGTAAAGGACACTGAAAGAACGATTAAATTAGAAAGCAAGACCAATATAAAAAACATACTGGAGTATAGCTTGTACACAGAAAAGGGTTAGATCAAAGTCATCACCTCTGAGCCAGTATATGCCAGTGAGTAAAGCCATACTAGAAATCTGCCCAGGTAGGAAGCTAAAGTACCCTTATACAGCAAAACAGTCATTCCCCTCTCCTCCCTGTCTCATATAAGTTGCATAACAAACTGTACCAGAAACGAAGCCCATATAGCTAAATCAACTGCTTGCAAGTTACAGCTCTCTTCCAACTCTTCCTCCCAAAAAATATGCAAAAAGTTCACAAAGCAAAAACAGCCACCCACATTAATATACAATTATACAGCTCTAATTACATTACAAGAGATTCATCAATCTAAGAATTTTTATACACGCTTAAAGAAAACATTTGTACTGGGAATGTAATAATGCACAGAATGACAGAATGATTTGGATTAGAAGGGACCTTAAAGATTATGTAGTTCCAACTCCCCTGCCATAGGCACAGACACTTCCCAAAAGACCAGGTTGCTCAAAGCCCCATCCAACCCGGCCTTGAACACTTCCAGGGATGGGGCATCCACAGACTTCTCTGGGCTACCTGTTCCAGTGCCTCATCACCCTCACAGAAAAGAATTTCTTCTTATATCTAATCTAAAGATACTCTCTTTCAGTTTAAAGCCATCCCCCCCTTGTCCCATCTCTCTATGCCCGTGTGCAAAGCCCCTCTCCACCCTTCCTGCAGGCTCCCTTCAAGTACTGGAAGGGTGCAATTAGGTCACTCCAAGGCCTTCTCTTTCCTAGGCTGAAGAACTCCAACCCTCCTAGCCTTTCCTAATAGGAGAGGTGATCCAGCCCTCTGATCGTCTTCGTGGGCTCCTCTGGACTTGTTCCAACTTGTCCTTCCTGTGCTGAGGACCTGCATCCAGAGCTGGATGCAGCACTGCAGGTGGGGTCTCACCAGAGCAGAGCAGAGCAGAGGGGCAGAATCCCCTCTCTCACCCTGCTGCCCACGCTGCTCTGGATGCAGACCAGGACATGTCTGACTCTCTGGGCTATGAGTGCACATTACCAGGTCATGTCCAGCCTCTCATCCATCAGCACCCCTGAGTCCTTCTCGGCAGGGCTGATGTGCATCACATCATCCCCCAGCCTTTACTGATACCGGGGAATGTGTAGCTTTATGGATTGCCCTTCCCCACTGAGAAAATGAACTCCACTAATGAAAGCAACAATTAACTATGCCAAGAAATTTTATTGGTATGACTGCTTCTGGCTGGGAATGTCTCCACAGTCCAGCTGAAAACTCTAGATCAGCAAATGCCTGGGGTGGCCAGAAAACTCTATAAGCACTTTTTCTGTATCAAAAGCACTTAAATCAATTCCAGCTCACCACAACTGTTTTTCAGAAAACTCTTTAATTATCCTATTTTTTTCCCCCTTTAATCAATCAATGCCAATTCACCATTCAGAGATCGCACTCCACTTTATTCCTCTTGGTGGAACAGCAGCACCATGTTTAGCTCTCATAAACCTGTATCAAGACTAGCAGTGTACTTTTTCAGAAAATGGTTTAGGGCTAATCCAGAAACAGCTTTCTGTAATATGCACTGAATTTACAACCCTCCAAAACCGCAACAAAAAGCCAGAAAAAGCAAAAATGTCTACAGAGAAATATCAGGTCTTCTAGGAAAACAGCAAAATACTTTGAAATACTGACAAATATTAAAGCTCATCTCAGCTCTAGCTCTCTTTGCATGAAAATGAGCTGGCTCAATCCTCTTTGATTATCCTATATAAAACCAATGTGATCATTTTAGCATGCCATTAGAATCTGGCACTCTAGAGAACTTAAAAACTTCCATTGACATTTTTTTTCTCCAAATGGATGTGTGAGTCATGTGCCAGTGAAGACAATTATCAAATAACAGGAAGTAGCCAGGAGCTCAGAGTTCAAATAGACAGAAGTGTTTTGAGAAATAATGATGCTTTAGCAGGGTCACATTTGTTTCAGACACAGCATAAATCAAGCCAAACAGATCTGAGCACAAATTGATAAATATGCACACAAGAGTGCTTTAAACAGCTTCTCTTTAACTAGAAAGGAGTTTTCAGATTCAAATATCAGTTTTATCTTCTGCTATAATAAAGAGCACAGGGATGACAGAGTTTGTTACACTGAATAAAAATGCTTAAGTAAGTCTGTTTTCAAAACATGCCCCAAGCATAATGATTTTCTCATCTATTATTCACTGAAATACCACTACAATACAAGAAGCACCAAGCAACAGCTTATGTTACCAGTGTAAGCATTCAATTATTTTATTGGAAAGAACTATCAGTTTACTGGAAAAATTGTGTTTAATGTTTACTATCTACCTTTTGTGGTATCTGAAATACTGTTTAGCAAGGCACACATCATGTCTCCTTCAATGTGGTGAGGATTCAGGATGCGAGCTGATCGCTGGGTCATTTTAAATTGGTTTTCCAGTTCCAGGAAGCTTTTGTCTCCAGAAAGTACAGTGAAAGGAATTTGCTTGGGCAGGTGCTCATCCAGACGACCAGCCTATACAAAACAAAAGACAAGTGTTGAACAGAGATCATGTTTTTATCTCATGGCATTTGGCCAGCTTTGTGCAAGACAGGCCTTCATTGGAAAGTCTTCTACAGCAATTTATTCCTGCTTTTATGAACCAAGCCACATTAACCCACTGTGAAAGGCACTGTTTCAAAAGTTTGATGCCCATTTCTCCTCTACGTATAATAGCTACTAGTAATGGCTACCAGAACAGTATAGATGGAGTATGGAACAAATTCCTAAAAAGCAGCATTTTAGAACTGTCTCCACATAAAACAAGTCATCTGTGCAGAGCATTTTAAGCATAAAAAGCACAATGAAATGTAAGACCACTGTTGCAAAAATGTGCTTATACAGTTAGATAGTAATTTATCTAACTGATAAAGCACTGTATGGCCTCAAGCTGCACCAGAGGAGGTTTAGATTTTCACTGAAAGGGTTGCTAAGCATTGGAATGGGCTGCCTAGAGAAGCAGCGGAGTCACCACTCCTGGAAATGTTCAAAAATCATGTGGATATGGCACTTGAGGACATGGCTTAATGATGGTGGTAATGCTGGGTTGATGGCTGGACTTAATGTAAAAGGTCTTTTCCAACCTTAACAATCTATGATTCTACATTAGGAACACGAGTCCCCGTGGCATCCCAGATTCCTGTCCCTCACCTGCACATCCCCAACCCTGCCAAAGCCCAAGGTCTAATGAATAAAGGCAATGCTCTTTGTCAGCTCAACAGGGTCTGTGAAACCGGCACCCATTCAACTCCATTGTAAAGATGGCTCGAGATTTGGGCTACTTGAAGAGAGATGAAGGAGTTACATATCACTCTTAAACAGAAACTGTAAGATGTGCAGGTTTTTTACTCTTCATTTCCTGACCAGCTCCCTTCCCCTGCACAATATACTGTTGTCCTATTTGGGCTAATTTTTAAATCACTTCTTGACCATCTGTCTCCACTCAATCCAGGTTTATCATTCTTTATAGTGGACATGGAACTCTCATGGAAAGAATCTAAGAATGTCACCCGCAATTAGTACTTAACATCAACAGCATATACCACGTGCCACCCTTTGGGTACAGGACAACAATACAGCAAGTGTGCCCTAACTTACATGAACACAGAGAGCAAAGTCTGCTGCTTCTCTTCTGCTACTGCAACGTGGATGAAGAAAGAAACATCCAATCCTCTTAAGATAATTGTAAATTTTGCAATGCACTGGAGGCTTCCAGTTGCTGTATCCTCCTATACAGTGAAGAGGAATAATATTAATAATAATAAAAACCAAACATGAAAAACAAACAAACAAACCATTTGTTTGGGCAGAAATGCCTCTATGAATTAAGAATGCAAAAAGGCAAAAGCGAATATAAAACTGTCTAAAGACAGAATTTATTTTGACCAATGTGAAAGCTAAGAAAAATATATAACCAAAATCCCCTCAGCCCTCTTGTTCCTTAGATAGAAGGCAAAAAAAAGTAGCTAGCCTGATACTACTCATTCAATTTTAAAAGATTTTTTTTTCTTCAAATCCTGAAAAACTTGTTTTCTAGATATCATGTGCTTTTACACACAAGGATGTGTTTTTCTCCAGTTTGAAGCACAGTTATGATTAATGTGCAGAATCAGAAGAGCTCTGGAAACACAGTACAAGTAACAGAAATGCTTCTCTTAAGGAAACTTGTACCACAGGAGTTGCAGAGTCAACATGCACTATAACTGCCTGACATATCGCATGTCAGAACTCATTAAAAAGAAGATCCAAGAATTGGAGCAACAGCTGAAACAAATGCTAGAGTCCTGACAAACCCTTGGATGCAGATAAACTAAATGAGGCTACAACTGGGAAAAAAGTGCAGGAATTTTCTGGACAGTATCCTAAGCATGTAGTTACTGGCTGAGAAAATAGGTGGATAATAAAGATGAGCTGAGTAAAGTGCCTGCTACAGACAAAACCAGTACCAGACTGCAACAAGTTGCAAGGGAAAGAAGCAGTAAGTCTCTCAAGAAGAGAGGGAAAACCAGAGGAGCTTGCACCATAAAAATACATATGACATCATAAAAAGGCAAGCAAATGGAAGGACAATTTGACCAGAGTGACTAAGAATCTTGTAACATTCCAATGGCTGAGAAATAATGGGTCTGCAACATGGACGAAAAAATGTTGCTTTATCTGCTACATGATAAGAGTGGCTGGATGTGAGAGAGGATTTTGAATAGAAGATGAAAGCAGTCATTGATGGCACTTCTTGTGAGGACACGGGAAACCAATGCTCAAGTAAACAGGCTGCAGAGGATGGTTTATGCCAATGTGTCCACCTGCAGTCTGACAAAGAAAAGCATTCCTCAGTACATTTCTCCCTTTTCTCTCCCTGCTTTTTCAGCCTAATGGCAAAAAGACGATTTCAAAAATGATCTCAAAGATTAAGAGTCTACACAGAAATGATTTAGTGGTATCTGCCCATAGGAAAAAAATGCTATTTGCAAGTTTTTCTTCGTCTGCTGTACAGCCCTCAGTCACTGCTATTTGGGAAAGACTTTTAATCAGCAGCCCTGTTTTTTGGCTGCATAAATGCACAACATAAGCATTTGACCAGGGCAGCTGAAAACAATGACAGACCTGTATTTATTTAGCTTGTTAGCCCACAAATGGATGAAAGACAACTGCGTATCTGAATACACAAACAACAGAGTCCAGACAACACAATGGAAGAACTCAAAGCAAAGCTAAGGCTATACAAGAAACAGGACTAATAGAAATAATGCAGATATATCATATAAAAATAAAAATTAAAAATTCAGAAATTTTTGAGGAATGCAGGAAAAAAATGTTGCTGTATTTTCACAGGTTAAACAAACAATAGCATGCCTCAAGTAACTATCCAAACCATTATTATTAGAGGGTACCTATAACAATAGATCCAGATGTGCCTGGGAGCCTTAGTGTTCCCAGGCTCAAAACCAATATAGTTGACACTAATAAACTGGTAAATTTTTCTCTAATATGAATATGGCCCATTTTATTCACAAGTTAATCTTTAGCATGTTTTTTTGGTTCACGTGCTTCAGGGGCCATTCCCATGAGGCAGCCTGCATGCAGCAAACCCATTTGGAAGTAAGGAATTGAGTGGTGCTGATGTGGGCTGTGCTGTGCCATCAGGCACCTGTGTTTGGGACATCTCTGGGCATAGAGTCTTAAGGTATCTTTGGGTAAGAGTATTGTATTAGTAGGGGTTCCTCATGATAAACTAGTAACACTATAGTTATACTATGATTATTTCTTAAGTCAGGGAACAGAAATTTCTGGCAATACAGCTCAGACATCCCTAAGTGCAACCAATTTTTTCTTAATGAATCAAAACCATGTTTTAACCTTGGAAAACAGTAACAGCACAGAAGACCTCATCATAGCAAACAAGCTTAAGTCAACTCATGACAAATTAGTTTTGAGTAAATTAGACAGAATAACAAAGTATGACTGAAAGCCAGTGTCTGAATTCATGTGGGGCAATTCTTCTGTACAAAGTAATTATTTCTAAAACCCAGACAGAGTAGCCAGACACTTCTTCCAGTCAGATTCCTAATAGTTTCTTATTTTTATCAGTAGAAAAAGTTTTTCCAAGGCCAAGTAGATTGAGTAACTGTAGAAATAAACAAGCTTTCAGCAATTAAAAACTACAACCAAATCCCAAATCACAATAGAATTCAAGGAGTGAGAAGGGGAAGTGAAATCTGCCCAGATGTTCAAGCTGGGCAAAGCGTTACAAAAGATAGTAAGAACAAACAACACATTGTTCAGCCATATAAAAACAAGAATGTACATAAATGAAGCAGCCAAGCAGCATGGATGAAATAGAAATCTAGGACCATTAGGTATAATATGGAAAACGTGACATAACTTCTATCTTGCTTATCTTGTGAGACCCAGCCTGGACTACTTGTGTCCAGTTCTGGTGTTTCCAGTACAAGAACCCTCCTCCCAGGGGAGGGTCAGGAAGTTGATAAGAGGACAGTCGATAAGAGCACCAGCCCTACTGAAGACAGGCTGAGAAAGCTGGGGCTCTTCAGCCTGGAGAAGAGAAGGTTGCATGGAGACCTCACAGCAACCTTCCAGTATCTCAAGAGGCCTAAGCAAAGCCAGACAGGACTCTTTGTTAGGAACTGTAGGAGGACTGGACAATGAGTAATGGGTACAAACTGAAAGAGAATAAATTTAGGTTAGATATTAGAATTAAAGTTTTTACTATGAGGGTGGTTAGACACCGGAACAGGTTGCTCAGGGAAGTCTTGGATGCCTCAACTCCGGCACTGTTACACATCAGGCTGGATAAGGCCTTGAGCAACCTGGTCTAGCGGGAGGAGTCCCTGCCCATGGCAGAGGTGGTTGGGACTAGATGATCTCTAAGGTCCATTCCAACCCCTTAATATTCTATGATTTAAAACCTCAAAATCAGTATTTTCTGTGGCTTGCATGGGTACAGGAATGCTGTTACAGAAGGGCCAAAGGTAATGACAACACACATAGTGATACAGAAGTAATGCTGGAGTAGAATACAAAACTCAGGAGAATAACCTGCTTTAACAGGGAAGGTCACAGGATTCGTCTTCCAGACTCCTAACAAGAAGATACCAGATTACTGGTCCAAGAGCAAAGATGACTGTTTGAATCCCTAACACTTTACATTAACAGCCATACTCGCTCTGCCTTCATCAACTAACTGGAAAATCTATTTCTGAGAGGAAAAAAAAAGTGACCCAGGCATCAACAGGCCCTTCTGTCCAACCTGAGCAGCATGACAACTCTCAGCTTTCAGAATATTTTTTATTATCTTCTATGGGAAGAGTAATAAAAAACACTTAGCAGAGAAGTGCAGTGCAATAGCGTTCACCAAATGTAAAACATACCTGACCTACACATCTGGTAAGATGACGTCTGTGTTTCAGGCCATAAATATTTTGAAACTATCCCTTATCTATATTTTACTGAAGAAATCAATGTACCACAGACAAAATAATTATAAAGGTAGATACAGAGAAAACCTGGAGAAAAAGCGTGGAGTGGACAAGAAGTTGGCTCAAAAACAGTCAGATAAGCAAAAGTATCAATTTAAAGGGATGCTACTGGCAGATTTTGCAAAATGCTATGATCTTTAAGGTCCCTTTCAACCCAAACCATTCTATCATTCTATGAAACTCATGACAATGTGAGTTCCATCAATCACTGGTATCTTCAAGATGGGACATACACCTATTGTTGTACAGGATGACCAGGGCCACCCTTTAAAGAACAACCCAGATACAGAACAAAATTAAAAGTGGAAGAATGCCAAATCATGCCTTCTGGAACTAAAATACCAAACCAAAACAAAAACTCCCAGCCTTATGAGAAGGACTCAGGAGTTAAAATAATCTCTGAGTATTATGGCTGTCCTGATAATTATGAAAATATGATACAGCTTAAGTAAGTTCATGAGGGAAGCCGGAAAGACTCCGAAACAGTTCCACCATTCTGGAACAATATTCTACAAGGAACAGCAAGAGCAGTGGAGGTTTAGATGGAGTCTGAAAAGTTTGAGAACATTTCTGTTACAAGGTGCCTGTGACACTGCAACTTTAGAAGCCCTAGTGGCTACTTGCTCCTGTTCTTCATTCTCTCAGATTCAAGGAATCTCTGCTCAAGTACATGTGTAGACTTGTCAATCTTATCTTTTAATTTCCTTCAAACACTTTTTACCTTGAAAACCCCAGATAAATGTTCCTTGGTTCAGGTTAGCTGGCAGCTGTGTGAAAAAGCTTCCCCAGTTGTCCAGATCCACCAACACAATGTGAGTCATGGTACTCAAGTAGTCAAGATCAGGAAGTTCACCATCTTCAATGGGATAAAAAGGACACATTTAAAATTCATGTGATTATCTGGTCAACCGACTAGCTTTTGAAAATTCTTGTATTCATATATGCAACTGAAAAGTTACCAAAATAGTTACAAAACATGATGCTATTTGGTGACTGCCCAGACTTCAAAATCAACTGAATTAGCATTTAATAATGTACAATTACAGAAAATAGTAGAATCTGGCTATATGGTGGTGTAGACCTGGATAGTTTTGTGGTAAGCACAGAAAGTTGTCGTCCTGCACTAAGACATTTTAATGACTCATTTAATATTCAGCTGTGTACCCCTGACTATGGCAAGTCTCTGTGACATTCAATTGCCTGCATGCATAAAAGCACATAAAATGTTTAGATATGCACTTTTTGCTGTACTTCTAACATAAGGTCAACCTCTTAATCAAAAGCATTATGACACCACTAGTAATCAAGAAACAGTTCCAATTTTTGAACACAAGGTACATCTTCAACATTCTCGATGTCATTTTCAAAGTGATAATGAAAAAAAATTGCATGCTCGAGGGAAAAAAACAATACATACTGGGAATATAAATTCTCAGCTGACACTGCTTTTTGGCAAGCTAAGATAGCTGAGATAATGGTGATACAACAGGACTGCCCACACAGAAAGCACTAACAGGCTCATAAATATTTATATATACAAAGAAGGCAAGTTTCTTTTGAATGTGTATGATAGATCACTTTTACACTTCTAGGCATTAGATCCCTAATTGGAGTATCCTTGATGGTCCTCTTCCTTTTAACACCAAATTATATTCCAAACTAACTTGAAAATCAAATGTTTCAGTCTCAGGATTCTTACATCTGCCTTTCTGTTTGTTTTTTTCCAAGACTTCATACTTATAGCATGTAACAATAAATTGTGGAGTCTGAGTTTTGGAAATTCAAGTACTGAGAATTCAGTATTTGAGAAATAACAAGTACTAAATTCTGAGCTCATTTATAGACTGGATTTAATCAAATGGTATGCGACACGTACTGACAATGAAACAAAGTCTGTTAAGGACAGAATTACTTTTCTCATGTTGAAAGAAATTTTCTACATACTTTCACTAAGTTCTTCATACGGTTCTGAGTCTTCATTTTTTATTTGCTTTCCCTCTGTTGGGCCCTGCAGAGGAGACAACTGTGGTCTGTCCTGAGTTTTGGATGGAGATGCTTGAAATTGCTGCCTGTGAGGTTTTCTGACCACACAAGCCCCACTTGCTGAAAACTTTAATACTGTGTCCTCTGATTCTGATGCAAGACTTGACAGATCAGGTTTCTGCAAGAAGCAGTGTTTCATGTGATAGTGCTGATGTGCGCTATGAAGATCATCAAAGTTTTTGTTGCATGCAGCACATCTAACAACATATATCTCTCCCTTAGGTTTCACTGACGTGTGACTCTCGAGATGAATGTTCAAATCAGCAATATTCTGTGCCGTTGCAGAACACAAGCAGCATCGGAACCATAAGTTTCCTTTTTGCAGCATGGCTTTCTGACAATTCTCATAATCATTCCTCTTGTTTACTTTGGAGACATAAGTTGTCCGGCAACCACAGGTTAAATGGTCTCCTTGTTCAACTGGGAGGAAGTCCTCATCTTTTTTTATTGATAGTTCCATCTGCTCAGGCACAAATGTATAGTCCATGCTATGAATCTCCTTGTAATGAATTAGAAATTCTTCCTCTGTGTCAAAGAAGAGATTACCACAAAGGCCACAGAAGTATTTAGTCTGTATCTCCTGATTATGGTGCTCTTGGAAGTGCCGCTGTAGTGTTCCTACTTTCCGAAAATGATTTCTACATAAGCCACATGAGTACCTGTGAAATGCATGGCTTTCTAAGGACATGCAATGCTGTTTAACGCTCTCTTCAGACTCAAACATCTCCTCACAGATGCGACACTGCCATTTTCCCACCACAGGACCACTTTCAGGGGAAAGTTCCATAGGGCTGGAAATGCAGTCTTTATCTTCACCTGCAGAAATGCTCACTGTGTCGGAAGCAGATGGCATAGGTTCATCTTCTACAGCTTCTTGCTCATAGTAGTAACTATGTCCACCATGAAATTCAGTTATGTGTCCCATAATATCCTCTTCCCTAAGATCTGCAGAGCATGCTCTGCACCAGAGAAGAAAATTAGTCAAGTGTGCTCCTCCATGAAATCGACTCATATGCAGGCGGATAATGCTTGAATTTTCAGCCAGCTTTCCACACACAGCACACTTGTGACAGATTCTATTTGCTGATAAAATGTGCTTTTCTACTGACTCTTCTGTAAAAAACTTTTGAAGGCATTCACAAAACCAGGCTTTCACTTTGCAAGCACTACCTTGACTTTGGTTTGCTACTTTATCTTCGCTTTTATCTTTTAAATCACTCTTCCGTTTTGATGGAGTAGATCCCATTTCACTGGCAGACTCATTTGGACTCAAATGTCTTTTAAGCAGTGGTCTTGACCGATCCACAATGTGGCACAAATGGGACTGATTTTTATGTTTTCCATTGACATGGCAGAACATCAAGATGGACTCTTCCAGTGTAGTAAAAACTCTAATGTTATGCTGAGTGGTTTGTTTATGTTGGGTCATCTGATTCTTATCAGCAAACAGTTCATCACAGTTCTCACAGTAACCTTTCGTTTTAAATATCTCTGCAACTTGGGAAATGCTTTTCTTTGACAGTGCCATAGGACCAGAATTATGACAACGTGTTCTAGAATGGATTAAAAACATAAAGAGGTTACATCACAACCTGAAACATTTTTAAACTTTCAGATGTACTTGAAATATTACCTAGTAGCTACAGCAAAAAGTGCATGGAAAACAGTGTCCTCTGTGTACTTTAACCCAGCTACTAGCATGCCAACAAAACCATGCAATGTATATCTAGTCTTTGAACTTGGAAGAGAATTAGGTGCTAATTTCCAAAGCTAGCACTTAGATTGATGCTTATGTTGTTGACTGTACATTTTCAAAATCAAATGCTGTCAACACAGAAATAGTGGAACAGAGACCAACTTTTGTTGCTCTGTTACAGAAAATACAAAAAGGATCCTGACATTGATCAGCTTTCTGCAGCGTGGAGTAAAGCTAAGGGGGCAGGCTTTTGATTGTTTATTCAGGAAGTCAAAATTCAGATGGTCCTGGCTGCCCCGAAATCCACTAGTACCACTAAAAGCACATCTGCATATCTGTCATTGATCTATGGATATTCACATTATAAAGACAACTGCCTTTCACAAACCTGAAATGAGCCGTTAATTCCATATGTGAGCGCAGTATCTTGAAGCAGGACATACACTTCACTTGGAAGGAAACCTCTTTGCACAAAGATACCAAGAGGTTCTTTGCAAAGGATGGAAAAGGTAGTGGATGGCCAGACTTCACTGCATCTATAAAATGGAATGGTAGAAAGTGCAATCACACATTAGAGTTTTCCATAGAATTTCAGCTCTCTGATGACATAATTACCATTGTTACTTGTTTGCCACAGGGTTCAGAAAGCAAGTTAACAAGTGTCAGCTGAGCCACAGTAACTGTGAAATGGAAGCTGTAACTAAATCCTGAACTGTTTTAAACTTCTGTAACTATCTTACACCTGAATCTGTTTGCATCTTGCTTTTTCATACTCAGTGACTGACTTTACTTCCTTTTTCCTCCTTCTACAATGCTAGGTCAATATCTCTCTTAGGAAGGTTCTTACCTTCTTCTCCTCTACCAATTACCAGCTGTCTACTCTTACCACACACAATTTTGTTTTAAGCCATAGAGTATTTTTTTTTAAAAAGCACACAATTTATTTAACAAGTTCCCACATACTCTGACCATCTCCTTCTCTCTTTCCCATCCTTAAAGTTAATTCTTAAATTTTTAGATGCAGGACTTTCTGTTGTTCTTAGTGTATGTACTCCACAGGTAACTTCTAGTACCAGCAGAATAAGAAAATTCTATTGAAAAGAGAAAATGGAAAATGGTTTATGGATTATATATTGTTCATATTCTGCACCTTAGCAGGTAAATTCTCTTTGATTTTTCTCTTTAGTAAGATGTGATGATCAGCAGGCAGTAATCTGAGGTTATGCCATTCAGCTAACTTCACTGGCAGATCTCAGATCACGCTGATAATTATTAATCATGAAGCCTGTCTAACACAAAGTAAAAAATGGAGCACTCAATTTTTCATTCTGAGATAAGCACTCTCCATCTCTAAAGAAGAAAACACTAACTTGTGCTTTTAATCTTTTCAAAGCAATAGCTCACCAGTAATCTTTCGTAAAGCCTATCACCTGAATTTAAAAGCATCTGCAGTCATCACATTCAGAATTAAGAACCTATTTGAGAATAAAAGTACATTAGAGTGACAATGCATAAGGGAAAGTATAACCATGCACTCATTGTCACTTTACTACATGAAGGCTGCAGTACTGACTCGACCTGCAGGGGATTCCTTCAAAGCCTGCCTTTTCTGTACATTTCCTGCAGCCACTCTGGGGGAGGGCAGAAGTCGAAGATATACTTATGAAGATGAGAAATAACTATACAAATCCTATTGGCCACGTAGACTTGTTCAGAGAGCTAAAATGTCTAAAACATGTCCACTTAGCAGTTTAGCTAACATTGAAGTAAATGCTTTAATGCCTATTGCTTATGTCAGAAATAAAAATTCAGTACAGCTACGTTGGGCATTAACCCTTTGCAAGGTTTGCAAGACCATGATCAGACAGATCTTTCCTCTGTATGGTTCAGGATGTTGCCAGCTCCCAACATAACCAGTATTTCAGCCTTCAGCAGCCATGTAGTCAGTGCAAGGCATCAGACCGGCAGCCATGTTTCAGCTAAGCACTCTAAATTTGTAATTATATGGAGAAGAAATATTCACAGGTCTTTGCCATCAGGAATGCCAAGGACATTGACAAGAAAAGTAGCCTCCAAGCAGACTACAGACAGCAGAGTAAGGGGAAGGAACTCAATGGCCACTCTGACTGATATTGAAAAAGAAATTTGTATGTTTTTGTCTGGGTTTCTATCAACATGCTAAATGCAGACTTATTCAGGAAAGTAGTTACATGGAGTCACTGGAGGATGGGAAGCTTATATGAGAGACTTGACAGCATCTCATTACAGCAAGTGTGATAGAGGAATCATTTCTACACAAAAATATGAACTTCAAAGCATCACATTTAAGACCTCAAAAGAAAAGTAAGAATTCATTAATAACAAACTTTAAAACCTTAAGCTTTTTTACGCAGCAGAAAAATATAAGTCACTTCCTATCTTAAGGATGAATTATCAGAAAAAATTAAAAGCAGTACACTTAGTAGCAACGTACCACTCAGTTCAGAAACCTGGAGAAAGTGGTTCTCTTGTGACATATGCTGCAAACACTCTTCTCTTTTGGTGAAAAGGAGGAAGCAGTTCGGGCATGCAAAACATTGAATATGCTGTGGAGGAATACCTTTTTTATGCCCATCATTTTCATTCAGCTGGAAGAGAAAATTATCTATTTAGGAAAAAAGTCAAGTCAAAAAACCAGTCCCAGTTCTCATGTCCCATTCCTCTCTCATTTCTGTGGTAATATTTTCACTTTTAGGTTTTCAGCAACTACATCTATATTTATCTATAGCCAACCCCTCTGCACTTCAGCTCACAAGACACAAAGGAACTGGCCAAAGCACCACTGTCAAACCCAGCTACTCATTCACCCTTACTACACCAACTTCTTCACCCCCTTCTTCCACCACTGGGAGCAAGCACCTTCCCAAGGACTATGGGATCCAGCAATTCTTTGCCATTCCCTTTATCAAGCCTCTCAGAAAAAGCTCCTTCTGTCAATAAAGCAGCTGTTTTACCTCATGTCAGTTCTTCCCTAATCTTGCTAACCTCTAACTCCCCAAAATGCTGCGCCTCAGAGTAGCCTGAAAGGTCTATGACTTTTGCAGAAGTCAACTCCTTCCACCTGCTTTGGATTCTACATCAACTTCAGAGCTCTGCCTTCAGGGTAAAAATCCTTTAGTTCTGCTTCTGATATTTTTGCTTGCTGCTTTCTACATCACTCCAAGAATCTTCATTGTATGCTTAGAGCTTTGATTAGCATTATCTCCCCATCCCTACACATCAAAGTAATCCCATCTTCTCGCTGTCTGCAAGAGACACTCACTGCCTTTCCCCTACCTTGGCTGCTACTGCTGCTAATGTCCCCGGACACACCAGAGGCACACAGCTTTGAAACAATGGAAAAAGAGCAGGGACAAACTATGATGCAATCTTTCAGCTTGTCACGTATGACTGTGTGTCAAGAGTTACTATTACAAACAAAATTTAGTCTGACTTTCAGAACGTCTAAAACTTCCCCAAATTAAATGCAGCTTCTGGAGGTTAGGTGAGAATATTTGTTACCGAAACACCCAACACTGAAAACGCTATCCATTATCCAATTCAGCATCAGGCTGCTTAAATAAAACCCCCATCTCCTTTCTGTTGCTTCTCTTTGCTGTCACTTATTTCGCCCTAACTTCCTGCCTTTACCTTTCACAGTTTTGGAAATGCCAAAAAAAGGGAATACCTATCAACAACACCAATAGATGGACGAGAGGTTCAAGACAGAACTATGGTCCTCTTGAAAGCATACCAAAAATTACAACCTATGGTCACATCTAAGGGGAATTCTGTCAGGCTACACCAGGTGTTTGAAACACAGCAGAATAAGAGAAAACAATTTTGAAGAGTAAAAGAGAGGAGAGAGAAACAGGGTTAAAGAAAAAAACAAAACAAAAAAACCAATGCATAATTTTAAGTCTTAAACCCTCTACTACATTCAGTCAGGCGAGTTATTTATCCTTGTGCTCTTGCCTTAGATAAAAGATGATAACTGTACTGCTGAGAGGTTGAAAATCTTTCACAGCATATCACACAGGCAACAGCATTATGTGGGGGTCCATGTAATGTGACTGTTGGGTCACAAGGAGAATGATCAAACCTGGAGAAGAAGAAATAATTAGCAAACTAGTCCCCTCTAAGTAGTCAAATAGCTTTTTTTTAAATGAGAAAAATTCTGTCCTTTGACGCTATCAGGCAAAAAAACCTCTATCTAACCTACCTAAACTAAAAATTCCTTACTTCCCCTATCATGAACTGTAGCAGTTGAAGTATCCTGTACAGAGATGATTCTCCCTGCAGCTTACCTGTTAAAACGGCCACTCTGGAGAAAAATCATACTGCTTTTAAGAGAGCTACAAAGCCTTCATTTCCTACATAGACATTTTTATAACGTATTTATTTTTACCTCCCTGCACTAGTTCTGGTTGGGATGGAGTTCATTTTTGGTAGCAGCTTGTATGGTTCTTGTGTTTTGGATTTATGAACAACAGTGTTAATAGCACAAAGAAGTTTTAATTACTGCTGAGCAGTGCTTGCACAGTGTCAAGGTCTTCTCTGTTTTTCAGAATGTCCCACCAGCAAGGGAATGTCGGGATACACAGCTGGGACAGCTGACCTCAACTGGCCAAAGGGACGTCCCATAGCATAAGACATCATGCTCAGCAATAAAAGCTGGGTGGAGGAGGAAGGGGAGATAATTGAGAAGACAAATGCCACCACTCCAGGTAACTATCATGTGTGATAGAGCTCTGCCTGTTGCTTCCTAATTTTGCTTTGCATGTGCGCGCAGCTTTTGCTTTACTTATTAAACTGTTTTTACCTCAGCCCAGAGTTTTCTCACTTTTACCCTACATCCCACTAGGGTGGGTGGGTGAGTGAGCAAGCAGCTGTGTGGGGCTGAGCTGCCTATGGGGGTTAACCCATGACACTCCCCTCACCTTCTCACCATGCTGCCTTTGGACACACTCACTAGTTACAAGGCAGTATCTGCTGGAACTGCACACAGACACACTGAGTACTGACTAGCAAGATCAGCCATGAACACATAGCCTACAGCTTTGGTTCCTCTTTCCCTGCATTAGGGGCTTTTCTTTTTATCTTACCACCAAATTGTATAAGTTAGCCTTTTGGTATATTTCAAGTTTGGATGAAAATAAAACTAAACTGGAGTACAGAAATCTTACTTCTCAAAAAAACCCAGATATTAAAAAATGCTCAACAAGAGGAAGACATCAATTCTGAATGATAAAAAAACAAGCCACACACACCAAGAAAAAAAACAAACCAAACCAACAAAAAAATCCCCCATGAAGCTCATCTACATAAATTGTAACACATTAATTGGCTCTCAAAATGGAGCTTTGTCTGAACAGGCAATTTAAAGCAGACTTGATGCTGAGGTCCTAAGTTAGAGCACTTCTTTTATTATTACTCATTGCACTGAACTCTTGCAATATATGTCCTTACCTTTGAAGATGACCTAGAAGAAGATGTACATTATCAAATTGTCTGTTGCAATGCACCACAGGACAATATTTGGGACTGCTGTTGACTCGAGTCTGACCTGCCCTCTTATAAACACCCCTTCTTCCACCGTTAACAGAGCCTGGTTTCAGACCTGTGTTACAAAACAAAGTACTTAACCAGCAGCTAAATTACAGAGGCTTAAGAAAACAAACAAATAACACACAAGCCCAAAAACATTCCAGAACCAAAATGTAGTGATTCTTAAAAGCAAACTAACAATACACTCGCTGTCCTTCAATCCTACTGCAGTAAGTTTGCTCTTTCACTGTCTCTTCAATTCCCAGTAGTGTAACTTTTCAAACAGTTTGACACCCTTCCTCCAGGTCCTCCAGGCAGTATTTAAATTCATTAAACATTGTGAAGTTACACTTACTTACACTTTCCTAAGCAGCAGTTCAACAGTAATATTTTTTCTTCCTAGCAACTTTGCTTATAAAAATAATCAACATTGCCTTAAAGGTTTTTAGACCTAGTATCTTAAATGTTCTAAGTAGCAAAGCATTACAAGAACAGCCTTCATAGAAATAAATGTTTAGGAACTTTCACATTATGTGTTCTAGCAAAATTAATATTGTAGGATTTGATTATGCACAAGGCACCTCCAAGCTCAACACAATTTTCACATGTTCTACTCTGAAATGCAGGACTTAGAAACCATCACTCAAATACAGTTTTCTATTCTTACCTGGCATTTTTAACCACTGGTCCACACATAACCTTGCAGCTTCTGTATCAGTGTGTTCCCGAATAAATTCTAATTCTTGCAACCCATGAGCATATTGGGAATCAACTTTCTCCTGAGAGAAAAAACATACCAGACAATGTTGTGATCAAATTAAAATAAAAAAAAAAAAAAAAAGAAAAAAAAAGAAAAGAAAAAAGTCTAAGTATGTATCTCAAAACTTACATATGGTTTCCTAAAAACCACACCCACAAAAACCTAAGTGAGGGAAAAAATATCCTACAATTTGACTGACTTGTATTTAATACAATAAAAATTGAATGGAATAGAAAAAAAAAAAGAGAAAGGTGTTTTCACTTTGAAGACTAAATTTAAGTCTGCAGTTTGCATTACCTGATGAAGAATGAAGAGCCAACCAGGAGGAAAATATTCATCTTTAATAAAAGGATCTTTTAGCCTTCATTCTCAAACTGCTTTAAAAGCTACACAGTTATCTCTGACTCTGCATTACAGCTGAAAAACTGTATGTGGAGACACAAACAGATTGCCAGATTCAAAGTGGAGGAGACAGAAGGGGGATGTAGGCCTCCAGACTTCAAGGCTACCTTGGACTATATCTAATCTAGCCTTTTGTGCTCTGTTGTACTACAGTTGCACAGTCTAGCAGAGACTATAACAAGCTGTAACTGCAGTACAATTATGGAGTCTTAAAACCTGTTAAATGTTGAGAAAATTAGGCTGGGAAGTCAGCACATTTCGCCAACTCTGGATTTACATTTGTCCCTGTTCAATTCCATGAAGTTCTTATAATCCCATTTCTCCAAGATATCCAGCTCCCACTGAAAGGAGCCCTACCATTAAGCCTACTGACTTTATCTCCCAGTTTGTAATAAAAGTAAAAAGTACATTCTTTTCAAATGGCTGCAAAGTACAACTAAGAGGACTCAACTTTAAAATTATGCCTTAAACGTTGAAAATTTTATCCCATTATGAAATACTACCTGACACAGAGATTAATGTGGCAAACAGCTTCCCAAAAATCCCAGACAAAAGCAGGTAAATAGCAAGGCTTGGCTGCATGGTGGTTTGTGATAACTGTTATTTTTCAATTAGCTGAAATATCAGAATAATTGATGCTATAAACAAACAAAATAACAAGTTTTTGCCATTGGTTTTCATAATTTAATTTTTCCCCCCTTAGGAAGTGCAATAAGACTAGAAAATTGATCAGTTAAAAGCTACTGAAAAGTCAAAGTCCACATTGTGTTTCACATGATGACCCAGAAGCAGAAGTCTAGTTGCTAATTCCAGGTATGCCTCACCAATTTTTTTATTTACTTAATAGAGAAAACAAAGACACTTGTGACTATAAGGTCTTTATTATGCAATTCTTCCAAAACAAAACACATCCAATACCTTAAAGGCTTTGTTTTTCTCTTCTTTTTGCTGTTTCTCTACTTCAACATGGCGTGCCAGACGATCCAGGGTTGATGCAACTCGTTCCTTTTGATAGTCAATGTGATCCTTACGCTTAGTATTTCTCTGCCATTGCAAAGTTAAAATCTTACTTGGTGATTGTTACGTAACAGACACTAATACAGTAAAAAGTGTAATTCCGTAAAGATACTCTTATCCTAAGTTCCAGGAGTCACCTTGTAGTTTTCTCTTCCTTTTAACCAGCATCTTTAACTTCTGCTAAAAAACAAACAAAACCAACCCTCCTCTCCACATATTCAAGGCAACTCAAACATTAGCCTCAACATGCAGTAGAGGAACATGGATGATTGTGCTGAATGTCCTAGAAGTCTCCAACAAACGAACTTAAGTAAGTTTTTCTAAGTAAACAAAATCCCTCCTGACTTCAAAGCCAACATGCAGCCCACCTAAAAAACCTGAGAACTGCTATCTAACACTGCATACTATCTTCAAAAAGGCAGATCATTAGCTTTTTCTAGCCTAAGGGATAGGCCATATACTGTAGTTTCCTCTTGTTACACAGCCAGCTCTAGAAATGGTCCCTGTAGTCTCACCCTATGTACGTACAGAAGATCCACCTTTCCTTAAGAATTTCCTTAATCCTTTGTTTATTACAAACATCCTCTGCTGCAACACAGGAAAACAAAAATCAAAAGATAGTCACTGCTGCCAAAACCAACTCTAGTAGGGTCTATCAATGTCCCTTTCAAAGGCCTTGCAGAGCAGGCAAAATAAATTTGAGGGATAGATAGATAAACTAATGAGCCTGCTTCTGACTTGCACATTCTTAGAATGGATTATGAAGGATTAGACTGAGCTAAGACCAGACTGTCACTGAAACAAGGTCATTCAACCCATAAATTGTTCCTAAAAAGTTATTTTAGAAAGAAAAGGCCTGGTAGTAGACCAAGTATGTTTTCAGGCTAGAAACTGGACACTCCGACTTCCGAGGCTGCATGTGAAGTGACATTTTATTTTCACAGACTTATTAAGATGACTGAAAGACAAATAAAAGTACCAAGTCCATTTCAAGGCAGAAAAAATGGCTCTGGAAAAAATAAAGTGTTGGTGTTCTTGCTTTTCACTCAACAGCAGGTAGAAAAATCAGAATACTTAAATATGGGTTATTTAGTACTTGTTAAAAATACATCTGCCAAGGCTTTTGTGAAGAGTAACTGATAGGAAAAAATACAGAAGACCAATTATTTTATTCAACCAAGATATCCTAAAATACATTACAACATACTCACATGAAAATAAGAACTGCTGTTAGGTTCCTCATCCTCACTGCTGACAAGATCAATGCATTCAAGGACAGGCCTTAAAGGTCCTTCCTGGGAAAAAAGCATTAAAAACACACACACAAAAGCATTAAATTGTCTTCCTCAGAGATAAAATGTACCATCTCTGCCATATATTGGCAGTTTCTTCAAGATATTAACAATCAATCATGTAGGGCAGGCTAGGAAGCAGCAGAGTAGCAGAGAGAAAAGCAGCATGGAATCCTCTCTGCTGCTTTTAATGCATCTCATTCTTTACATTCTTCCACCTTTCAAGGCAGTAAAGCTGTTCAGCTGGCCAGGCATGAACAGTCCTCTCTCTCACTGGGGAGAAGAGGGATGAAATCTCAGAGAGATGACAAAAGCTTCTATGAATCAAGTTGCCAGCCTCCAATTACCCCCAAAGAGTCACTTTTTATCATTACACAAATAAATAAAGATAATACGGTTTTCTAAATGAACTATTAAAAAAAAAAAAAAATCCACTGCAGGTTTGCTTCTGTAGAAACTGACAGCCTCTGCAACACTTTTAAGAGATTAAACCTCTATTGAACAGATGTTAGCAAGTAAGAGTTCAAAGACACACTCAGACCACCTGACTGTCCAATCAGTTCGATAATGTGTTTTGAAACGTTCAGCTCTGATCCTAACAGCTGTACCTTCTTCAAGGGCAGAGATTTTTCTTATTTGCGTTTAGTTACTCTGAGGGTTCAGCAACTAATCAAAACTTACAAAATTGACAGCTGAAATGCAGAGTTTCTTTCTTTCAAGCCTAGAAGTTCAAGTGATCAAAATAATAAATTTAACACATGTAATATTACACTTGTTTAAATGTTTTCTGCACACATGAAATGTTCTTTTTCCTTCCAAAATCTGTGCCTTTTCTATGCAATTTTTGTGTACTGCTTACCTCCACACAAGACAAACTGAAAGTTATGAGAATTTTAATTACTGTATTTCCAGCTGGTTCAACTGAATAGTAATGCAATAGTAATGGTGCCAACCCTGAGGATTCCATCACTACAGGAGAGTTAGGAAGCTGAGGATCAGAGAGCTTCATCCTACTTGTTGTAACTCCCCACCAGATCAGTGGGGGAGTAAATCTTGGCACACAAGAGTCTGTGATTACAAAAAACCAACATGGACAAGCTCTCCATGAACTGCTGGGAGCTGGGGCCTCTCTAGCTGACTACACCAGCATACTTGGCACCCAGAAAGACGTAGAAGTATTCAGATGTACTAGCACTAAGATATGCTCACTCTTTACATCTTATCAGCAGATCCTTCATATTCAAAAAACTAAAAATACCAAACAAAAAACCAACCAATTAACCAAAAAAACCCCAAAACACCCCAAAAAACAACCAACCAAAAACAAAACACAGAAACATCCAACCAAAAAATCCCCCGAATCCCAACACACTCCACTTCTAAATTACTTCTCTAAACAATCCTCAAAACCCATTCTTCTCACAAACCAGCAGCCACGCCACTGAGCAACAAACAAAAATCACAGCTGATTCTGTGAGTAGAAGAATTTCTAGGTTTTTAACTCTCCAGGCAGCTGTGGCATCTCTCTTGTTATTCATAGCTTTGCCTGGAAGCATCAGCATCAAATCAACAAAACTAATTTCACTATGCTATGCAAAATACCCAATTTAACTGTTAATACAATCACATTTGTTTAACTGGTGACTGGTAAAGATGAAGCCTCATATTCATCTCCAAGGACAGTTTCTCCCCAAGGAGTTCTGTGAAGCTCATTTTAATTGCTTAAAGGCCCTAAACTGAGGTCTCCCTTTCCTGCCTTTCCTCATTTCACTCGATCTTTGGGTAATCAGGCCTAGCTAACAGACACCTTGTCCACTGACACACCATGCAATCTGGTTTGTTTGTTGTTTTTAGCTTTATGTGCATTCAGACGAAATACCCAGTTTACTTAAACAGCACAATTAAATTTCTGCATTATTATACACACACTAGCATACAGAAAACCTGCATCTAGCTTTCATGTATGTTACCACAAACTTATCTTTGACAAATAATAATGTGAGCATATTTCTGTATACACATGTAAACATAATTACCATAGAACAAGTTTACATTAAAATAAATTTTAAAAATTTGCCACAAGTTGTACTATTTGTGTTCTAAATCTTTGTCCCAGCAGAGTTCTAACTTTTAAGACAGCTGAGAAATGACTGACATTGTGAACCAACATGCACTTAACAAGTTTTGATTTTTGTAACCTAGAAAATAGAAAAATTCAAGTCCCTGGCTGACTTGGGATAGGTGCAGAAATAAATGAGTTGCTTCCTAACACCCCTAACATTTTATTCAGTTCCTGCTGCAATGCAACTGAAAGCCAGAGAGACAAATACTTCATTCTGAATATCTAATATTTAACACCTTAGTGGGAAAGGAAGCAAAATCTTTAAATGGTAACTGTTCTAGTGAATCATTTGATTTGGTATATGAACTAACTCTCCTCTAAGTCCAATGCTTTCGGTGCCAACTGTGGCAAATTGAATTATTTACTTGTTCACAGGGCATTACAATTGTGCATTTCTTCACTCTTGCCTTACCCTTCTCAAGCAAAGAATATGGAGGCAAGACCATCCTATCTTAAGAACATAGGAGTAACATCTTGCACTGTAGATTAAATCATATTTCTCTGGTGGCATGCAAAACTTAAAATGTAATGATTTTAAATGGACAAAATATGTTTTAATGAAGAATTAAAATGTGGAAAAATATTGAAGAATATTTTTAAGTTTCTTGAATGAGAGTGAATCAGACTACAAAAGCTGAAAATCTCTGGCAGCAGCAGATTGACAAAAAGTCCTTATTTGATGGAACAAAAGCATAGCCCTACACTATGAATTCAAACACCCTAGTACAAGTGAATGAAGTAGGAAAAAACTGAACCCAAAACCACAAAGAAAAACCGATCAAAGAAACAAAAAAAAGCCACATCTGACTCCCAAGAAGAAAAAAAAAAAAAAAAAGAGAAAAAGGAAGAAAACCACAGATCTAATGGTCTTCAACTACTTGTTTTCCATCAAAATGAGCACAGGTTGGGATACCCCAGTGGCTTCTCTAATTCAATTTATACAGTACCATCTTGTGCACTGGGTCTTTAGGACATGCAGATAATCAGGCATAATAATCCATAGTATTTATGAAGAGTGTAAGTTTCCAGTCATACACATTATTATATGGAAATGATCATCTAAAGCTAGCCAAGCAGTCTAGAAATCCTTTTGCAAAGTCCAAAGTCACCTCCACTCGGTAGAGCAAATGAGATCTGAAGATATATTGCTGATATTAGGTGATGGCTAGAGTCACACACCTTTCCCCTCATATTCATCAATTACAATAGTAAAGCTCCTTTATATCCCAGGATATAAATCCCGCACAAAATTTGAGCAGAGTCATCTTCCTATATACAGCAGCCTCTCTTGGAAGCAATAGTCAGTGGGACCACAAAGGATCCATATTATTCACAGGCAAAGCCAAGGGAAAAAAAACCAAAGGTAGCCAGAAGTGCTGGTTTTAGCTCTTTTGTTTGAGTTCTCTTTCAGTTACTGCTCTTGGTGCTCCAGCAGCCCTTCAATCCTTGCACATTCCAAGCTATACCAGCTTCCATGTTCATTGCCCGGTTTGAAGAAAATGAAGCTTATTCAGTCACGATCACAGAATCATGGAATTGTTTGTGTTGGTAAGATCATCTTGTCCCAACCCTCCTGCCACGGGCAGCAACATCTTCCACTAGACCAGGCTGCTCACAGCTCCCTCCAGCCTCGCCTTGAACACTCCCAGGAACAGGGGGCATCCACAACTTACCTGGGCAACCTGTTCCAGTGCCTCACTACCCACACAGAAAAGAATTTCCTCCTAATATCTTATCTAAACATGCTCTTAGTCTGAAGCCATTCCCCCTTGTCCTCTCACTATATGCTCTCGTTAAAAGCCCCTCAGCATCTTTTCTGTAGGCTCCTTTCAGGTGCTGGAAGGCTTCAATTAGGTCACCCTGAAGCCTTCTCTTTTCCAGGCTGAACAATCTCAATTCTCTTAGTCCTTCCTCACAGGAGAAGTGCTCCATCCCTCTAATCATCTTGGTGGCCTCCTCTGGACTCATTCCAACAGGTCCATGTCCTTTCCTATGCTGAGGACCCCAGAGCTGGATGCAGCACTGCAGGTGAGGTGTCATCAGAGCAGGGCAGTGGGGCAGGATCCCCTCCCTCTGGCCTCACTGCTTTTGGTGCAGCCCAGGATACACCGGAATTTCTGGGCTGCAAGCACACATTGCCAGCTCATTCACCAACAATTCTGGGCTGCAAGCACACATTGCCAGCTCATCCATCAACAATCTCAAGTCCTTCTCTGCAGATGCACATGAATACTTGTGTGTATATAAAATAAACTTTGAAATCATTAATCAATTTTGCCCAAATCGACCAACATCTCAGAGATAATCAACTACTTACAATTTTTGCAAAAAACCACCTATCCTTCATAGTAGAGCACCTAAATACCCCTGCAGAAAAAGTCTGTGTTGAACTTTGGCTTTAACCAAACACCATACAAAATGGGGGGAAAAAATCTAGTAATTTTTCAGCATATTGTTCAAAAATGAGACAAATCTACAAAAAAAACAGCCACTAAAACTACTAGCATCATTTCATCACTTGACCTTAGTAACATGACTTGCTCCTTCAAGAAAAACATCTTTAGATGTGTAGATGTGGCTCCTAGGGATATGGTTTAGTGCTGGGTTAATGGCTGGACTCAGTGATCTTAATGGTCTTTTCCAGCCTAAACAATTCTATGATTCTGTGTAACCCTGCCATCCAGCACCACTTCACTGATGACAGATTGAGGCCAGAACACAGGCAGCATGAAAAACATTCTGCTTCTCTTGGATATCCAACAGATATAAATGTCTGAAAGTTACATTCACAGAAAGCATGTCAGCATTAGACTAGGTGTTGTACAATACAGAGTGCCTCCCAATTTGAGAGGATTGTTTAACGCCTCTAACCCATTATTTACTTCCTCTTCAAAATTTACTACAGTGATTTCAACATTGACTTGCAGAATGAGCAGTGATTTATTCCGTTAACTTTAGTGGGACTATTCATAAAGCAAAATGCTATGCAATATGATTACCAAAAAAGTTATCTACAGTCCCTTCTCATATACCTCACTGATCACTGTAATACCCCCCTCGCCTGCTCGGATACTCAAGACCACATTTTCTCTACGGGACCAACTGACATCATCTTATACCCTTCCAAGAAAGGGCACATAAACCCTTAAGATCGAGTTGTTATCAGCCACAAACATTCACAAATGAAATTACCTTTATATTCAAGAGTAATGCTTTACCTCGAAATATAATCATCATCAACAGTCAATGAAGACCCTTCTCCTGCTTACTGAACTACTGAAAGTGTATTTTTTACAACAAGCAGTGTATTTCCAGTACAAGACCTACTTACTCCAATGAACTCAATCTCGTCTTCACTTTCAGAAGCTGGTGATTTACTCTTGCGAAGGCTGTCAGAGCTATGAGACTCCATTATCTAAACAGAAACAAAACATACTATATAATTTCACTTAGTAAGTTTTGTTTAACTATACAGCATTTTCCATTGTATGCCTTCTTCGGCTTTGCAGTCTATCTGTATTCAACAAGTCTCTATCATTCACTCTCAATTATCAGTGACACCAGAAAAAGTGATAAACGACTCTAACTCGAATCACGCTACTGTATTTTTCCAAATATGTAAAACGTGGTTTTATCTAAAAAGCAAGCCAATACCTACACTCCTCCAGCAGCCATAGCTGCAGTGTAACCCAAGGACATGCTTGAGCCTGAGACCCCAGCAAGAGCCGAGATCGAGCTCCACCCTAGCGGCGCTCCGCTACCGACGAGCCGAGGCCGGCCCGTAACAGCTGCGGGCGAGCTCGGGCGTTTTTAGCAGCTGCGGCTGCTTTGGCTGCTTCGGGCCCCTCTAGGACCGCGGCAGAGGGCTGAGCTTCCTGCTCCAAAACAACGGCGGGGGCTGCGGTGCTGACTCACGGTCCCGTAGCGCACGGCCCCGCGGCACACGGCTCTGCGGGCTCCGCACGCCGGGCTGGCCGGGCTGCGGCTCTCCGGGCCCCGCCCGCGGCCGCTGCGCTGTAACCGCCGGCC
>VWPU01008256.1:0-16862 GCA_013398955.1 Callaeas wilsoni | reverse complement strand
AAAAATTAATATATTAATAAAAATTTAACATATTAATAAAAATCCAATACATTATATTATTATATAATTAATATAATAAAAATTACCTTTATTAATAAAAATTACTAATTGCTGGCTCTGCTAATTACTTCCTTTATTACTTTTAATCCTCAGTATCCAGCCTTCAGGAGAGTCACCCCTAAGGAGATTTTTCAGAGCAGAAATTTTCAGGGATCGTTTAAAAATTCTCTCTCAAAACATCAAATCCTTTGTTTATTATTTGGAGGTGTCTGCTTGCTCTAAATAGTTTTTTCTTAGGATTTAATGGACATGTTGGCTGATAATTTTTAGTTATTGGCTGACCTCAGAGCTCCTATCCTAAGGGCCTGCACTGATCTAATTTCTGGAAACATCCCAAAAATCCCGACAACAAAAGTGGAGTTGGTTGTGCTCTGTAAAAAGAGTGACACAGGGCTTATCTGCACTCATTGTCTGTGTGTTTTATTTTATATTGTTTCATATTATTTTCTATTATTCTCTATGATATGATATGATATGATATTATATGAGTTTTATTTTATTTTATTTTATTTTATTTCAAAGAACTAAGCCATTTTACCACTCATTCCTCTACTCTTTGGTTGTGCTTTACACCCATCATGCATATAACATGAAATTAAATGTTCTCCCCTTCCCTCTCGACTCCTTGGTCCTCATCGTGTCACTTTATGGGAAGAACTCTTAGAAATGGGGAATTAATATTTTACTGACACAGACAACATGAAAGGCCTGTGGTCTTAATTAAACCTGGCAGCAGAGCTAGCAGAAAAATCATATTTTAACTATCCAAATGTTCTCCAGCACACTTTGGAAAGGAATATCCTGTCTTTAAGCACTCCTGTCCCGTAGAGCTGAGAATGAAAAAGGACTTTTACTGGAATCTGGAGGTATTTGTGAACTGTGGAACAGGAATATTACTGAGCCTGTGTTACCTAGGAAAGGGGGTTTGTGTTTGTAATATTTTTCTCAGGTAAAGCCTCTTAACCTCAAATAGTCCATTGCAATTCCAAGAGCTCCAAGGACCAGCCACTCTCCAAGAGAAAACTCCAACTGGGATTTCTCTGTCGCTTCAGGGTACGGCAAAAATGGCAAAGGTTAAAAAACCACCAGGATTATCCAAGATTCTGCAGTTTCCTCAGTGGAGGGAGAGTTCCAGAGCCCCTGGGCACTGCCAGGGATCCAGGGGCAGCCACAGCAAGCTGGGAATGCCATCCCAGGGCCTGCCCACCTCCCAGGCAGGAATTCCTTCCCAATAGCCCATCTATATCTACCTTCTTTAAACTCCCAGCCATTCCCTGTGTCCTGTCCCTCCATCCCTTGTCCCCGGTCCCTCTCCAGCTCTCCTGGAGCCCCTTCGGGCCCTGGCAGGGCTCTGAGCTTTCCCTGGATCCTTCCCTTCTCCAGGTGAACATTCCCAAGGAGCAGCAGAGTTTAATCCCTGAGCAGGAAAGATCCCAACCCTCACAGGAAGGGCAATTTTTAGGACAACCAAGAGTGAAACCACCGAGGTTCAAAAATGCTTTTGCCAAACCCAACTGCCGGGGCTGAACCGCTCCGTCAGGGCCGCTCCCAGCCCGGGGAATCTGCAATAATCCAGGTCAATATTGGGGGAAAACCCCAGGGGAGCAATTATCCCGACAGCAGCTCTGAGAATTAAATGGCCTACCAACCCAAGAGTTAAAAAAATTAAAATTATGTATATAGGTAAATAATATAAATTATATATTTATTTATTATTTACCCACACTAGAGGTAACCAGTGGATATGAGGGGATAAACTGAAGGGCTGTAATGTGGTGAGAGAATTAAGTAAAATAGGAAGGGAAAAAAGCACATTTTCAATTTAAACCCCACGTGCCAGACATGTGCAGCTCCATTCCTCATTTAATCTACATGAAGCATATTTAGATTCACCACCTATTTATTTATCTTTATGTTTCCCATTTAATATCAACCTGGAAATTGAAAAATGATCACTTCCACTGGAAACTAAATTAATTTACTCCATTTAATCTATAAGTCATCCTGGCAGAATCAGTAAGCTAAAGAGGATTTGTACATCAAATATTCATCTGTGAATCATTAATGAACATTTCTGGAGGCCAACAAGGCCACAGACAGGATCTAAATTACTCTGCACTTATAATGAACCTACTTGGTAATTTAAGAATATTGTTCCTGCCTGAGAAATAACTTAAGACAATACAGAAGTGACAGCAGAACCTGGAGTTACCAGAAAGAAATGAGCATTTACACTGGAAATATTGATTAAAGGCACTAAATTAATTTAAAGTGCTATTGGCATAATCACTCATGCTAAATAGGGTTTGGACATCATTCCCTCTGCATCTTCCTTTAAATGAAGATACTCTGTATGCTCCACTAGATTAGACAGGTATTTGTTTAAAAAAGCAAAAGACAGGTAAAATTATGAGGTTTTTTGTTCTTAAATAAAAACCTACGAGCACTGCTCAGGTGCAGTTGGAATACACAAGTTTAGTCAGAGGATATTTTAATTTATATTCGTTCTAAAATGCAAATCCTAAAGATGCAAAAAGCAACTAACCAAGTGCAGCTTTATCCATTATTAATATTTATGTACCATTTCTTTTCCCCAATTTTTGCTAAATTTATTCACCCCCTTCCCCCCTCTTTATTATTTATCTATGAATGGGTTCAGGGTGATTTTTTTTTTTAAAAATTCCAAATACAAGGGGTAAAACCCTGCACGTTTTGTGTGAAACCGCGGGTCTGCTTTAGGCCTCCTCCAGGCCACCTACCCTGTTAAGATCCTCTATCTCAGATCTGAAGTTTGTTTCTCCTTCCATCATTTCCTCCTCCTCTAGTGTCCGCTCGTCATCGAAGTCGTGCACCAGCATGTCAGCGGACGGGTCAAACTCATGGTCATCAGAGGCTGCCGAACCTCCTGACGGGAAACATTGCCAACAAGGTTTTAGTTACACCACGGCCGCGGGAGCTCAAGGTTTTGGGTTGTTTCTCTGGGTGAGAATTGTGATCAGGAATTCAAATATCGCCCCTGGCTCCTCTGTCCCTGCTTCGTCTCTCGGGGACATTCCCTGGAGGAGGATCCTGGCAGGAAGAACCGGGTCCCTCTCCTGGACATCGCCTCTGGAGAATTCCCTGTGTGATCATTTAACTCTGAAACAACCACAAACCTGCCTCCACCGAGGTCTGCAGAGAGGAAAAAACCCACGAAATAAAAACTCCTTTGCTCTTGGGCGCCTTCCTCATTTACAACCACAAAGACCAACGAATGCCTTTTCCAAAATTTACATTAACCAAGATTCCTGCTTATGCAGATTTTATTTCTCAGTTATTTTCCCCCATCCCCTTTTTTCCCAGTTCTTTGGTTCCATTTGGTGACAATGACAAAGCAATGAATGCCTTGGCAGATGTCACTCACCAATACCTGAGTTTTTAATCCCAACCCTGCTCATACTTTCCCCTTTTCTCCTGATTTTTAATTCCAACCCTGCCCATCTTTTCCCCTTTTCTCCTGATTTTTTATTCCAACCCTGCCCATCTTCTACCCATTTTCTCCTGAGTTTTAATTCCAACCCTGCCATTCTTTTCCCCTTTTCTCCTAAATTTTAATTCCAATCCTGCCCATCTTTTCCCCTTTTCTCCTGAGTTTTAATCCCAACCCTGCTCATACTTTCCCCTTTTCTCCTGATTTTTTATTCCCACCCTGCCCATCTTCTTCCCCTTTTTTCCTGAGTTTTAATTCCAACCCTGCTCACATTTTCCCCCTTTTCTCCTGAGTTTTAATTCCAATTCTACCCATTTTTCCCCCTTTTCTCCTAATTTTTAATTCCAATCCTGCCCATCTTTTACCCCTTTTTTCCTGATTTTTAATTCCAACCCTGCCATTCTTTTCTCCTTTTCTCCTAAATTTTAATTCCAATCCTGCCCATTTTCCCCCTTTTCTCCTGATCTTTAATTCCAATCCTGCCCATTTTTCCCCCTTTTCTCCTGATTTTTAATCCCAACCCTGCTCATATTTTCCCATTTTCTCCTGAGTTTTAATTCCAATTCTACCCATTTTTCCCCCTTTTCTCCTGATTTTTAATTCCAACCCTGCCCATTTTTCCCCCTTTTCTCCTGGTCTTTTGTTCCAACCCTGCCCATCTTTTCCCCTTTTGTCCTGAGTTTTAATTCCAATCCTGCCCATTTTTCCCCCTTTTTTCCTGATCTTTAATTCCAATCCTGCCCATCTTTTCCCCCTTTTCTCCTGATTTTTAATCCCAACCCTGCTCACATTTTCCTCCTTTTTCCCTTGGACAATTTAAATTCCATTTTCCAAACCTTGTACCCACACCAAGGGTGTGACAGGGAGGGGTGACTCCAAGGTTTAATTACGAAGCAATTAATTATTTCTCTAAAAGAAATAAAGCCTCCAGAGGCAACAACAATCCAGCTAAAGGAATTCCTGGAAAGTTTTTCCACTGATAGGATGCCAAAACCCTTGGAAATTAATAAAAATATTTACCTGGGCTTGAAGACTCAACAGAAGGCTAAAAAAAAAGGAAAAGAAAGGAAATTATTTTTGCTGTGTTGAACCTGTACAAATTCAATTATTCAGCTGATACAGAGCAACTCACTGCAGAAAAACAGATTTATAAATAATAATTGAATTTATAAATAAAGCACCAAGGTAAATAATACTTTAGCTCTGATCTAACTCCAGGTATAAATCCCCCTTTCCACAACCCAGGGATATCCCAGAACCCACTGCCAGTGAGGCCCCGTTTAAGAGGAATTATTCTTCCCATTTGAAGCTGAGCACCAATTCCCTGTTCCACTTCAATTCAGGGACACACTTTTTAAAGGAATCCCAAACCACAGTGAGAATTCCTCACGGAATGAAGGAAAAAATCAATTTAATCTTAATCTCCAACCCAGCTGCGAGGAAAAACCAAGAAACGCCACCAAAAAATATTATTTTTGAGATACAGAAAGAAACGGAGACTTCCCCAATAATCCACGTAACAGAGCCCCTCTTTGGTCCAAAATTTGGTAACGTGATATTTATAACCTCCACAAACAAATTCTTTCATAAAATCCTGCTTTCCCTTGCTCATCCCTTTGCCAATCTTTAACCTCCTGGGAGGAAATTTGCATGTCAGACATTCGAAGCTCATTTGTTTTGATAATTCAAGCAAATGTTTCCCCTCTTTTCAGGCACAGAGCAATGAAGTGCTTTTTTCCCAAGTTAGGAAAATTGAATTTTCCCTGCGGTTCCCTGAGGTTTCAGCTCCTGCAAACTCAGATGCTGTTTGGCACCACGGATGTTGTTATATTAATTAATATACGATGCTGTCCTCAAGGAAAAACTTGGCCTATTATTCCAAGATCTTCTAAAGGATTTTCCTTCTCCTTGCCTCCTTCTCAACTCAGCCTGATGCAGCGAAGCAAGATATAAAATTGAAAAAATTCTGTCTAATTTGAAATTCTTTTATATCAAAAGCTTTTCTAAGTGAGAAGAAAGAGACCTTCTTAGGGAGTAATTTCGCTTACACGTCTGCCTCCCTTCTGTGGGAGTCTCCACCATATAAATGAACTCAAAGTGTGTCCAGCATCAGGAAAACACAGAATATATACAGGAAAATACAGAATATATACATGGAATTCCTGCCCAATCTCCCACCCATCCCTGCCCTCTGGCAGTGGGAAGCCATTCCCTGTGTCCTGTCCCTCCAGCCCTGTCCCCAGTCCCTCTCCAGCTCGAAGATCTCCCCAGAGAAATTCATATGGAGTGGGTAAACACCACAAACGTTTTTGCAAATTGTTGCACAACACCAGGGGAAGTTTTGCTAATCACTACACCCAAAAAAAGTCTTTATTTGCAAAGATTATCTTAACAAATTCCAGAGTCCAGTATTACTGAGCTGGAGCTGAGTATCAGGATCAGCCAGCAAGGACTGATCTCTATTTGATGTTTTGTTTGTCTGATAAACCTGGGTAATTAATAAAAGGCAATACACCATAATTAATACAAATTAACAAAGCCTTAATGTCTTTATTGCAACAATCATTGGTTGGAAACCAAATAAATTCAATCTTCCCAGGCCAGGTAAAAAGCCAGGGAGAGGCTCCCCTTTCCTTCAGGGAAAGACTGCAATCCATGGGCACAGGTGCCCAGGAAAGGGTTGGAATTGGCATCCCTGGAAGTGCTCAAACCCAGGTGGAGGTGGCACCTGGGGACACGGATCAGTGGCGGTGCTGACTGATGGGATGGACTCACTCATCTTAAAAAGCCTTTTCCAACCTTAATCCCACGATGAAAAATTATTTCAGAAATGACTCCGCCCTCCAAGGAACAGAGCTGGATTTAAAGGCCTGGAAAGGATCATTTATCCTGAGGGAGAAAATATTTCCCTTAGTAAACAATAACTTCTGCAAATGCCATCTTAGAACTCCTCTTTCTGCCCAGCCATTAAAATGTGTTGTTATTGGGAGACTCTTACACAAATTTTCACTCACTTTGTCAAAAAAAACCTCTTTCCAAAACGTTCCCTGCTTCCATGGATAATTTTTGATGTAACAGAGGAGTTTCGAGGGGGTCTCAGTTGGGAAACAGTTTATGGATTTATTAATCAGTAGGGTTAGCCTTGATTTTGTGGTAATCCCTGGGGAACTCTGCCTGGTCCATGCACCAGGGAGCTGATCCACCTCAGCTCCAGCCTGGGAAGGGAACTTCTGGGGAAAGGCCTCGATTTGGAAGGAAAAATATCACATAAAGCAGGGATAACAGGAGTTCAGGGAGCCACGACTCCAAAACCCAGCCCCAAAAGCACGGCTTTGCTTTCAGCCCGGAGGAGGAACAGCCTCTGGGTCTCTGCTCCCTTCTCCCAAGCTTTGCCAACCACATCTGCCCTGCCTGTGGATTCTCCCGTCTGCCTTTCCCGGGTTTCCGAGGAGTCTGGGATGAGCTGCCAATCATTTCCTGCTGGTATTTCCAGCTCCGAGCAGTGTCCCATTCCAGCTCATCTTTATTAACGGCCAGCTGCTGCCCAGAGCAGCTCCCTGACCTCTGCCCTCGCTCCCGTGGCACCGGTGCCAGCCCAGTCCCATCTCCAGGAGGACTGGCACCACTTTCCAGCCTCTCCCTGACTTTATCCGGGGCCCTGCCGGGCCAGACGTGCTGCAGACAGTCCTGAGCAGGGCTGGAGGCTGGGCAGGAAAAGGGAGAGCTGGGAAACGCTTCAGCGCCAGTCCGGCAGCACGGAAGGTGAAGGAGCACCCTCTGGTCGAAGAGCTGTGGAACAGAATTCCTGCAAGGCTTGGCCAGTCCCGCTCCGTGCCTCCAGCCAGGCTGGAACAGCTTCGGGGGCACTCTGTTCTGAAAACTTCCTGGCACTGCTTTAGGATGGTATGGCTGTGTTGGCATCGCAGATCCTAATTCCTAAGTGTTGTGGTGAATGAACCAACCAGGGGGCCACAGAGCCCAGAAACAGAGGTTTGGTGGGCTGGTACCAAGGAGTGAAACCCCTTTCTGTGAAGATGGCTTCTGCCTTTGAATTCCTAGGATTCCTGAGGGGTGGTTCTGTCTACAGCTGACAGACACCCCTTGTGTCCCCTAAGGGAAGGTGTCCTGGCCTGTCCCACCTTCCTCCTCTTCCTATGGGTCCCTGTGGTGTCACCCCGCCCCCTTCCCTGCATCCTTTATAAAGCCCTGATTTCCCTGTCTTGCTCTCTTCGTATCCGGTCCATTCGAGGGTGCTTCTACAATAAACCTTTGGCTCACCGGCCGAGGGCCACCTCTGCTCATTTATTTCTGACTGCGCCTGGGCTATCCACAAGCCCCAGGCACGCTGGGCTCCGTGCCCTGCACCGCCCGGGCTGGGAGGCTGGCTAGCGAGGCACCGAGGTGCCCCGGGGTGTTCTCCCTTTGTGATGGGCTGGGAGGCTGGCTAGCGGGGCACCGAGGTGCCTCGGGGTGTTCTCCCTTTGTGTTGGGCTGGGAGGCTGGCAAGCGAGGCACCGAGGTGCCTCGGGGTGTTCTCCCTTTGTGCTGGGCTGGGAGGCTGGCTAGCGAGGCACCGAGGTGCCCCGGGGTGTTCTCCCTTTGTGCTGGGATGGGAGGCTGGCTAGCGGGGCACCGAGGTGCCTCGGGGTGTTCTCCCTTTGTGTTGGGCTGGGAGGCTGGCAAGCGAGGCACCGAGGTGCCTCGGGGTGTTCTCCCTTTGTGCTGGGCTGGGAGGCTGGCTAGCGAGGCACCGAGGTGCCCCGGGGTGTTCTCCCTTGGTGTGGGACACGCCTGGACCAAGCTGCTGCCATCTCAGCCCGGCCAGCGTGCCGGCGAATTAATATACCTAAGGATGGCACGGCCACAGAACAGCGATTCCTGGGAAAAGGCCACCCCTGTTCCTCAGTGGCTTCTCATTTTCTGCTCAGCCATTCCCAGGGAAGCACAAAGCACGATTTTGCCTCAAGGGCACTCGTGGGAACAAAGAGCTGCTACCTATCAAAGGATAATGGGATCCAAGGCCCAGGAGAGAAAAATATGGGATACTGACAATGTACAGGCAACAAACCCCAACTGTTCTGTGGATTGCACCACCAGCAAAGGTAACACTGAACTCTGCTGTGAGCTCCAAAGAACGAAAAATCATCCATGAACGCCCGGCTCGTGGACAATGAGGAAGAACTCCAGTGAGGAAGGATTCCTGCTGCATGGATACACCCAGGAGCACGTTTATTAACACTCCAGAGCAACCTGGAGGAGACCCCAGCCCTGAGGGGTGAAAACAAACCTCGTGTAAAGAGAAAAGGAGAGACACGGAGCCCCAAGCCACGAGCACTGCGGGAACGCCACCGTTTCATTCCAGGAGTATTTTGGGAGTCTCAGGAACGACAGGCCTTTCCCAAGGTTAGGGACACCTGCGGCAACAACCAGCCAAAAGATCACATCCAATACATTTCCAATATGTATCCAATAGGAAATGGGATGGATGGGACAGATCCTATCCAACACATTCCCTGGGCATGGATATGGGATGGATGGGCCAGATCCTATCCAGTACATTCCCTAGGTATGGATGTGGGATGGATGGGACAGAACCTATCCAGTACATTCCCTGGGTACGGATATGGGATGGATGGGACAGACGCTATCCAGTACATTCCCAGGACATAGATATGGGATAGATGGGACAGATCCTATCCAGCACATTCCCAGGGTATGGATATGGGATAGATGGGAGAGGGACAGATCCTATCCAGTACATTGCCTGGGTATGGATATGGGACAGATGGGTCAGATCCTATCCAACACATTCCCTGGGCATGGATATGGGATGGATGGGCCAGATCCTATCCAGTACATTCCCTAGGTATGGATGTGGGATGGATGGGACAGAACCTATCCAGTACATTCCCTGGGTACGGATATGGGATGGATGGGACAGACGCTATCCAGTACATTCCCAGGACATAGATATGGGATAGATGGGACAGATCCTATCCAGCACATTCCCAGGGTATGGATATGGGATAGATGGGACACATCCCATCCAGTACATTCCCTGGGTATGGATATGGGATGGAGGGGACAGATCCTATCCAGTACATCCCCAGGACATGGATATGGGATAGACGGGACACATCCCATCCAGTACATTCCCTGGGGATGGATATGGGATGGATGGGACAGTTCCTATCCAGTACAATCCCAGGACATGGATATGGGATGAATGGACTGAAGCTGGTCGGTCTCTTTCAGACACCTTTGACTGCCAAGAGGCGAATGTGGCAGAGATGTGTCAGACATGGGAACAGCGTTCCTCTAAAACAACCCCCTGGACACTGGGATCGCTCTTGCCCCACCATTTGGGATGGAAACGAAACGATCCCACTGAAGTGGCCTTGTGACAGTCCCTTTAATGCAAGCAGCCTTCAGGAGACAGCCCGGTTTATTCCCAGCAATTCCCAGCAGCCAGCCAGCTCTAGCTGCAGCGCTTCAGAGATCCTTGGAACGGACACTCCAAAGCGTGAGAGCTGGGGAAGGAATGCCCTGAGCTTTCCTCTTTCCCCTACAGCAAGAACACCCCAACGGTGTTCTTGGAACGGACACTCCAAAGCGTGAGAGCTGGGGAAGGACTGCCCTGAGCTTTCCCTCTTTCCTTTCCCTCTTTCCCCTACAGCAAGAACACCCCAACGGTGTTCTTGGAACGGACACTCCAAAGCGTGAGAGCTGGGGAAGGACTGCCCTGAGCTTTCCCTCTTTCCTTTCCCTCTTTCCCCTACAGCAAGAACACCCCAACGGGAGGGAGAGGACGCTGCACAGTTTCACTCCTACCCACAGAACCGTCGTCTTTGCCGACACCTTTCACGCTGCTGAACAGAACTGATTAATAATGAAACACCTCAAAATCTGCAGAATAATCTGCAGTGTCTACAAGACAAATACACATCCTGTCCAAACTGACGCCGTTATCTCTAATAGCTCTTGAAGTGTTACATAAAACAGTTAAAAACTAGAATTAAATTATTTTTATATTGATAGCAATGTGCCTGACAAACCCATCAGTTTGTTCGGGTCTTGAACTCTGCAACAGGAAAATATCCCAAAGTTAATAAACTCTCCTGTAAGTTGGGCCTGAAGGAAAGAACTGGTTAAAAAAGGGAATAACATCTTTTATTCCAGAGGGAATGTGTCCCTTTCCATAAGAGGAAGGCTACAGTCCCAGCCTGCTCCTTTCTGTGAGTTGTGTCACAAATTAACTTGTGTTAAAACATTAAAAAAAGCCACATTTTTATCTTGGGAGAGAAAAATATCAACATATTGAAGCAAGGGAAAAAGAAAAAACACTTCTGGTCCTCTTTTCCAGTTCTACATGTGAACTACTTGCACAGCCCAAAGCGCAGTGCCATCCCTGAAATGGAAGCCTTGACATCCACGGATTTTTACTTTTTCAGTTTGGTGGCTAAATGAGGAAATTCCTGTCCTTCAAGCAAGAAAATTCCTGTCCTTCCAGCAAAGATCAAGTGCAATGTTTGGACTCCCAAGATCCCAAACGTGAACATCAAAGCCTTGAAGCCTCTACCTCAGCAAAGGTCCCCTGGCTTGGCCACTCCCTTCTGAGCCTTGATTCCTGTATAAACAGGAACCAACACTTTTCCCCAGTGTTTTTCCTTGGAAGTTTTTGAGACCAGACTGGAGACAGCCCTGACCAAGCTCAGGAGACCTCAGAGCAGAGGCTGCTGCGAGCAGGTGGGACCAGAGACCTCCTGAGCTGCCTTCCACCCCAAATTATCCCATAATGCTGACTTTTGAGATTTTTGAGAGAGCTGGGGGTGTTCAGTCTGGAGAAGAGACCTTAAATCCCACCGCCTCCCACTGTCCCAGGCTGCTCCCAGCCCCGTCCAGCCTGGCCTTGGGCACTGCCAGGGATCCAGGGACAGCCACAGCAAATCTGGGAATTCTATTCCAGGGCCTCCCCAACCCTCACAGCCAGGAATTCCTTCCCAATCTCCCACCCATCCCTGCCCTCTGGCAGTGGGAAGCCATTCCCTGTGGCCTGTCCCTCCATCCCTTGTCCCAGTCCCTCCCCAGCTCTGCTGGAGCCCCTGCAGGCCCTGGCAGGGGCTCTGAGGTGGGGGCAGGACAGACAAGTGACAGTGACACCAGGGTGCCAGGACAGCGCTGATCCCCTTGGGCCTCTGCACCGAAGGACCCGGGTCCATCCCAGCCCCAAATCCCCTCCCGAGGGGAGCACAGAGCTCTGCAGCTCTGCAGGGCACGGGCAGCTGCAGCTCTCGGGGTGCCGAGGCACAGGAAGGGACAGGCAACTCCAGCGTGGTGAAAACAGGCTCTGCCCAAGGTCCCACTCACGACCCACCGCAGGGAATTTCCTGGGATTCCCAAGGGATTGGGTCCTCGGAGAAGTGCTGCCTGGGCAGGGAATTTCCTGGGATTCCCAAGGGATTGGGTCCTCGGAGAAGTGCTGCCTGGGCAGGGAATTTCCTGGGATTCCCAAGGGATTGGGTCCTCGGAGAAGTGCTGCTGCTCCAGGCTAAGGAAGCTGCTGGAGGGAGGCTTTGGCTGACAGGACGCGATGCCCCCTGCAACTTCACCAGGAGAACTTCCCACTCCAAGAGAATTATGGAGCACCACACTCCAGCAATCGGACCTGCACCTGCCCTGCCTGAAGCACCCAGCTCCACACGTCCCCATTTTCTGCTTAACATTCATTTCCATTACAAACTCCAGCATCTCTCTTAATTTCTTGTCATAATCTAAAATCTCGTGCTAAGAAAATGGATTCTATGGAGTGATCGGATCCTACTATGGAATTCCAGAAGAAACCAGCCGTAGTCATATGCCAGGCACCACAAGGAAACATTCTTATGGACAATTTGTGACGTGAATGGATTAGGAGGGAAATATTAATGCAGCCTGGGGCTTCTGGCCAGGAAAAGGCTCAAAAAGAAACCACTTTAAAACAATTCCAGTGTCTGCCTAAATCCCTCTGCTGCTTTAGGAAGGACTTGAAGTATTGAGCTGGAAGCCCACAAACATCAGAATTTTATCACGAGCAAAAAATATCCACAAAACTCTTCTATTATGACAAAATAACCCAAGGGCCGCCCTCTTTTTCAGATTAGAAATGCCGAGTGCCGCTGTATTCCCTGCAACTTCCCAGTGCCTTCCCTTGAGGGAATCCAGTCAGTGCCTAGAACCAACCACTTCGGGGTTTATTCCCTCACCAAGGAAGGGAAAAACCAGAATTCCCGGCTCTCCAGTAGGTTCAGTGATACCTCAGTGGAATATTCTACAAACGCTGCTCAAATTGACACAGAAAAACCCCAATTAGTCGGGCTAAGATCAAGCCAGGAAAAATACGATTGACTGATGTCAATCCCTGATTTTAATTGTGATTTAGATCAGTAGGAAACCTGGATTTAATCTATTTCGACCTTGTCCTGTATCCAGGAGCTACTCAAAAACTCTGACTGTTCAAACACCTCAATTTGCAAACGCATCAGTGACTGTGTGCACTTTACTACTGCCTCCTACTACACCTTAGTTCAATAAAAACACCAAGAATGTAAAATGTTACTAAGAACAGTTATCAGATCATGTATTTCTTCAGCATTCTGTCCCGAAGGTGTTTCAAAATAGAAATCAGAAAGTAATTTTCAAAACATGAAAAAAGAATTCAGTGACATTCTCAAAGTTTAAAATTCTTCAGCTGAAAGAAGCAGAACATTGAGAGAAAGGGAAACATTTCCAGACAATAGGAATTTATAGGTGACTTCTTAAAGCACACAATGTTAATAAACTGATTTTTTGACTGAAAACAACTAAACTTTCAGGAACTCAAGCAACATTAAAGTGCACTCAAAGAAATTTGGTTGAGGCATTTAACTGTCCACTGACACCACAAGAGAACTGGTCCTGCTGTAAGACAGCTCCTGCTTCTTCCCATACTTTCCCAACATCCTAAAATGCCAATCCGGATTTTTAACCCCTCAGAAATTCACTCTGCAGAAGCAGAAAATTTAAGTTCTTATTTCAGCAAGTCAGAAAATTGAAGAACCTCAGTGACGGGTGAGAAACTCAAGGAGCTGCTCAGCTGCCTGCTGGAGGTTTGGGAGAAACAGGAATTACGTTCCAGCGTCAGTCACGGGGAAGGGAATCAAGGAATGCTTTAGGCTGGAAAAGATCTCCAAGAGCATCGAGTCCAACCATGCCCAGCCCTGCCAAGGCCACCACTGCCCCATGTCCCCAAGTGCCACATCCACAGGGCTTTGAAACCCCTCCAGGGGTGGGGACTCAGCNTGCCAGGGCTGGAAAACCTTTCCAGGAGGAATTTTCCCAATGTCCAACCTGTTCCCTCTCCTCCTGTCCCTGTTCCCTGGGAGCAGATCCCGATCCCCTGGCTGCCCCTCCTGTCAGGGAGTTGTGCAGAGCCACAAGGTCCCCCCTGAGCCTCCTGGGGATCAGCAGATCCCCAGGACTGGTCCTGCTGCCCCATTCCAGCTCCAGTTTCTGTGGGATCTTTCCCCTAACTGACAGAACTGCTTCTCCTGCAGGAAGCTTTTAGGTTCTGAGCCAGAGGTGGATCAGCTCATGGGAGTTCAGGGCCATCTACACGAAAGCGGCAGGAGGAGCAGGATCTCCCCTTTCAGTAACTGTTCCAGCACCTCAACCCATCCCTGAACCAGCCTGCAGTTAATTCCAGGCTAGGCCAACCAAAAATCAGGGATGTTTTGTCCCCAGTGCTTCCACCTCACCTCTGACCACACATGCCCATCCTCCTTCCCACGCAGCAGCCCTGGTACTCCTCCTAATTCACTGAAGAACAACAAAAACCCCCAAACCCTGATCTTTTTCCCGTTAGTTTTCCAGGCTCAGTATCCTGGCAAGTGCCTGCAGCAACCTGACTGGTGCATCCCTTCACGGAACAAAAGGAGCAGCAGGAACTCGGCACTTCTGGAAATTACAGCAGGTATTGAGCCGCCTCTGCTCGACACAAAACTCTGACCCCAGCTCTTCCAGTTCTGGGATCAGAAGATCTCATTCTCTCACTTACATTTCACTTCAACACTATAAAGGCTGAATTAACAAAAAACATTCTCTTTCAGCTGCTAATCAAGCTTTTCAGCCCCAATCTTTTCTTCTCAGGAGGCCTTAAAATACTTATTTTGGAGAAAATCCGTGTGTATCAGCATTCCCTCCACCAAAACCACTCCGTAAGCAGCTTAATGCAGGATATTGTAACAGTCACAGAGCTTCAGCTGATCTTAAGTTAGAGATATTTTCTTTCCAGTTTATGCCTGGAACAAACTTCTGACACATTGGAATATGAGGAATCATGTAAAAACAAAAAGAACCCTAACACAGGTTATTAATCCCAAATTTAATATATATTCAAAATCTTTTTTTTTTCCTTTGTCTGTCCTGTATTCAAATCACTTCTGCAAAAGTGAAGCGGCACTTTTGGTGAATTTAGTTTCACTTTCTGGCCTCCCTGCTTTCTGAAGAGCCTTCCTGTCCAACTCAACAAGTTTCAGAGTTATACTGGGCTTTGAGGTTCGCGTCTGTCGCTGATTCCCTACAGCACAACATTTTAGGATCGTTCCTGGCTGAGGGATGAGCTCCTGTGCACCCCTTCAGAAGGGTCAGCACGAGATTTTCCACTGGGAGAGAAGGATGGGAAAGGGGGCAGGAAGCACATCAGTCCTACACCTTCCCACCCAGATTTTCACCATCTGCAGCTCCTCCAGCCAGGTGCTGGACACCAGAGCTGTGAGGAAATGCCATGCTAAGGAGAATTCCCACTCTGTTCCCTAAATTCATAGAGTCCTGGAATGGTTTAGGCTGGAAGGAACCCTAAAGACCTTCCAGTTCCATGTGCAGGGACACAAACTGAGCTGGGAATTGTATCCAGGACATTGCTTGTGGTTAAATCACTCAGAGTACTCATTTTTTAAAAACTGTTACTTGTTTCTCCATGCAGATGCAACAGTTGCCTGCACAACTGAAAGGCTGGGAACGAACTCAGGGGCTGCTGCTCCTAAACTCATCCACAGGTGCATCAAACGCTCCCCCTGCCCCTCCACCTCAAACAGAGAGGCCAAAACAGGACAAGGAATTCACCTCGAAAAAAGCAGAGGTGAAAAGCCCCGTTCCTCTCTGAGTGTGATATCAGAGGCCTCACCCCCTGGAACAACATCCAGGACGGGAAAAGCCCAACCTGCCGGGCTGCACATCCCAGCGGGATCTCCCTGCCCCGGGCAGCACGAGCCCCCGGCCCCGCTGCTGGCACTGCTGTGTCGCTGTGAGGACGTGACACCGGCTGGGAAATTACTGCCGGCTCAGCCCCGCAGGACACGGCACCGGGAGCCTGCGGAATACCGGGATTTACCACGGGATCCCGGCGTGAACTAACCAAAAACGAACAAAACGCACAAAAACTCGAGCCACAGATCCCAAGTGCTCGGATGCTCACAGCACAGGCCCCGCTGTCTCTCCAGCTTCGCAGAAGGTTTAATACCCACATTTTTTGGGAATCACTCAGATTAGACCTGTGATTCCCTCTCAAGATTCAGAACCACACAGGCAGGTTCTTAGAACTTCTAAGATTAGCTCAGGACGTGTTGTCCCAACAACAGGAAGACTGCTCCATTAAAGTTTTGGTTTGGGAGGAAAAGATAAAATAATTTAAGGAAAAATCCCTATATATTCAGGAATTTCAAGGGAAGAAGCTTCTGTAAAATGTTCTAATCCCGACACTTCCAGCTTGCCCTCGAAGCAACACCTGTCCCACAGATTTTACTTTTCCGACGCGTACTTTCCAAATTTTCATTTCCGACGCATTTGTCAACGCTGCTGGAGCAGCAAACAGCCTCGAGAGTGAGATGTGGGGATAATTCGGGCAAAACTTAATGGAATATCCATTCATCAGTCCTAATTCCCCTCCTAAAAGGGAAAAAGCTGATCCTATTGGGATGGGCAAATCCAACCCCCACCAACCCAACACGGCAACAAAGAGGCTTTTTTGAAATTTCCCCATTATTTCCCTATCATTATCGTATCATATCCCCATTATATCCCACGACATAACTCCCATTATCCCCAAATAACCCCCCCCACTCCCCGCAAATCCTGGGAATTCCTGCGTTTTCCACGAGAAACCTCTCCCTCCCAGGACACCGCGCTACCTTTTAAGCAACTCCCCTTTGTCTTAACGGCTACAAAAAGATATTTTAAAGGAAATAAAGCGATGTTTTAGCATATGTGGTCCTACAAAAACTGGGAGGCGCCGCGCTCGGTCCCGCCCGCTCCCCTCAGG
>VWPU01008255.1:9169-48047 GCA_013398955.1 Callaeas wilsoni | reverse complement strand
AGCAGCCCAGGGCCAGCAGCCCAGAGCCAGCACAGCCCCAGAGCCAGCCCCCCAGAACCAGCAGCCCAGGCCAGCGCCCCAGGGCCGGCACAGCCCCTGAGCTCGCAGAGGCTGCAGCGCCGTGGGCAGGATGCTCTCGGAGCCGTGCAGGGCGATGGTGCTGATTGACCCCGGGAGATGGAGAGCAGCAGCCCCTGAGTTTGTGCTGACACCCCCTCCAAGGCCCCAGCCGAGGGGGCCTCGCTCCTCTTCCAGCTCATGCACCAAGGTTTCGTGTCTGAGATGTGAAGTGTCTCCTTTCCTTCCCTTTCAGAGAAGCACCAAGTGCTGTAGAAGGGTTTTCACTGGGACATCGGAGGGTGAGTAAGGATACAGCCCCGGCGCCTGCAGTGAGAGCTGCACATCCCTCAGCAGGAGGAACCATCCCGTGGTTCCCGAGCACAGAACTCCCACAGCACCCCAGAGACACTTGCTAAATGCGTGGAGTGATGGTGGAGCTGGGGTGAGTTTCAGGCTGCACTCTTTCTCCCCCGGTAAAATTAATGAGGGTTATTTTTTGGGACCCTGCTGGGTGTTAGTGTGGCATGCAAGCTTTATTGATTGAAAAACGTGTTGTGTAGTGAGTGCTGAGGCTCGATTTGACTCTCAAATAGCACAAAACAAGCTGTGGCTTGCCTTAGAGCATTAAAGACTGGAAGGGTTAAGAGTGAATTATGTGCTTTTAAAGGGATGTTAACTTGAGATAATGTAACTTCATGGAGAAACCTTGGAATATCCTTTAAATAGATTTTGTGCTTGGTAGCAGTCTCGACTGTATCTCATTACAAGTGAATTAAAAACAAAACTCCTGTATCCTCACTGGAATACCCACTGGAGCGTGGCACAGGAATATTGCTGTTTGTGGAGCAGTTGCTGCCTGCAGCCTCTTCCTGAGGCAGAGACACCGACCTGGGGATGGCTCAGCCAGAGCCCCTGGATGTCCCTGTGGGATCTCTCTTTCCAGTGCTGGGGACCCCAGAACCACCCAGAAAAGTTCTTTCCATGGTGAGCCCATTAAACCCCTCCTGTTTGTGGAGGATCATTGGATTGCTGCACGATTTGGGGTGAAGGGACCCTAAAGCCCATCATGCCACCCCTGCCATGGGCAGGGACACCTCCCACTGTCCCAGGCTGCTCCAAGCCCCAATGTCCAGCCCGGCCTCCGGCACTGCCAGGGATCCAGGGGCAGCCATAGCTGTGCCAGGGCTGGACAGCCCTTTGGGTGCAGAAATTTTCCCAATATCCAACCTAAACCTCCCCCGGCTCAGCTTGAGGCCATTTATTCTCTTCTCTTGTTCCCTGGAAGAAGAGCTGGACCCCTGGCTGCACCTCCCCCTCAGGCAGTTGTGAGAGTGAGAGGTCCCCTGATCCTCTTTTCTCCAGGTTAAGCACCCCCTGTCTCTCCCAGTTAAGCTTTGCACTGTTCTAATGAGAATTTAAACAATGCCTCACACTCACAAATTTGGGGCTTTTACGTGTTTCAGGCTCAAGTTCATCCCTGTTTAGGCTGAACACAAAACAAATAGAGAGAAGTGACTTCATTACTTGCACTCTGGAAGTGACTTGACAGCCATTTAGAAAAATACTTAACATTCACCAATTTCCTTGGTTCCTCCTGTCCCCCAGGAGCAGGCTGGGAACAGATCCATCCATCTCCGTCCCATCCGGCATCCCGGAGGCAGCTGCTGTGCCCGGCACGGGATTCCTGCAATCAATAATCCCAAGGCTCTCCCTGCGAGGACGGACAGCGTGGAGTGGCCAGGAGGTGAGGGCTGGGGGCAGTGTGTGCAGAGAGCCCGGGCTGCAGCTCGTGTTGTCAAATGAAGCCTCCAGAGTGCAACCAGCTGATAAAAAGGCTTTTATTTTGCATTTCTTAAATCTTTGCTTTAAAGCTGACCTTATTCTCAGTGGGAAATCTGGTCTGGTGCTGCGTGAACAGAAATAGGAGTAGGTTTAAGCTGTGATTTATTTGGGTCTTTTTGCCTGCTTCAGAGAGAAGTTTATGTTTATTGTTCATTCATTGCCTGGCTGTTGGTTGGTGCAGGGTCTCCTACGACCATGGGACTCCTCCAGCCCTTTGGCCCTGCTCCTCCAGCCAGCAGTGGCTCCAGGGTGGCCATTCCCACTCTTGTGGCCCTAAAGAATCCCAGGGTTGGAAGGACCTTAATATATTATAATATTAAATTTACACCTTTCGTGCTGGTGTATCCCATTTGACAGCTCTGAGATAACACAGCAGGATGATTTTGCACCATAATTTGGAGTCCTGGTAATTTTAAACACCTTTGCAGCCGTGCAGTTTGTAGAAAAGAAAAAAGGGTTTTGCTGCCTTACACTCTTTGCACACGAAAGCTTTGAACGAGCTCCAGATCCTGGTGCAGTGCTTCTCCCCAGCCTGGATTCAGTGCCTGCTGGCAGCTGGTGCCCAGGGCTGCTGTCCCTGCCAGCCTTCCTGCAGCCACTGGCCTCTGGTGGCTTGAGGTAAGCGCTGACAGTTTGAATTCCTGCCTGGAAGCTGCTTCCTTGCAGTGCTCTCACAAGCAGTCCTTGGATACACCGGAGGTCCCTTACGTTTCTATTTACGCTTCAGGTGGTAGTAAAATAAATCATTTGTGGCTGCTGGCGGTGCCGGCAGGGAGGGAGGTTCTGCTCCGGGGCTGTGCGGAGACACTTGGTGCCAGCAGAACACGGCCGTGCAGCGGGTCCAGGGGCTGCCAAACGAGCTCCTCCTGCTCTCACGGGCTCATCCTGCCTGCCTGCCTGGGAGCCGAGGGTCCAGAGGTCTTTTCCAACGTGAATTCGTCTGTGATTCCGTGAATTCTACCCTCACCTCCAAGGAAAAAGGCAATTTCCCCTCTTGGGCAGCTAGACAAAGCAATGTGTGTCACACGCTGCTTCACACGAGACAGCTGGGCTTTGAAACTTGGGCACTGGCTCTGCCCTGACTTCAGCTGCTGGCCAGTGCTCCCAGTGCTCCCAGTGCCCTGCCCTCCCCACGGTGCTGCCGGTGCCCTGGCCCCTGTTCTGCTGTGCTTTGAACAGATGAAATGAAGGGATTATTATGGTGTTACAGACTGGCATTTCTCTGCAGCCTCTGGCTGGTTTCGTGAGCGTTGCTTCATCCGGCAGCAGAATCCTGGGCATGCCAACCCCTTCCTCGGGCACGGGAGGTACCCAGGGAAGAGGGCACGGGAGGTACCCAGGGCTCTCCTCGTGGGAGCAAACAGGGCAGGCTGCACCCTGCCTTTCTGCTGCGCGTGAAATAAGGTTAATTGCCACGTTTTGATGTTTCCTTTTGTAGTTAAGTGTTGAGCCTTCGGTGCTTTTCGGTACAGCTCCTGACAACTGAGGTTAATCTTTTCAATCACTGCAGGAGAGGGCAGGAACTCCAGGACAGATCCCACACAAAACGCGGGGCTTTTCTTCTCTGCGAGTGCGTCTGAAGCCAGGAAAAGCTGCAGCAGTGTATTTGGAGGAGGTGCATCCTAAAACCAGCAGTTTCCATTTCGGTTTCTCTGAGATTTGAAAGTTCTGGGAATGGAAGGTGGTTCCAGCTGAGGCTGTCAGGGAACAAGCCGTGGTTACAGCCCAAGCTGCACAGAAATTGTGTTGTCAGAGGTTTTATTATTATGGCCTGCTCTGTTTGCTGCTGCTTCTCTCTCACGTCTTTATTGTATTAAGAAATTTCCCTATCCCTCCTTCATGCAACAAAAACTCAATCAGAGCGGCACCAGTGAAAGAAATTGGGTTTTTCCAGGCTCTCCCCAGCAGTCCCTGCTCTGGGGGAGCTGGGTGGGGAAAGCAGCAACTCTTCTGAGAGCTGGGAGCCGGAGGGAGCAGAGGGACAGCACGAGGGCATCATCCACCTCGACAGCTTCATAATGCCCAGACAGTGAGCAAATAATTGTCATGACTTCACTGGGGTGGATCACGCTGGCTTGTACATTATCACAGTGAGAACGCGCTTTGTTGTGTTAATAAATAACTGTTAAGTTTAAGAAATGAATTCACATGGAAGGATTTATTGTGGTATACAATTAGAGCAAGAAAAATGACAAATTTGTTCCTTAGAGTGCCTTGAAATAATTTCTATCTCATCTGATTAGGAGAAAAGGCTGCTTTGTCTTCCTAAATTATTTTTTCTCTATTTAAATAAATCTGAACTGCTTGCATGCCTGCAAGAATTACAAACGGCTGCTCAGACCTAAATCAAGTGTTCCAGGGTTGCCGCATGAATCTTCCAAGGCAATAAACTTTGGGTACCTTTGACAAGTTTTATGGTCCCAGATAGGTGCACTGTGCTAAGGGCCATATTTCACAGCAACGCCTCTGAATAGATCATATCAGTTTTTATATGCTAATAATTTGTTTTGGTAGTTTAATACCAAGAGCTATAATTCATATCTATGGTTTGCCTTAGACTGTGGATAATTTGAATAACAGTTTGGGAAAAATCACTTTAGGAACACTTTCAGGATTGCACTTTCCCATTGAGCAATTAAGGCAAGAATAAACCAGGCTGGAAATTTAAAAAAAATATATAAAATGGAATTTAAGCTCATCAACTCCAGCTCAGAGTCATTCCTTCTGCAGTTTGCCTTTCCCTCAGTCACTGCATTTTCTGTTTGCTGAGTGTCCGGGCTCTTTTTCATTTCCTCTTGGGCTGGCAAATCAATCTTGTTATTTAGTCACTCTTTTTGCCTAGAACTAAAATCTAAATTTTTTTTCCTTAAATTCCCCTCCACCTCCCACTGACATTCATGGCGTATTGCAAAATTTTACCTGTTCTAGTCCACGACGTGTTGTGGGAGCAGCTGAAAGTGAATTTGGCTGTTGCGAACCAAGCGAAGCTGGCAGCAGGAGCAGTGTGGGAGCGCTGGGAATGCTGTGGCAGTGCCGGAGAGGTGTAAAGCCAATTGGGAACTATTCGGAGCGCAGGTGCTCCCCAAACCCAGCCTAATCTCTGTAGTTTTGTAGCTACTCAGAGTTCCTCTTTTTAAACACAAGATGTGCACAGGGAAGGGCTGGAGCCTCCCCAGCCTGTCTGGGGCAGCTGGGACAAATCCTGGAGCCAGCAGGATTTGTGGAGACTTTCCTGGAGCTGCTCGTGCTTTGGGGTAAATGTTCCAGTCCTGCATTTAAGGCAGGCCGTGAAATAGTGTAAATTGGCTATTATTTGGGTTTCTGCAGCTCGATAATTGAAACTAATAGAAGTAAATAGCTAATATTTTCTGGTGGGATGACCTTGGGAGCAGGAGAGCTGCTCCTTGTGTCTTCCTCCAGGGAAGAAAGTTAGAGGAATTACTGCCAAATAATAATAATAGCAGCAGCAGCATGGGCTGTAATTCTCCACTCTCCTACTCCAGCGACACCTGAACAGCAGCGGGAGGAAAACAAGTCATTTATCAGGGATAATTCCTTGGAACCGCCGGGTGTGCGGAGCGGGGCTGGGGAGAAGTGGGCAGAGCCATCTCTGCCTCATCCCAGCCATTAAGGATCTTGTATCTAATTTTCCCATTTTGGCAATTTGTGCTCGCTTAGGCCAAATGTGGCTGTGGGCTAATCTGACTTGTGAAGGGAAACGTCCCCGTTTCCTTTTTCGGGCGCTCTGGGCTGTGAGAGCTGCTGCACCCACCTCCACTTCCCAATGCGGGATCCGACCCCGTCGCTCCCCGTGTTCCCTGTGCCTCTGCTCCCCCAAATCACCCACCCCAGCTCGCATTCTGTGCTGTTTGCTCAGGAAAGCGAGGTTCATGTGATACCCACAGAAATGCTGAGCATTCTGCAGCTATTTTGGTCTCTGTAAAATCAAGGAGATTTCACAGAGAAAATCACGGAGATTTGACTGGGGGAGAGAAAACTCAGAGATAATGAAGTGCTAAAACTCTCAGTAAAATGGAATTGGTTAAAGGAAAGGGCAGACCTAAAGCAGAGCAGGAGAGAACTTGGACATCAGCAACGGTTTGGCAGCAGCACCTGGCCAGGAAAGCAGCAGCGGGAGAAATCAGGGCATCAGGCACATCATAAACACAGTTGGTGTGAGGGGGGTGTTGTTAATTGTGGGGCTTATGGAAAAACGTGGTTTGGACTCCATTCCATGCAAAGAGTGATGGAGGAAGAGGAATGGACTGAGGAGTTGGGCAGAAACACCTCAGCACAGGCGAAAGAATTGATGGGGTGAGAGGCACCAGGTGATTTCTGGATGATAGGAGACCATTTCTCGCTAAAAGAAGTAATTCTGCCACAAATGAAGTGAACTTGGTGTGTTTCTGTCTGAAAAAGGGCACTGAGAGCCGAATGCCAGAAGCTTATGCTGGTTTCTGGGGAAGGAAAGCAGTGAAATCCCGGGGTGGCTGCACCTGGAGGGATGTGGGGGATGCGAGGTGTCCCAGCTGTGACACCACGGCTCGGCCTGGGAGAGGGGAAAGGGAGAGGAGGGACACCCTAACAAACAGAACAGGAACTGCTGGCTCGCATGGAAAGGGGCTGAGAGGGTCTGGAAACTGCAGAGCTGCAGGTCAACCCCTCACCTGCGGGACAGAACAGTCTGCACCGAGCCATAAACCCCCATAAACCTGTGATTAAAACCACTGAAGCCATCTCAGCTGGGAGCTGGGCTGAGCTGGGCACCACCAATGAGCTTGGAACAGGAGCTGGGCTGCCTTGCTCCTGCCAGCTGGGAGGATTCTTCACAGCCCCCCTGAGTTCCCACAGCCTGAGTGCTGTGCAGTACAAATATTAGGGAAAAACAAGAGTAAAGAATTGTAAAATGAGAATAAAGACAGAAAAAGAGCAAAGGAAAGGATAAAATAAAATAAGAACAAGGGAAGGGAGCCTCGTCCCTTATTGTTAATCTACAAGCTGGAGAATACACATAGCAAATGAAGGTATTTTTGTGGATTTGGTCCCAATGCCAAACTTGTACAAGGTGAGCCCTAGGGAGTTCCTCTTGGTTAGGGGCAGGATGAACGTGAAAGGTAGGAAAGTAGGGGCAAATCCTGTGTGAACAGCTGCCTTCTGCAGCAGAGTAATTAAACACATTGCCAGCTATTTGTTGCAGTGGTTCAGCCAGGGAACTGCTCAGCAGGTGAGGTGTGTTTGCACAGAACCCACGCAAGGGATGGATGTTTCTGCATGAATTACCTGAGAGCTGGGGATGTGTCTGAAATGGCTGGTAAGGATCTGAGGTGACTTTCAGGAGTTTAAAAAGCCTTTGGACTGAACAGCTTTGCCATTGAACTCGGCCTCTCACCTGCGAGCGGGAGCTGTGAAAGCCCTGAGCGGGCAGCACAGCCTGGCTCTGGGGTCACACAGGCCCAGGCTTGCAGGGAAAAGCAGGAGCAGTAAATGCAATTTTTCCTTGAAATCTTCATCTAGGACCAGCCGGTCCAAGTAAGCTGTGGCTGTGTGGGCCAAGGCTTGGAGCTGCCGAGGCTCTGGGCAGGAGTTTGCACTCCTGATGCTGCAGGATGTGACTGTGCCGTACAATTCCGCCTGGGAAGCACAAGAGTTTAAACCATCGTGAGCACAAGGCTGCCTTTGGAAGTGAGTGGTTTCTTCTTTATTTCTAGAGCTCTGAAGGAGGAGCTGGTGGCTCTCAGGTTCCTCTGAGAGCTGTGGTTCCCAGCAGCCTCCCCATGGTCAGGGGACAGAGTGTGGCTGTGATGGTGCCCAGGGGCTCCATGGGTGGAGAGGGGCTTCCAAGGAACGGAGGGAATCCGTCACTCTGTCCCCACGCAGAAATGAACAGCAGCCTCTCAGTGATCCCTTCCCACGGCCGCGGGGCTTCCGAGGAACGGAGGGAATCCGTCACTCTGTCCCCATGCAGAAATGAACAGCAGCCTTGCCGTGATCCCTTCCCACAGCCGAGGGGCTTCCGAGGAACGGAGGGGATCCGTCACTCTGTCCCCACGCAGAAATGAACAGCAGCCTCTCAGTGATCCCTTCCCACGGCCGCGGGGCTTCCGAGGAACGGAGGGAATCCGTCACTCTGTCCCCATGCAGAAATGAACAGCAGCCTTGCAGTGATCCCTTCCCACAGCAGAGTCAATCTCAGGTGAGCTTTATTGTGCCTCGACACCTCACCGAAAGGGGGAATGTTCAGGAAGTTTCCTGTGCTCCTGTTCTGGAGGAGCTGTGGCTGCTGGCAATGACAAATCCCCCAGGACCTTCTGGGGCTCCTCCTGCTCTGCTTGAGGCATTCGGTGCTACCTGAGCCAGGGGCTGCTCCGTGCTGGAGCTGAGGGGTCTGGCTGAAGGTTGGAAAAGCCTCCAAGGCCATCGTGTCCCAGCCGTGCCCCATGCCCACCTTGTCCCCAGCCCAGAGCTCTGAGTGCCACCTCCAGCCCTTCCTTGGGCACCTCCAGGGATGGCAGCTCCAGACCTCCCTGGGCACTCTTTCCAAGGCCTGAGCACCCTTTCCATGGAGAGGTTCCTCCTGGTGTCCAACCTGACCGTCTGTGCAGGGGCTGATCTCTGCTGGGGAGGGCTGAGCCCCCACCTGTGCTGGGCTCATGGGTGTCCCCAGGGCTCACTGCTCTGCCGCTGCTCATCCCAGGATTTGGGTCCTGGTCCATTTCCCGAGCTGAGCAATTGGAATAAATCACTTAGCAGGAGCTGGGGAAGTAAATCAGCTGGCACTGAGCACTGTGCTGTTTGTCACCTCCCCTCTGCTTCTCCTGAAGAAACACCAGATTCTCACCTTCACCAAGTCCTGCCTATTAGAATCTAGAGCTGAGTGATCACATGAAGGAGCCCAGGTCCTCCAAGGATGAAATAAGTGTCTGGAGAAGCCGGTTGGTGACCTTTCCCTCTCAGCTTCCCTGGTGATTCACAGGTTTTATTTTTTGCTAAGTACAAAAGCATTTTCCCTGGCAAACACTCCTTTGCTGAAGGTGAAAATGAATAAAATAAGCCCGCAAAACCCTGAGGGGAGGGTTAGGTCTCTTCACAGTTCTCACTATTTATAACAGCCCCAGCTGAAGTGTGCTGAGCTGTCTGGAGCAATGCAGGCGTTTCCCTGCTCCAGCCGCAGCTCCCCAGGCAATTCCCGTGTTAACCATTGTCTGGCGTGTCCTGTGTTTCCAGCAGGAAACTCGGGCAATTCGGGAACTTCATAGCCTGAGACAGCAACGGGGTCACTTTAAATGATAGGTCTGCTACTGGAGGGCATTTGCCATTTGACTATAAAAAAATCCATCCAGAGTTGATATACTGCATTTTTCATTTCAAAAATTGCAATCAGGTAGCAAAGTCTGAGTATTCAGACGAGAATAATATCTTTTCAACGTTCATTAATCTGAGTCAGTAATGAACTGCAGGGAAAATGGAGGGATAATTCAGAACAAGTAATTTATTTGGTTATTTTTCTTATCTTCCCTATTATTAAATATCCATGAACAGTTTAATTGACCTTCATGAATTTTTCATGTCACGTCCCAGGATTTCGTTGCTGGGTGGGTGGCAGGGCGCTGGGGGTCAGTGTCAGCTCCTGGCTGGGCTCACTGGGCGCAGTGGGCAGTGGTGGTGGGGTCCCTGTGTCCGGAGCAGGGCTGGGGTGGCTCCCTGGGATTTTCCCTTCATTCCCCTCCCTCAGGTCATGCCTGAGGGGGAAAACTGTTCATTGTTTTGTCTTTACTGTTACCTTGACTGTATTTCCAGCTTCTGAGCTCTCTCCTCAGTCTCTCATTTAAGGCTCAGTTCCCCAACGTTTCTTCATCCATTGGGGATGTTTTGCAGACCTCTGATCTCCTTCCTTCTCCTCCTTTGATTCCCCTCTTTTAGTTCAGAACTTCACTAACACAGAGTGTTATAAAGCAGATTATATTTCTCCAGTTAGTGGGGCTGAACCCAGCAGAAGGGTAATTTCCCGTACTTTGGTGGTCACAATTCCATTCTCTGTGCCAGAGCGATGGCCTCTCCTCCTCAGCTCCCTTCCTCAGCCTGCAGTGACAGGATTGATTATTTCTGCCCAGGTGTGGGGTCTGCTTTGTTGCCCTTGAACAGCAGGTGTTCTTTAGAGCTGATTTCTGCTATGCCGAGACCTTTTGGGACTTTAATCCGTGCTCTGGTGTGTTCACAGTCCTTCCCTGCGCAGTGCCAGCAGCCAATTTAACCAGCACATCCCTCCTCTGTCATGCAAGTTGTTAATGAAGAAATTAATAATGCTGAGTTCAAGGCAGGTCTCTCAGCAACTTGATTCATCTCTTCATTTTCAGCAGAGCTGTTTCTGGAAAGGAGTGGTCTCCCAGCAGCTCTGTCAGGTGTGGAGATGCCACCACAGGCCAGGGTGCTAGAGAAGGCTAAAGCCAAGCTCTGAATCCTTAGTGTCCCGTGGGAGGAAATGCAGTTGGGATGGTGCAGTCCAGCAATGCTGTCTGCTGCTGCCCACACCTTTGGTGTCTTGCTGCTTTTATGGAAAGTTTATTTTTCTGGGAATGGGTGTCCTGTGAGCCGGGATGTAAAGCAACATCCTTTCATTCTTCTGGAGAGAGACTACTAACAGGAGCATGGAGTGCCAGGAAAAGGGGGAATGGCTTCACAGTGGCAGAAGGAGGTTTGGATTAGAGATCAGGAAGGAATTTTTCCCTGTGAGGGTGGTGAGGCCCTGTGTGCTGGTTTGAAAGCAAAACCAGTGAGAAACTCCAAGTCAGAAGTACAATTTAATAGGAAAAACTAAAATAAATGCAATAGTACAAAAAAGAAACCACTGACAGAGTCAGGATACAACCTGACACCCTGTCAGTCAGGGTGTTGGTAGCAGTCCAATAAAATGGTGGCTGCAGTCCTCCAGAGTTCTGCTGAAGATGGTCCTGTTGAAGCAGTGATCCTGTAGAAAAGGTCTGGTCTTCACCTGAAGGTCCAGTGGTAGCTCTTGTCCTCTGGGAATCCAGTAGGTAAGGGCTGCCTCTGGTGTTGGATATCTTAGCTTATATCCAGGATGGGATGCTTGGTTCCTCCCTCTGGGCAGAGCATCTCACAATGGGAGGATGTAATTTTATCAGTCATATGGTGAGACTGGATGGCCCATTAACAGGAGATATCCCTCCTAGAGGGAGGAGGGGGCATGGGAGAGATAAGGAACGCTGCCCCACCCGGTTCCGACAGCTGGCCTATTAACAGAAGATAGTCCAGAGAGAGGTCACAGGGGACACAGCCCCAGCTAGTTTTAACAGCTCCTGAAGATGGTAATAGAATACACTGCAACCCAGGACACCCTGGCAGAGGTTGCTGTGGCTGCCCCTGGATCCCTGGAAGTGTCCCAGGCCAGGCTGGACGGGGCTTGGAGCAGCCTGGGACAGTGGAAGGTGTCTCTTGGTGGAAGGAACAAGATGAGCTTTGAGGTCCTTCCAACCCCAGCCATTTATGATTCTGAAGCTGTGGTTCCTCTTTCCCCGTCTTTCCCTCTGCAGCCTTCCCCAATAACAGTTAAAACTCTGATATTGATTCAGACAGTCCTTTAAGTATGCAAAGATAAAGTTCATCAGCATAACCAATTTGCAAACATCTAAATTAGCCAGGCACTCTCCCCGTTGCCTTTGTAGGAGATTATAAACTTCCCTCTTTGTTCCAGCATTATTGTGCCGACCATCTGCTCTCAGTTAGCCTTTTCATGAGGATTGAAGCAAGGAAAGCTTATTAAACACTCAACTTCCTTGGTTAATGGCTTTCCCGCTCCTTTCTCAGTTTTCCCTTATTACTGATGCACTTATGGAATGATCTGCTGTTGACTGCCCCCGCTCTGCCCCTGCCCTCCCTGCCCCGTGGCTGCACGGCTCTGGGGAGGAAGCCCTCGCTGAAGGCTGTGGATGCTGAGCCTGAAATTCCTGCACAGGGAATACAGAGCCAGCTTCCACCAGCCCGTGGCACTCCTGGGTCAGCTCTCCCACGGGACAGAGCAGGGGTGGCAGGGCCCTGACCCCACTCCCACTTGGGGTCTCTGGGTGAGAGGAGGCAAAGGAAAGGAAAGGAAGTTGTGGAGATTAGAAATTCTTTCAGCATGTGATTTGTTCCAATTTCATTAACTTTCTTCCCAGGTTCTCCTCTCCTGACTCACCCTGTTCTTAGTGCATCATCTACATTATTTCTTAGTTCTTTAGAGTTCTCTGGGGATTCCCCCTTCCTGATCCCCAGTCTACAAATAATTGTTCTCCCTCCCTGATCCTTTTAAAAGAGCTGCTCCAGCAAGTTTCACCTTTGGATGTGTGTGACCTCGAAGGCACAAGAAAAATCCTTCTCAATTACACTGGACAGCTTGTAAACAGATTTCCAAATGATTCCAGCCCCGTGTGCACACACCAGGGCTTGAAAAACCCAGCAGTCCTGGTCCCCAAGCTGTAGATCAAGAGAGGCTTCTGGGCTGGATCCGCTCATGGCACAGCAATTTAGATAATAAGATGGGGAACATAATAACAACAGTTCAGCGTTGCAACTTCATTTGTTTTTGCTCTCACACCAGAGACTGAGGCAATGAAGAGAGCTCTGATTTGCAAAGCTGAATAAAACAAAAGCACAGAGGAACCTGGCTGGGCGTGCTGACCTTCTTTTCAGTTTTCAAGCAACTCGAAACTGAATCTTGCTCAGAACTGGCCATTATCCTTGTTTTCTCATGCAGAGCCATTAACCTCTAACTTACTGAAGCAAGCAAACCGTTATTTGCTCGTATAAGAAAAACCCCTGGCCTTCCTCATTTTCTCCTGAGACATCTGAAAATGGGTAAGCTTTGGCAGATCCTAATAGTTCCAACCTGCACAGGATACTGGGAGAAAATAAAAATGCACACTGGAGGTTGCATAATGCAAAATGGCTGAAATGCAGAAGAAATTTGGAATCTGTCTAAATCCCTGGGAGCTGAAAGCAGGAGTGTTGCTTGCAGGGGCTGCCTTTTTTTGGAGGTGGTTGTTGGCCTCATCCCAGCCCCCAGGTAACGATATCTGGAGGCAGCTCTGAGGTTAAAAACGGTGTTGTCATTACTTCCACTAAATTAAAGGGAAATAATTGTTGCTTGCAAGCATTTCCCTTGCGTGAGGCAGCTCCTCACTGCATGTGATGCTTACATCGTGTGCAGCACCTTCAGACACGGGGTGGGGTTTTGGGGTTGAGCTGTGCAGAGACAGGAGTTGGACTCACCCCTTGTAGGTCCCTCCTGCAGCAGGGCAGGGGTGCAGTGCCCATCCCTGGGGGGTTTAAAAGCCGTGTGGAAGTGGCACTTGGGGACATGGGGCAGTGATGGCCTTGGCAGGGCCGGGGAAGGGTTGAGCTCCATGTCTCCAAGGGCTTTTCCAACCTAAACCTCCTGTGGTGGCTCCTCCCTGCTCTGCAGTGCCCCGTTCCAAGGGACAACAATCCCAGTATTCGGATCTGAGCTGTGTGAAGATGGACAGCGGGAAAGGAGGAACCGAGGACCAAAGGTAACATTTTTAGCTGCAGCTCCCACAAGAACCCTTCCCTTCCAGCTCTGCATACCTCCAGCCACTCACAGCTTTTCCTTCCCTGGCTCTTTCTGTCGCTCTTTGGTGGGGGAGAAGAAATGCAAAGCTTGGTCTGGAATCCCTCACTGTGAGCCCGGTGCCCGCAGGCAGAGCGCTCCTGGTCGATGCCGGGGAGATGGTTTTTGGTTCGCCAGGCTGTTCCAGAGGCAGAGGTTGAGGCAAGAACTGCAGCCAGTGCACTGCAAACTTCTGCCCAAGGGGAGCAGCATTTAGGGGGCTCTGAGAAAGAGGAATCCATGGAGAAATCAGGTGGTGTTTTCTCAGCAAGTCTCTTTTTTGACAGAGATTTGAAATATTGAGCCAATTAAAATGCCAAGGACTTTTCAAAACATAGACTTAACAGAGAAAATATGACTTTAGCAGCAGATGATGTAAGCAAATAAAAAATCCTGTTCGCTGGCATTAACTAAAAGTGGTTATAAATGAGCAGGGTTTTTTTCCTTCTTATCCATTGCTTCAAGCAGTCACTCAATAAAAATGTAACTTCCAGGTCGGTGATAAAGGGTTTAAGGTCTTCGTGTGGTGGTGGAAGGAGCAGCTCAGATGCTCCAGTACCTCGTGGTATTTTCTCATATATAAACTGAAGAGCCAAAAGACAGATGGTGGTCTAAAGGTCAGCACAATAAAATAGCAGGATTTACTGATTCCCCTCAGAGTTTATGATCCGAGGAAGATCTCTTGTTTCAATTGATAAGAGTTCCAAAAAGCTGCATTAAACTTTGAGGGAAGAGCAGGCCGCAGCAGGGTCAGGCGGGGTGCGATCCATCCACCGCTTCCTCCGAGCTCCGAGAAATAATTAACCCAAGTCTGGGGGTTTTTTTGTGGGAACTCATTCAGGGTCAGAAGGAAAATGAGTTTTTCTCCTCCCCACGGTGTCTCACTGGGGATATTTGCAGGCAGTGCAGCTTTCCACCTCCAGCCCAGCACCGCGGAAATGCCACCGTGGGCGCCCCGGCTGTGACGAGACACGTCCTGTGCCAGACAAACGTTATGGAGCCCGCACAGCAGAAACGCTTCTGAGTTGTCATTTGCCCTTCTCACCCTAGAAAAATAAAGACCTTTGAGTTATTTTAGTTACTGAATTGGAAACTGTTAAATTGTGCTGAGGCATTGCTTGAAGCAGGAGGGAAAAAATGGTTGGGAAAGTGGTTTGCTCAGTAATCACCCGAGCTGGAACTGCCTGTTCTCTGCAGCCGCCGTGGCCACCAGCCATCCAGAGGGTTTTTCCTCCTGAAGGTCAATAAAAAAACCCTCACCTTTTTTCCAATTTTTAGTTTTATGTGATATTAGAAAAGCTGAATCATGGTTTAGCTCCAAAAAATCTTATTTAACATCTTTCAACAGGCACTTAAGGCCTCCTTCCACCGCGTTGCTACAGGCCCTGGGTTTTTATCACATTTCTGCTGCCCGTGTTAAAGTCTTGTTCTCCAGGTGCAGGGGCTGCACGGAAAAGCAGAATGAGGTTTGTTTTCTTGTTTCCCTCGCTGCCAATGTTTTTACAGAGCTGTTGAACTACACTTGCTGGGTTTTACCTTGACACTTTCATTTGGAGGCAATCTAATCTGTTCTGACTGGAGATCTGAAAGTGGAAGTCCCAGTGCACGGCAGAAACAAGGCATAAATTTCATCACTTGTGACCCATTATCGGGTTTTTTTTAATCTGCCACTTCAGAACCCGTGTGTTGTTCCGCTCCAGGTGTTCTAACAGCTCATTTTCCTTTGGCTGACATTGCTGTGTCACGGTTCATGTCTTTTCTGACATGAAGCTATCAGGTTCCTCCATTTACTCTTCCATTTTATCCCTGCTTACAAATGAGGTTTACAGAAGCTAAAACCTCTCTGTGTCTGAGGTCTCTCATTTGAGCAGCATTGCCCTTTGCATTTGATAATTGCTGCTGTGCAGCTTCACTTCAAGGACCGAACATCCTGTAAAATACTCGAAAGAATTACTACTTTAAATAAAGACTAGAAAGCCAGAGCTGTTTCAAATGCATCAATGAGCCTTTCGTAGATTTATAAATTCCTGGAAAATGAAAATATTTCAAAATTTCCCAGTCTACCTGTTTCCTCCCAGTGCTCTTTGCCAGGTTGGCTCCAAAGCTAGGCCAGAATTTGGCCCGCCCGTGGTTTTTCGGTGCTCCTCGTGTTTCGAGCGTGTCCCCTGCCCTTCCCACCCTCTGCTCAAGCCAGGGCAGGAACCAGGTGCCCAAAGGCCAGGCCGGCAGCTCTGCTGGTGCCTTCTCCAGGCAGTACAAGAACTGGAGGTGTCACTGTCTGCATTAATATCTCCTCATCCTTGTGTGCAATCATCTGGTGTTTTTCACAAAACTCACATACATTTTATTTTAAAATGTGGCAGGAGCATGTTTTTCTCTCTCTGCGCCCATAAATAGAGCGGGGGGGCTGGAGCTGTGCCCCCTCTCTGACTGATGCACCGTGCCACGGGCTGCGGAGGAAATGCAGCACTTTGTCACTCCAGCCGGCGACAGCGTGAGTCACCGAGGGCCAGGCTCCCCTCCACGAGGGAGGTGTTGGGCAGCCCAGCCCACGGCGGCAACTGGGACCACTGGGGGAAAGGTTGACGTCACTGGCAGAGCCCTGCTCCGGGAAATAATCCAACATTGCATTTTTCTGAATGTGGCCCCGCCTGTGCCAGGCGCCAGGGGAAGAGGAGGCACCGGGAGAGAGCGGTGGCGGTGCATGGTCACCCCAGCTCTGCACGGATACCACCCAGCAGAGCTGAACTGGGTCCAGCACAGCTGAACTGGGTCCAGCACAGCTGAACTGGGTCTAGCAGAGCTGATGTGGTCCCAGCAGAGCTGATCTGGGTCTAGCAGAGCGGATTTGGGTCCCAGCAGAGCTGAACTGGGTCCCAGCTGAGCTGATCTGGGTCCCAGCACAGCTGATGTGGTCCCAGCAGAGCTGATCTGGGTCCAGCACAGCTGATGTGGGTCGCAGCAGAGCTGATCTGGGTCCCAGCCCCTGCGCGTCACCAGCCCTGGGGAGCTGGAGGAGCTCAGCTCTGGAGGGGGGTTCACAACCCTGGCTTGGTTTCTGTCCCTCACAGATCCCCACACTTTTTGCTGTCGTTATAGTCCTTGTGGGAATAACTGGATTTCCCTTCATGTGCTCCGGAGAAGTGGTTTATGAGACCAACAGAGAGTTTGCACCTCGTGTGGTTCTGGAAAAGTCCTTCCCTTCACATTACTGGGAGCTGCAGACACAGAGGATCGAGGACACAACAGGTTGGGGTGATTTGATAGTAAAGGTGTTGTAGGAATGTACAATATGTCATAATATGTTCTCCTGGGAAACAAGTGACAGGATGAGAGGACAAAGCCTCAGGCTGTGCCAGGGGAGGCTCAGGGTGGACATCAGCAGGAATTTCTCTGTGGAAAGGGTGGGCAGGCCTTGGCAGGGGCTGCCCAGGAGGGTTTGGAGTGCCCATCCCTGGAGGTGCCCAGGAAGGGCGGGAGGTGGCACTCAGAGCTCTGGGCTGGGGACAGGGTGGGCACTGGGCACAGCTGGGACTCCGTGGGCTGGGAGGGCTTTCCCACCTCCGTGGCTCCCTGCTGTGTGCTGGGGCTTCCCTTGCAGGACACGTTCTCCATGGGGCACAGGTGCAATGCCAAGTCCCAGAGTGGGGAAGAGCTGAGAACTTGGCCAGGCTGCTGCCATTGGGGGATCTCCCCTGAAAGCCCAAGGTGAGAGATTCCGTGGCCCTTCTGAGCTCCTCGCCAGCGCCAGAGGCCTGACCCCCACTTCCACGCTGCACCTCAAACTGCACCAGGAGCCGCACTGGCATTAAAGTCAAATCATTTGATTATGAATTATGAATATCATCGGCGTTGTCGCTTTTCGCGTTCCGTTCTTGCCTTTCAGCTCTGTGAATGCTGCGTTTGCTGACAGTGTTTGATGACCTTGTTTGCCTGCAGCTGGCTGTGCTCTCAGCGCTGCTAGGTTCTCCCAGGGAATTAGATATCACCGAGATATACAAGTGCTGCTCCAACCAGTCCTGCCTCTGACAAAGGAACAGGAATGTAATGGAGTTTTTCAGTGTTCTATTACAACTCTACCATATATTACTTATACAGTACCTACCTGGGGGTAATATATTTATTTTATTCCCTGGCAATTTGAAATTGCCTTGGGGGGGGTTGAAGAAAGCTTTGTTTAAAGCAAAAATGATAAAAAATTGTTATTTCATCCCAGAATCAACAAGGTAGCCAATTTGACCTCATGTTGGATATTTCATTTTAGTTGCTAAGTAATTTAATATTTTTTAACATAGAACAACATTCAAAATGAAATATTTGACAAAAAGTATTTTGATGGGAAAGAAATGTTACTTAAGCACTAAAAAATTAAGACAACTTGTGGCAGTTGATGGACAGCTGTGCAGCATTTGTCAGCCTGCAATGGGGTTTCTTCCAAAAGGAGAAGTTTTTTAACAAACTTTTCCCCAGCTCAAGGTCAGCCCAGCCACACACATATACCACGCTGAGCGTTCAGTCAGACTTGCAGAGATTTATGGGCTTAAGAGAGGAAATTTATCCTCAGTGCCTGCACTCCCTAAAATGTAGTAAATAGTAACCCCTGAGGGAGAGCTGCTGGGTGAAGCTCCAGAGGTGGGAGATGTGATTTCCATCCCACCACCACCCCCAGCCATAGCTGTTCTTTATTTCATTTGTCATCAAAACATTTCTGTGTTTCCTCGGGGTTTTTTATGATCACGGAACCCCAGAATGGTTTAGATCCCAAATCCCACCCAGTGCCACCCCTGCCATAGCAGGGACACCTTCCACTGTCCCAGGTGCTCCCAGCCCCAGTGTCCAGCCTGGCCTGGGACACTTCCAGGGATCCAGGGGCAGCCCCAGCTGCTCTGAGCTCCTTGGCTTTCTCTCCAGGTAGATTTGCACCCTTTTTTCTCCCTTTCCAGCTGAGCCCTCTCCCCACACGATGCAAATGAACACATTTGTGTGACCTCATCTTTCAGGAGGGCACTGCCCTCACCTCTTAGCTGCCCCAAATTAAAACAATCCATTTTTGTGGCTGTGAATCTTCACCCAACGTGCCGGGGAGGGCAGCTGGGGGGAGGGACGTCCAACCCCCTGAATGGGATGTTTTGAAAGAGCCATCATTAAAATTGCAGCAAATTGTGTTTCTCTTGTAGCTGGGAGCTGAGACATGGTGGCACCTTTAAAAGGAATTATTTTTCAGTGCTTGGGTATTTTAATCCTTTCTTTACATTTCCTTTTAGAATCATATTTATAATTTAAAGCCCACCTCTGTGTGCCTTAATCTGAGACTCTCGTTTGATTTTATTTTATATCTGTGATAGAAATCTTTGATCCTTATTTTAGCTTTGTCTGGAATGCAACCACTGAGGAACATGCTAAAGATGTCTCTGATTTTCTGTCAAGATCAGGATTTTCACAGAATTCAGTGTAAGGTAATGCTTCTTCAGTCTAGTTCTCACATTTTAAGAATAAAAGTCAATGAAATGCCACTACAGAGATATTTTTTTGGTGCTGTAAATTGCACTTTGATGAATCTTCACTCCTGAACCAGCCTTCCTTCAGCACTGCCAGGAAGCCTCTCTTGTTGCTTCTAGCAAGAATTGTCATGGTGATGCATTCTGTTGACCACATTTTTGAAACACAGATTGTTTCTAATTTTGTTTCTCCAATTTACTCTGGGCGCTGCACCATCTCTGTTTCTTTGGAAGATTTTTATCACGACAAACCATGAAAATCCACCCAGGAGGATCTGGCCTCTCCCCTTCACGTGTGGCTGGGGGAGGCTCTGCACAGCCACCCACGTGAGGAGCAGTGAGGGGCTGGGAAGGGGCTCAGCCTGGAGAAAAGGAGGCTCAGGGGCACCTTGTGGCTCTGCACAACTCCCTGACAGGAGGGGACAGCCAGGAGTCCTGTTCCCCCAGGAAACAAGGGGCAGGATGAAAGGAAACGGCCTCAAAATGTACCAGAGTGGTTCAGGTTGGACACCAGGAGGAATTTCTTCACGAAAAGGTCGTCAGGCTTTGGAGCTGCCCAGGGAGGTTTGGAGCCCCCATCCCTGGAGGTGCCCAGGGAAGGCCCAGAGGTGGCACTCAGAGCTCTGGGCTGGGGACAAGGTGAGATTGGGCACAGCTTGGATTCCATGGCCTCGGAGGGCTTTTCCAGCCTCAGGGATCCTGGGATTCTGGGATTGCAGAGCGTCCCTGTGTGCCCTCCTTGCAGGAGCGTGACTCTGCAGCCGCTACACAAGACATACTCGAGATGCTGAATTGCCCCCTGAATGCAGAAGGAGAAGGGGACGGAGCAGGGCGGGGAGTGCAGGGCTCCTTGGCCTTCCAGGGTGGCTGTGCCTCCGTGGGAGAGGCCGGGCTGTGCCCTCAGGAGCTCTCGGTCCTCAGAAAGGCTGGCGAGCTTTTAAGTGAGCTGAGAGCTCTACGAAGAAATTAAATTTGGCAGTGAAAGTACAGTACTTAGGTTCCTCTCAAGTAGTCTTGAGATATAAAAGCGTTTCTGTGGGAGTTCTTGGCTGAGTGTGAAGGCTGAGAGCGGAGTCCAGCAGCCTGTGGAGTGCTGCTGCTTTATTTGTTGCATCATTGTGTCGATGGCTGGAAGAGGAAGGGTTGGCCTGAATTTGAGTCCGAGCATTTCTTGTGCTCCCATGCAAGGAGCAGAGGTTCTGCTGAGGGGCTGCTCTGGAGCTGGGCGGGGAGCCTGGGGCTGTGAGCGAAGCCCTGAACGCAGAGGCAGACTGGGCGCACTGGGTGCTACATCAGCGGGACTCCTGTCGGTGCTCCTGGCTTTCTGCCCCACAGCCCTGGCTCAGCCCCAGCCCTCCGGGATGGAGGTTTCCCACCCTGTCCTGATGGCTGGGATTGACGGGCACTGCGCCACGGAATCCGGCAACGGGTTGGGTTGGGAGGGGCCTCAGAGCCCCGTTCGCTCCAGCCCCGGCCACGGGCAGGGACACCTGGGCAGGTTTTTGAGGAACGGGTAAATCAGATCACCCAGGCTCCAGGCAAGAGCTGTCCCTGGGGATGGGGAGCAGGGAACAAGGGGAAATTCGGGCACCTTCCCATGGGCTCTGAGATGCTACTCACATCCATGTCCCCCGTGGCTGGTAAGGGATGTGCCATGTCCAGCCGTGGACAGAAACCCTGGAACACCTGGGACAGCATTTGTGGATGTTGCTGAGAGAAAAGCTTTATTTCTGCATCGGGAATGTTATTTCTGCATAGGGAATGTTATTTCTGCTCTCCCTAATCTCCAAAGGCAAAGCTGTCTGAGTTTTTCAAATAATAAACCCAAGCATATTTTGCATATTATATACCAAAGAATATTATGTTTTCTTCTGTTGTTCAAGAAGTAACAAACTGAATTTGAGGAACGCTGCTGGTTTTGGCACAGTTTCAGAGAGAACATTCCAAAGGAAAGGAAATCCTTCAAGGAGAAGTGGAAGAGGATGAAAGCTGCTGGGTCCTTCTTCCCGTTTCCTCATCCAGAGGTGTCCCTGCTCAGGGATCTGCAGGGGACAAACCCAGGGAGTCGGGAAGGCTGAGCTCCACCTGCACGACAGGTAAAGCCAGGCTGTATGGAAACATAAATATTTTCTATATAAAAAGAAAATTCAAAGAGAAATCTAAGGATATGTGGGAGCAAAGGCTTGAAAGATATCTCAGTGGAAACTCAGCTCATCCCAAGGCTGAGGAACAAGCACAGAACGTGAGAAACAAGTTCCCAGGATATGGAGGAAATCTTCATTTATGAGAGGTGGCAGTTCCCTACAGTCTATACAGATGTCACCAAGTTTTTGAAAAGTTATGAGGACATTTTGGCATCAGCTTGACAGAAATATAAATGATTCCATCATTAATGCACAGCCTTGTTTGCCAGCAAAGAGGAGTCTGGAGGAGCTCTGAACTCCTGGAGTGGAGACACGAAGCTCTGATTTTTTTGCAGGAAGGATGAATTGCAGGAGCCGTCTGGATGGGAATTTGCTGGTTCTGTGGGCACGCGAGAGGAGAGGAGAGGAGAGGAGAGGAGAGGAGAGGAGAGGAGAGGAGAGGAGAGGAGAGGAGAGGAGAGGAGAGGAGAGGAGAGGAGAGGAGAGGAGAGAGCCCTGGTGCTCCGCTGTCATGGCAACGAGGCCGGGAACGCCGGGGATGAACCGGATCTGAACATCCCAGCCCTCAGTTTCTGCTGGGATGCGCTGCCGGAGCTTTGGAATGCCCCGAGCTGGGAGCTGGGCCGGCTGCCAGCGCTCCCCATCGCGGAAAGGACGCTGCTGGCAGCAGAGCTTGGGCAGGGGGTTGAAGGCAGGGCTCTGGTCATTAAAAAGGAGAGGTAGAAAATACTTAGAGGGGATTGCTGCTGATTTCTGATGGGCCACGAGCTCCCAGGGCCCTCCGTGGCCGTCATCAAACATTCAAAACCACCTGAAATGTGCGATTGTTGGTGCTGGGTGCTCCTGTTCTGGGGCTCCTGCCTGGCTCCTCGTGCAGCTGTGCCCAGCTGTGCCCAGCTGTGCCCCAGCCCCGGGCACCCCTCACCACCCTGGCTGGCATCAGGCTTAGGACCTGGGAGCTGCAGGAGCCGCTGGGGGTGCAGAGGGGTGTCACTGGGACCCGTCCCGGCTGTCACTGGGAAAAGCTGGCCCATCCCTGGGCTGCTCGGGGTGAACCTGCCTGGAAATCCCCAAAAACGGAGAATTAGCTGGCAGTTCAATCCCTTGGCAGTGCCGGGTTCTGCACCTCAATGCTCTTTCCTCTGCAGTCTGCTGCTGAACTCCCGTAGGTAAATACTACCATTAGGTACTCCTCAAAAATCTGGTTTGGGAACAGTTTTTGTGATTAAAATAGTTCTGAAGGACAATTCTTTATAGATGGCATTGGTCAGCTTGTGGATGTGGCAGCTTTTTTAGCAAGAATGACTTTTAAATTGAAGATATTGAAATAGCTGAGCGGTTGAATTATGGTTGTAGTTTTCCACACCTGATTTTTCCTTTGATGTCACATTCTGTCCTTAGAAAAGGGTTTAACGTATTTTATTTTCTTTTTAAATGTAAGTTTTTTGAGGAAGAGAGCATCTTAAATACCTGCCAGTGGTGAGGTGTGATACATTTGTGGCTGAACAGGACCACCCACACCCCCAGATCCCCCTCCCCAGTTTCAGTTCCATTCTTCACTCGGTGTGAGAGTACGCTTGGATTTATGTGAGATCCTTGGAAAAAATGGCTTTATAGTGAGCACAAGCAGAAACTCGTCTGGAATTGATCCTTTCACCCAGCGCAGTCAAAGCTTGTCCTCCTCTTCGCCTATTTTCACACCTTCCTCAGATCAGAATTGAGGGAACCCATCTAAGCAAACCCAGATTGCCTTGGAACAAATGGCTTTTCTTGTCTCCAAGCCCTTTAAACCCCATTTCTAAAGCTGTTTTTAAATTTCATTTGAAGCTATTTTCCAAAAAGAAGAAATGTTTTAGGAAACTCCTGTAGATATTGACAAAGGAAGATTTTCACATAATTGGATCTTATTGGATAACCACTATTTTTCCTAGAAAACATCCTTCCCTTCTGCCTGGCCCTTGTTTCCTGGTTTGGGTTTTCTCACCTGTTGAGAAAGGAGTTAATGAAAACATGTCAATATTTTAATTGTCAAAAGAGAAGAATCTGAGGTTTGTTGGGAGATGTTTAGCACTTGCTGGGATAGTTTTTATTTGCTGGGTGTTTCTATTGCTCTGTAAAGAAATTCCTGTTGGAGAGGTAACTCCGCAGAAGTGTAAGGAACTAATTCACACGGTGATAAAATAGTTACGGAAATGAGATGGGGAGGGCTCATTTATCTGAAAGATTACTCAGGAATAGCATCAATCACCAGTATTGGATAATGAAGCCCTACTGGAAAAGCAACACTGTGGCCCCTCATATCTGAGCTCGGAGAAGGGGATTTACCAGCTTCCTGTGGGGATTTTATATCTGCTATAAATAGACGGAACCAATATTATTTTGTAGTTAGCTTTGCCTTTGTGCAGCATGGGCAAATGATTGGGTTTGCTGGCAAAGCTCAGTGCTCTGGAAAAGTCAGGATGACAACAAAAAACCCCCAGAAATCTTGCGCTTAATTAAAAATAATATAAAGTTAAGTAATATTTTAAGATTGAACATAGTATGTGTAACATGCAGTAAGTAAATTAGTAACTCTGAGACATAAATAGCACAGCATCCCAGAATGGTTTGGGTGGGAAAGGACCTTAAAGATTCTTATGTCCCTCTACGCTTCCCCACCCCAGTGAGCAAAAACGGGGTGGGAAAGGCCTGGAGCCTGGCCCTGGTTTAGCTTTAGCCCATCCACCTTTGCCTCCAAGCCAAAGCAAAGCTTGCTTCACTTCTCTCAGGACAAGAGCAGAAGTGCTGAGCGGGCAGGGGGCCAGCACAGGTGTCCCTCGGGATGGGGACAGGGTCCAGCTGCGGGACTGAGCCGCCTCCATCCCTGCGGGGCACAGGAGGGAATCCCCGGCAGGAAAATGCAGCCAGGGGCAGCCAGAGCTGCACTCAGAGAGAGGAGCCTGCCCGGGGCTGCAGGTCCTGGAAACCACAAAGCCCGACAGAACTGCCCTGCTCCTCAAACTGCGGAAAAAACACCCGGTGGGAGACTTAGACTGGTGGGAAAGAAGGAACTGTTCCCTGTGAGGGTGGCAGGCCCTGGCACAGGGTGCCCAGAGCAGCTGTGGCTGCCCCTGGATCCCTGGCAGTGCCCAAGGCCAGGTTGGACGGGGCTGGGAGCAGCCTGGGACAGGGGGAGGTGTCCCTGCCATGGCAGGGGTGGCACTGGGTGGGCTCTGAGGTCCCTCCACCCAGCCCATCCTGGGATTCTGAGAAGTCTTTGTCCACCAGGTGCATAAGCATCAAGGGACGGGCAGTAGAGGACACCAAAGCAGTAAAGAACGATGGGATGTGCAGGACAGACCCAGCTGATGCACACGGGATTTATCCAGTCACTCATTAGACATCTGCCCCAGAGCAGCTCTGCAATACATCCTTCCCACAGACTGACACACAAGATTAGCTCAGACTGCCTCTGTCTATTATTTTTAAACAAAAAACCCCTTTAATTTCATATTGTTATAGGAAAATAATTGGTTTAATTAGTTAAACCTTTCCAGCTGTAGAGAGAAGGAGATGCGTGATTTTTCATTTCACGCCGCACCGTGCTCTTAGGACAGTCTGAGTGCTGAGGAGACTCCTCAGAGATTGTTCTTTTGATTTTAATGCAAAACTCTCTGCTCACGTCACTGAGGAGCAAGTCTCCATAGCAAGGAGTTGTGCTGGCTCAGATCCCCTCTGCAGACAGCTTCGGGTGGAAAACAAGGCAGATGATCTAAATTGGAGGTAATAGGTAGGAATGTGGGATGCAAGAAGATTGCAGATGCACCCTGAACCTGCAAGATTAATGAGTTTGTGCATCTGCAAAATTCTGCCTGGCAGAGCTGCTGAAACCTCAGGCAATAAAAAGCAAATACTCGACCTTTAGGACCCCCTATTAGGTTGTAGCGTGGCCAACAAGAGGGTTAAAAGTGTTTATTTGTAGGATGGGGGAATTTTGGCCTGAGATCTAAGAGGCTTTTCCTGGGAGGCCTGTGACAGCCTTTTCCTTTCTCCGCTCTGCACAGAATCCTTGCTGAAGTTCTTAAATCATAGGCAGCCGTACATTCTTCCTCAGTCTCTTCTTTTAAAGGTAGGTGAAGTTTAATATCTAAACTTTTAGTACCTTGCTAAGTTCAGACCCATTCCCTTTTGAAGGCGGGGGATCCCAGAATCCCAGAGCGTGGGTGGCCACCAAGCAAACCAAGGCAGTGTCCTGATTAAATCCCAAATCCCCCGAGCGCCCCTGGTGCCTCCTCCTCTGGCTAGGAGCCTCTCCCTGTGCCGGGGTGAGGTGGGAAATCCTCCTTCCCCCGTTTCTGCCTTATGGACAGCTGGCTCTTTGCAGCCACGTTCCCCATGGCAGGCCCCCCAACGCCGGGCCCGCTTCGGACGGCTGGCAAACACCGATGAGGTAAGAAAAGCCATAAAAGCTTCTGGGGCCTCTTCATTTTTCCCCTTTGAATCACTCGTCGTAAAACCTCGCCGGAGATGGGATGTGCTCACTCAGAGGCAGAGCTAATGTGCTCTTTGATGCTGCTGTTTGCCAAATCTCTGACTTATTAGCCGTAAATTCCGGGGCTGTGGTTGGCCTGGAGGAAAGGAGATTTTTGCCAGCCTGTACATTGTAGGTGGCACTCGATAAACGCTGCCCTCGGCTTTGGGAAATGCAGGAACGTGCTGGAAGTCATTGGGTGCTGAGCTGGAGGAGAGGAATCACCAAAAGCTCGGATTTTGGGAGGCAGAGTCTATCAAAACAAAGCAGGAAACGCGCTGCTGGCGTGCCGCTCCTGCCAAGTATCAGCTGAAACCAAACTGGCAGAAACACCAGGGAGAAATTTTTTTTTTTCCAAAGAAGATCCACTCTTCGGGTGTAAAAACCTAGAAAACGTGTTTTTGTTGCTGTTTGCTGTTCATGGGACCTGCTGGGCTGCTCCTAAGTGCGTGTGACACTTTTCCAGCCACGGGCGAGGTGTGATCCCGAGCTGACGTTTGGGTGTGCGGCGCAAACAGGGCCACAAGATTTCCTCCCACACAAATCTCCCTGGCCTTTGCTGTTCCTGAGCTTTTCCCAGCGGAATTTAACAACTGGGCAACATCCCTGGAACTGCAGGGACTGAGATCCTAAACGTGGTGAAAGTCTTTCGGGGAGGGATGGAAGGGCCGGGCATCCCAGCAGTCTGAGACAGCTCCGGACAGGTAAATGGAGAATTTTCCCCACTTCTCGCCATCCAGGCAGGTTTTAGCAGCTCTCAGCATCCCCTCGGAGGTAGAAGGTGAGAGGGCGTCCTGCCCCAGCAGTGGATGTTTCTCCTTGTGCAAAATCCGGGAGAATTGACATTAAAACATCATGCCTGACATAAAAGGGACTCAGTCTACACTAACTGCATTTCTGGAGGTCTCATTTGGGAATGAAAAGTATCAATTGGTTGATAAATAGTGATTCATTCTCAAAAAAAAACCCAAAAAACATACTTTTCTTAATTCAACTCTTAGAATTTTTGCTTAATATCTGAGCTCCGTGGTCCGATCCATCTCCAATCAATCCTTTCTTGTCTAGCTGGTTTTATTAATTGCAACATCCTCAGCTGTTGTTTTGTTTAGGTAATAGAGAACAATTCAGCCTGAGGAAAATTAATTTTCCTGTTTCACGTGGTTTTGGGTTTCTTTTTTGTTTCTTGTAGTTTTTAAATGAATTTTAGAAAATAGCAATGAAAATATGGGAGGGAAGTCTGAAGTAAACATTGATTTTTACAGTGCAATAATTTATGGTACCAACTTAATAAGTGGTGTGACACGAGCAGTTCACCCCCCATTTATCATGCATTGATAGTTTGATTCCAGAACTTTTAACACCACTGCTTGCTGTGACATAATAAAGGACCTGCCAACATTCCCATTAAAACCATGAGATTTTAGGAGTTCTGCTTCAGCTATAAATATCAGTATTTGGAATCTATGAATTATTTTGCAGAGTAACAACCTCGGAATGACTTGTTCCAGCAACTAGGAAGAAATAAGGCTTTGACATTTCTGAACTTCAGGAGGACATCTCCCTCTTTCCAGAAGAAAAGGTTCAGCGATGCTTTTCATTATGTCCACCATCAAAAGTTTACCAACTCAGAGACAGCTCCCGAGCTAAAATAAATCACTTTAATTCCACAGATGGCAAGGAGGAGACAGCAATTTACATTAAAACGTTGTGATGAGAGCTGGCTGGCACGGTGGCTCCAGGCTGATCACACACCTCCGGGAGCTGCGCCCGGCTCTGGGCAGGGGGCACAGAAGGAGCAGCTGACTCCCGGGTCTGCTCCAGCTCAAGGACTCCCCGACCACTGTGGTCAGCAAGGTCACGCGGGAGCCCGTCACTGCCAGCCTTCCTGCAGATAAGGATGTCGAGTCCAATTATTTCTGCTTCTCTCACCGCGTTCTCCTGCTGTCAGGAATGCTGTGGAGCAGAAGAGCCCCCCTGACAGCCGGGGCTGGCTGTCCTCCCCGTGCTGAGCCTGGGAAGCCTGGCTGGCACACGCAGCCCTGCTCCAAAGGCTCTGGGGCATGGCCAGGTGCTCCACGCCTGCTTTTCCCAGGGAAATCCACGCCAGGTAGGGCGGGTGGGTAATTCCAAACACGTGGCTGGGTTAGAGTCCAAGGGTTGGGAATGCTTCACCTTCTGCAGAATCTCACTGGGACAGAGTCCTGTGAGTTCAGTGCTCGTTTCTCACGGAATCATGGAGTTCTTAAGGCTGGAAAAGGTCTCTAAGATCAAGTCCAACTGTTGATCATCAATCCAGCTGTTTGGCAGCTGTGGCCACCCTGGTACCTGTGGGTTTTGGCTGGGGAAGTGTGAGCAGGCGGGGGGGATGTTCTCACCCAATGTTTTCCCATTAACACAGTTTATTTCCTTGGAAATTCCTACGGGAGAAGGTGCACTCGCTGCTCCCAGAGCCAGCCCAGCAGAAAGGAGGAGCCCCCAGCTCCCTCCAAGGTGAGGCTGTGCCGGTTCATTGGCTCCCACACTGCAGGTGTGGGGTCCACACGCGGCACAAACACTCCCACAGAAAGGGGACATTCCTGGAAATCCACTCTGGTTCAGAGGGAAGTCTGTACCTAAAAGACCATTCGCTTCCATTCCCTCTGGAAAATCCAGAAATTCCTAAAAGACCATTCACTCCCATTCCCTCTGGAAAATCCAGAAATTCCTAAAAGACCATTCACTCCCATTCCCTCTGGAAAATCCAGAAATTCCTCTCACAGCTGAGGCCTCAAACAGCTCCACCTTCCAGGTTTGTTGGTTCAGGAACCCCTAAAAAGAGATACATGGGAAACAGAACTTGTGGTAATGGGATAACAATGAAAAATAAGTGAACCGGTGAGCTAAATTCTATTCATGCTCCCAGCATCTAAAGAAGCGTAATAAAAAGGGTGTGTGATTATGTTTGTTTTAGCTTAGGTTGTAGGGGTCTAATGTACATTCTATAAGTCATTAAATAATTTTGTTGGGGCATTTGATCTCCATGTTGATACTTTATTACCACAGATCACTTGGAAACAGGAAAGGGACGTATGAAATTGGAAAACAAATTACAGTTTGTTGTTTTTTTTCAGTAACTAGCTTATTTTAAACCCCATTTTTAGCAAGAAATAATGACTTGCTTTATTTAGAGACTATTTAAAATGCTCTCGAGGTATCTATTGAATATCTTGACATCACGGATAAATCAGGAGCAGACTCAAAATTAGCCCTGCACTCTTGTATATTACAATATGTTCTATATTACAGTTACATTATCCAGCCCTTGCACAATGCACCTTAGAGATGGGAGAAGAGACAGAGTCTGTTCTCAAAGCTGTTTCTAACATATGATCTCCCTTACCCCTGAAAGCCTGCCAGGGTTTGTCTCTGAGGCACAGAGTGGGTATTTGTGTGTGGGGAGAGTCTCCAGCAGCCTGGAGGTGCCGGGGTTCGTGGTGTTTTCTGGTTTGGTGTTGTCAGTGCATTATTTATATATCCAAGAGAGGTGATGCTCATCTGAATTTTAAGGCAATTAAACCGACCTAATTCCTGTCAAAAATAATCGGGTTAAAAGCTGCACTTCCTAAGTCAGTGTTTCAAGATGGAAAATTTGGCACCAGGGTCTGGCTGTTGGAGCTGCTCTGGGCGATGCTCCTGTGACCTGGGGCTGGTGGAGGGACAGGATTTGCTTTGTGATGCCAGAACCGTTGAGCTGCTTCCTTGGTTAACCAAAATATGCATCATTAACAGTTGACTTTGTGCCTTCCCAGACGAGGCAGGTCCCTACTGGGATGAACGAGGTCCTTGCTGGGATGAGCGGGAGCCTTTCCATCACAGCCATGGTCTGCTTCGGCTATCTCTGCTCGCCCTCTCCTGCCCCTGGTCCTCCCCTCCTCCAGGCCCCGGTGAGAGCCCTCAACCCAAAGCACTCCACACCTTTGGGACACAGGGAACGTTCCAGGGCGTGTTTTTCTTCCTCCCCGCTGACACGACGATGAGAATTCACTAGAACTCTCCCCAGGACAGCATTCATCACACAGCCACGTCTCTGCTTCCCCAACAGTCTGGTTTTGAGCCGGGAGGAAGCGGCTCCCCTCAGCGAGCAGGTCTGCAGGGTTAATTCGAGCCAGCTGCCTCGGGGAGGAGTTCCCGAGTGCTCCTTGTGTTGCTGCTGGAGAACACCGCTGGTGTCAAACACGGAGGGAGGCAGGAGCAGGAGCAGTGCGGGAGCAGGCGGGCTGTCCCTGGCAGGCACCAGGCTCTCCTGCCGGCATGGACCGCCAGCCCCACGGAATGTTCCCTCTCCTTTGGCCTTGGACCTTGCTGTTCAGGAGAACATACAATAATAAAGGAGCATTCCGAGTGATTTCGTTAGAAATCCATCAGACTGTCAGACAGTCTGGTGGCATCAATAATTCCCTATTAAGCCCTCTACACCCATTATGGCTTGTGCTTTTCCTTTTTTTTTTTTTTCAAAGTTAGTTTCCAGGCAACCAGTAAGAACTGAATTGCATTAAGCTATTAATTCAGCCTTGCACGCCAGCTCCAGCTTCTGCAGCCCAGCTCTTCCTCTCCTGTACAAGTTTCCTCCTAAAACCCTTTCACTGGTTTAACCTTCGGTGGTGCCCAGCCCAGAGAACTGCTGTTGAAATGGCAGGGTCTGGGTCGGGTTTTGGCCCTTGTTTGGTTTTCAGTACGTGGTGGTGGTGGGTGTTTGGGAGCAGAGCTCTGAGGGAGGTTGGTGTTGGCCACTATAAAATACACCGTGATCCCCTGGTGTGTTCTTCGTCACCACATCAGAGATGGCCTCAGCAAGGTCTGAACTAAGAAGACTCTTGTGATTTGAGGATGCTGGAGGCCTGGCACAGGGTGCCCAGAGCAGCTGTGGCTGCCCCTGGATCCCTGGAGGTGTCCCAGGCCAGGTTGGACGGGGCTCGGAGCAGCCTGGGATATGGAAGGTGTCCCTGCCATGGCAGGGGTGGAGTGGGATGAGCAGAAGCAGAGTCTCATTTTTGTGCTTTGTAGTTTGAACACAGGCAGATGTTATGTCAGAGATCCCTTTCTGTAGGGGGAAAACACGGATTTAAGAACGTGACTTATTAATTAATCCTTGTATGGGCAGTGCCTGTGCATCAATAACGGAACAGTAAAGCAGCAGCAGTAATGAGATGGAACCACCCGGAGCGTGACATGAAAATCTTTGCAGAAGCTAAAAAGGAGTAATTTGGGTGTTGTGCGGCAGAGTTAATGAATGTAGTGCTGGAGAAAGGAACTGCACTGGCAGCTTGGGAACGAACTTCCCTGCTCGTTCCCTGAAGCAGGGCAGGGAGGCTGAGCCTGTCAGTTTTCCTTCCAGGCTCAGCTGAGAGGAAGCTGTAGAAGAGGGAGAGAGATCTGGGCTGAAATTGCAGTTGTGGCTGATAATTACAATTATGAGTTATGAAATCCAGCCTGGACTGAGCTGTGCTGTACCTGAATGGTCAGAAAGGTCGTTCACCATTCCCCAAGCTCTGTTAGTATTTGCAATATATTGTATATGTACCTATTTATATAATTTTATTTTGTTATTAGGAAAGCCTCTTCCCCCAGAGGTGCTGGGCACTGCCCAGGCTCCCCAGGGAATGGTCCCGGCCCCGAGGCTGCCAGAGCTCCAGGAGCGTTTGGACAGCGCTGCCAGGGATGCCCAGGGTGGGATTTTGGGGTGTCTGTGCAGGGCCAGGGGCTGGGCTGGGTGATCCTGGTGGGTCCTTCCAGCCCAGGATATTCCATGGTGTTCACTAAGGCCACACTCAGAGACCTCTTCCACCCAGGTACTTGGACGAGCTTTGTCTCAGGGTTTGTACTGTGGTCAGTGAGTTGTGGAAGTCACTGGAGAAGCTGTGCTGGGGATTTTTGGTGAGGCTACAATTCGAAAAATCAACCTTAAGTAAAAGAATTTGCCTTTATCCACTGCCAAAAATTAACAAAAATTTATAATAAATAAATGTAATACTCTGAAAAACTGAAAGCGAAGCACCAAGATAAAGCCATTTCAGATCAAGCTGCCATGGCTTTTGTAAAATAGTTGACTTGGGATAGAATTTTAAGAAGTGATTTTTAAAAAAGAATTACTGAAAAAATAAACTACAGTTTTGAGCTCTTTCCAATTTCTGTCATTAGAGATCTATGATATAAGCCTGAATCACAGAGGTGACAAATCCAGGCCCCAAAAGGAAACCGTATCTTCATCAAACTTCACTGGAGGAACAAAATTAATAAAGGTCTGCTGATTATCAGCAGAGCACATCATGAACGCTCTTCTCTGCAGCAGCCATAAGAACGTGGACAGTTAAAAAGGGCTTTCATGCCACACTGGTTGCTCAGGTTTTTTGGGACAGGTGTAATCACCAGCGTTTCCCCCTTACATTTATCACTGGGACAGGGATGCGTTGCCATCCTCAGGGGCTCTGGTTCTGTCAGCACATCCAAAAAACCCCCGTGGTCAAGCTGCTGAATCTAATCACGTTCTCCATTTCTGGGCCATATTTTATTAAACATTTTCATCACTTTCAACTGTGCATTCATACCTCCCCAGATTTATATCTGTAATTAGGGGATTGTTATTTACCAGCTGGTAAAGAGACACCTTTCAGCAACATAATTCAAATGTCAGGAGTTACTGCCAGTTCCAGATTCATAGTACAGTTATTTCTTTGGCTACAGGTTAGGAACGTGGCTGCTGTCAGGAACCTTTGGAAACGGTTCAGAAATACTGGGAAACAACTATTTGTGTTTTTCCAGCTGAAGTAAATCAGTTGTATGTGAAAGAAAGTGATCCTTCTCCAAGATCTAAGTTCGGTAATGAGTTGTTTTTATTTAACAAAGTCTCTAACAGATGGTGTTGCTAAATTTTGAGTATTAGGGCTGGTTTTGCAAGAGGCCTCCACACAGGCTGATGTAGCACAGAGGAGGTTTCACATTTCAGCTCGAGCTCAGGGCTGATCCCGGGTCACTCCTGGGGTTGGAGCCGCCCCGGGGACCCCCCGTGCCTGCAGCTCTGCCCCCCGAAGCACTGCTCCTGGAGGGACCCTGTTCACGGCCCCGGGAAGATGGGGCTGCTCCAGAAACATTATTTATTGTGTGTGCTCTGTGGGGGGAACCACAGAATGGCAGAATGGGGGGGAGGGACACCTGCCACTGTCCCAGGCTGCTCCAAGCCCCTCCAGCCTGGCTGGGGCACTGCCAGGGATCCAGGGGCACCCACAGCTTCTCTGGGAAATCCATTCCAGAGCCTCTCCGCCCTCACAGTGGATGAGCTTTGAGGATCTCAGCAGTTTCTTGGTTATCTGAGATGATTTTGCAGTAGGTTTCTGGAAGGTCTGTGCTCAACACCACCTTTATCAGTCAATTCTCTAATCCCACCAAAAACCCCATTAAACTGGGAAGTTGTGTTTTCCACAAATCCACGTTTCCTGGGCAATGAGAAGCAGACAGTGGTGATGCCAACCAAGCCTAACTAACATCTTTCTTGTTCCCTAGGGCTGAAATCCTGGAAACAACCAATTTCTCACCAAATCCAGCAGCATCAGTGTCACCCCAGCATGGCCACTTCACAGATGTCACCCCCTTGGTCACCTGCCTGTGCCTTGGGTGCTCCAGCGGGAAGGTTTGGGCTGATGATGGTAGGACACTTCCCACACTCACTCAAACTCAATTTATACCCTTTTTTTTTGGTTGCTACCACTGCTCAGACTCTTTATTGTGCTTCTATAAATGCTCTGATCCTTTTGAAATGGGGGTCAGACATTTGCTTGGGCTCACACCTGCGAAGCTTCCCAGTATCAGAGGCTGTCCCTGGCTGTTCAGTCATCCCATGCACTCAGAACTCACGTGGACAAAACCTTCATCGTTTCAATTATTTTCTCCATAAGCAACGCAAGATGGTGGGGTTTTTCCAACGTGGGAATGCAACTGATGGAAATGAAGGGTGACTGTGCACATGCAATTCAAGGGAGTAGCTTTGGGGAAACATCAGCCAGGGGAAGGAGGAAAAGAAATTTGAATTCAATTGGATTTTAGTAACTTCAGCTTGGGTTTGAATCATATTTACATGCTTCTCTCTCTCTCCTCTGTTTGCAAGTTTTATTGCTATGGTTCTCGTGTCTTGGAGCGATGTGAATTAGTGGGTTTGTTATTGCTGAGAGGGAGGGGAACTGCAGCAGCAAGGAATGAGATCGTTCCCTGGAGTCCTACACAGGAAAAGTGTGGAAAACCTGGAGCCGAACCCAGATCCCAGGAGACACCAAATGGCCCCAAAACGTACGGTGTGGTGGGCCAGGAGCTGCCAACGGGAAGCTCAAGTCGAGGTTTAAAACTCAGTTAGCATGAAGGATGTGATGGAAATGGGGACATTTAGGGCAAATCCTCCCTGCCTGGCTCGGATACCCAGGAGCTTTGCAGCTTTCCTGTTTTTGCTTCCAGCGGTGCCCAAATGTGAGAATTTTGTGCAGTTTCAGAGAGAGGCTGAAAGTGAGAAATCATTTAACAGGCAGAGCTCCAATGGGAGCATCAGCAGGAGCTGGATTGATGGAAATGCCCCAAATTGAGGGTGGTTTCAGGGCGATTGTTTTTATTGTTGGTTGCAAGCTTTCGGTGAAAGCTTTTCTAAGTGAGTATTTTGGGACAAGGCAAAGACTCCTCGCAGGGTGAACCAAAGATGAAATTACAGTTCTTTAACAAGAACTGCACTCGTAAATGAAAAATATGATGTGGCACAGTAAAAAAAAGACCACTGTCCTGAAGTCTTTGGCTATGTCCTTTAAAGTGTACTTTGGGGATTAATCAGCAAATTATTTTGTCACAGCAATTCAGCTCAAGTGGGTTTTTGCTTATATCGCAGCCTCAGATTACACACTCATTGCCAATTAAATAATTTTAAATAATGCAGCTGTTAAACCTGCCTGGTTGGGCTCTTGGCTGGCCAGGGTTTGCTGGGTAATCCTTGCTTCTTCACAGTCCTGTTTCTCCAGCACGGCCTCTCCTGGAGGCCTCTCCTCTACAAGAGAGGGTGCAGATTCTTCCTGGCTTTGTAAGTACATGGAATCCAGCCCATTCCCATCTTCTCCAGGCTCCGGTCCCACACTCCCGCTGCACCTGGGGTCTGGAGCACTCCCAACAATGACCAGGAAAAGGCACTGACTAAAGAGGGACTCCAGACCCAACGCGGAGCCCTCGACCACCGAGGACAAAGGTGGAGCTGGGACAGGTCTGCTTCCCTCAGGGAATGTACTAATGGTCATTTTTTCCTTCTGATTTTTCAGACTGTGTTCATAGAATGATCACAGTTGAAAAATATCTCCAAGATCATCGAGCCCGAACTTAAGTGTTCCTTAGATATGAGTGATGCCACAATTTTATTGGTATAGAAATGGAAAACGAACTCCAAAACACTCCAATCTAGAGAATTCCAGCCTAGTGCTGGTGGGAATTAAGTAGAAGTTGCAAGTAGTTCATGTTTGAAATGCTTTCATAACTTTTGCTTCATAAAACCAGAAAAGGACATAAAGTGACGGTGAAAATTCCCATTTTGGAAAGGAAAATTCTCCTTCCCGGCAGTGAGGATAAAGGAAATTTGCTGTGTTTCAAGAGGATTGTCAGTGGTTACTTTGATTCAGGTGTTAACTCAGCACATCTTAATCCTGCCCACTCTCAAGCGTTGCTTTGATGGGAAGTTGGTGATTTATGGGATCGAATTCCCGTTCAGAATTCGTGTCTTGGTTAGAAACACCAAAAGCTCCCGCGCGCTCCTGCGGCTCCCCAGAGCCGAGGCTGGGCAGGCTCTGCCCTCTGGCAGCGCTGGCAGCTGCCTCTGGTGGCTGGGACTGCCTTACATAACCCTGCTGCTGGAGCTAGCGAGTGCGAACGGAAAAGTTCCGGACAAACCACCAGACACAGGAGGGCTTTTTCCTCTCTAAGTGCTCTCGTGGGTTTGCCTGTCTTTTACTTCTTCCTCTCTTCTCCAAAATTCCTTTTTTTTCTTTTTTTTCCCCCTCGAAGAGCATGAAAAGGAAAATTGCTGATGAGTCAAACCACCAGAAAAGCGAAGGGATGTGTTGAGGACGTGGATTTTTCTCCGTGGCTGTGGCAGAGCTGGAGCCCACACGGAGTCTCCAGCCAGCACTGCCCAGCACTCATCAGCCATCCCTCTAATTAAATTAAGTGTCTGCAATTAACACACAGTCCAGCACCACTCTTTTAATTCATCTTCTGGTTCTCCAAACCGAACTGCTTTTAATAAAAACCTTATAAAAAGCAATTTTATTCTTGTCTACTCACACCAACCCTGAGCCACCATCCGTGTGTCTTAAATATTCAGTTTGATTTAGGCAGAGTTGGACCCTGAGCTAATGGAGGAACCAGAGTGAGAATATAAGACACCTTCTAAACTTAGAGATAATGCAGAGCACCATCAAGGTGGGTAATTAAAGAGCAAGGAGAGAAACTCTCCAAGTTTAATACAGAAATAAATGATGGGTTTAGTGCTGCTGCATGAACGTCGCATTTCCCAGTAGTAAAAGCTTGTTTGTATCTGGGTCAGGAGAAAAAAAGCTGCTAAAATTAAGAAACACTTCTAAGTTTTGGGTTATTAGAAATGAGAGAGGTTCAGTGAGAAATTTTGGATAGTCGGTGGTGCAAATGAGGTTTTCCTGACGAGCTGGTAAGTTTGTTTTTGACTTTTTTCTTAAATATTTGCAAGAAAATTAAGGGCAGCGCTTTGGTTCTGCAAATATTGACATCAGGTTTTCATCTTCCATTAGCAGGACCAATATTTGCTGAGCTGAACCTGTGACCCCCACAGGGGAACGCACAGAGAGATGGGCCAGGCATCCTCCAGTGCCCTGAGGGTTCAAACTGGGGAGAGCAGGAGCTTCTTTTAACAGAACTGAATGGGGGAAATTCTTTAATTGTGGGCCTTTTCTATTGAAACACACCAATGTTTGAGTGAGAGACGTTCCTTTCACTCAGGGATCTCCTGATTGTGGCTTTCTGGCTGACACGGGTCTTGTTTCTCCTCCTGTCTGCCTTTGCTTTGGTGCTTTCAGGTGCTCTTGCTGCTCTTGCTGTTCAAGTCTGATGCTGTGCCCCTTGCTGGCACTGCTCAGCTTTGTATTTGGAATTTGATATCCATGGAAATATGTGAAAATCCTTTTAATTTTTGCAAGCCCTTATTTAAACGACAGGTAATTAATTGTTCACTGTGGCAAAGCTCAGCATCCCTTCCTAGAAGCGTTGCATGTGCCTCTGAGGGACATTCCTTACTTCAAAATTCCAGATCCCTGAGGAAACACTGCACCTAAATTTTGGGGTTGGATTTGGTTGGTCTATGAGCTGTAAATTCCCCATTAGCTTCTGTGCATAGATGGCATGTGTCAAAGGCCTGGCTTTTCCAAGAAATTCCCCGTTTCCCACCTGATGGAAAGCAGGGAGAGCAATATGGAGTGATTTTCAAAAGCCCCTGCATGGACCAGTTCCCTTGGTTTGGAATGGTTCTGTGTGATTTATTAGTCAGAAATTCCATCATATTTTGTACCATCCTTCACAAATCTCAGCTCCAATTTTTTTCCCTTCTCAGAGCTGTCTTGTGAATAACAAACCCCACATTGTTCTTGTGTGTGTTCTTCTGAATTTATTTCATGTCATCTTCTTACAGGAAAGGAAAAAAAAAATGCAGCTCCTCTCACTTAGGCCCCTTTGGGACAGCAGCCACAGATGAAGAGCAAGCAATCAACATGTCAGGATAAAATTAGATTGCCACGGAGTACAAGGTTTGATCCAATATCTGTATCAGATTTGGGTTTCAGCTCTGCACGTCTCCATAAAACAATCCCTGCTGAAGGTGCTGGGCACGAGGCAGCTCCTTCCACACCTGGAAAAGCTGGGAATGGGGCAGGCTGAACTTGCCTGCTGTGCACTGCTGCCTCAGTGTTTAATTGTGGTTAGAAACGAGGGGTGGCTGCAGGAGGCCCCTCGTGCTGGGTTCCTCAGGGTGGGCCCACCTCTGGCTTCAGGGCAGAGATGGAGCCAGGCTGGAGCCTGCAGCAGCACCAGCAGCTGGGGGGGCATTTCCTGAACAAATCCCCCCAAATGCCCCTTTCCCGTGCCCTGCTTTTCACCGGGGTGTCGTTTCGAAGCGAGGGAAATGGGTTTATTTCGGATAACTGAGGTGGGAGATGGGTCTGGCAGCACCCCGACACGATCCACCGGCATCCAGTCCGGAGCAGAGCCAGCCCAAAGCAAACCCCGGGGCTGTGTGCAGCTGGGTGCTGGGTCCTGAGCAGAACCGGCTCTCCAGCCCAGCCCCTGCTCGGTGACACGGCCACAGCCCTCAGGGACAGCTCCAGGAGGGCCAGGGGCTGCGTTACAGCTTGCACAGGAAACAGCGACGTTCTGGCACAGTGCTGTCAACAAAATGCCCTAATGATATCCAGAAATTATAGTATTCGTTTCCATTTAATTGGAAAAAATAAGGAAAATATTTGAAATGTTCATTCCAATGTGTTTGGTTGGGGTCAGACAAAGCGTTTTGGTTCTCTTGAAGGACCCAACAGAAGCCAAGTGCCAACAAGTTGGAAGGTGAGAGCTCTGTGCAGACACAGCCACTCCTGTCCATGCTGTGTTTCATAAAAGCCTTTTTCTAACTCAATAATTGTTTCCCAAAAGGAGTGATGAGCATGGCCGAGGTTTGGATGGAATTTTTGGGAGGATATTGAGGCAGTTCCCCTCTCTAACCCTCAGGCACTGCAATCTGTGCCGCGGCGAATCCTGAGCCATCGGAACACTCCGCTAAGGGCAGTCCTCGATTTGGACTAACTGAGGATAAAATCCATTTTCTCTGGGTGTAAAAATATTGATACGCACACAGAGAGCCTGTTTGTAACCCTTGTGGCCCACTTAATGTCCTGCATAAGGAATTTAAGCTGGTTCTGCTTGTGCCCAGCGCCAGGATCCGTGTGAGGAGACCGCCAGGATCCGTGTGAGGAGACACCGCCAGGATCCGTGTGAGGACACACCGCCAGGATCCGTGTGAGGAGACACCGCCAGGATCCGTGTGAGGACACACCGCCAGGATCCGTGTGAGGACACACCGCCAGGATCCGTGTGAGGAGACCGCCAGGATCCATGTGAGGAGACACCGCCAGGATCC
>VWPU01008254.1:0-62993 GCA_013398955.1 Callaeas wilsoni | reverse complement strand
GTAGGCCCGGCCGCGCCGGCGCCCTGCGGGGCGGCGGGAGGGCCGCGGCGGGAAGCGGCGCCCGGAGGGAACCGGGCGGAAACCGGGGCGCGGGTGCCGCGCTGGGAAAGTTTCTGCGGGTTCGGGAAGGCACCACTGCCGAGGGGGGGGTGATGCAGCGGGGAAGGAGGTCCCGCAGTCCCGGGGCGGCCCTGGGACGGTGCTCGCTGCCCTGGCCCGTCCCGGTGGCCTCTCCCGAGGGTCCGCTCCCTGCCTGGAATGCTCGGCTTCGCGCCGCTGCGGTGCGGTGTTTGTGCGGGTGTGACCCTCGCGGGGCTCCGGGTGACTCAATGGCCCCCGGAGGGTCCGGTCCCCGCGTCCTCCTCTCGGAGGTGCAAGAGGTGTTTTCCATGGTGTTTATATAATCCGCTGTTTGCGGAGGTCGAGGGCGAGTGGGGAATGGCCAGGATGGAGAACTGGAGTGCTATTGCTCTATCCTGTTGGTTTCCCATTTGGCAAAGACAAAAACCCTGAAAACAAACTCCAGCTGTTCTTTTTTCCACAGATTTATATTATTTTTGAGTATACTTTAATTAACTGATGCTTGTGGTAAAATCGTTTTTAATCAACGTGCCTTCTAAATATCAAATTAATGCTGAATAGTGGCAGCTGCAGCCGCATGAGTTAATTCATGAGCTCTAGAGATACCTACCACTTTCTCGGTCAGGCAGTCCAGGTATGAGCCTGCTGCCTTATAAGAAAGTGTCTTGGGGAAAACCATTTTTCCCTGAATCCCAATGAATATCAGTATTTCTATGACTGGGGTCTGTAATATTTCTGATAGAGTTTCTTTGCTGAACGCTTGTCTTGTTCTTCTTTTGTAACTGCTGGGTGCTATTTGACTTTGTGTAATACATGTTTTAAGTTGGGTTTTCCTCGTTTGACCACTAACAGTCATATTTCATATAGAGACTGTGCTGTTGGTCCTGATTCATATAACTTGCTAAATTAAAACAGCAGTCAGAAAAATGAAACAGACACACATCTTAAAAGCACCTACAGAAGCCTGGTAGGTTTTGAAAGAGGTCTTGATTTACAAAATTGGAAATCCTTTCTGAAAGGAGAAAATAGAAAAGAACAAACAGCTGCAAGTTAGATGTGAACTAAGAGGATTAAAAGAAGAGAGACAAATTGTTTAAGGTAGAAAATAATCTCTTTTTGAAAGAGAAGGCTTGTGGGAGATGAAACTATAGTTCAAAGGGATTTCTTGTACTTACTGTAGAGGGAAATAGGGATATTCTTGTGCTGGGAATTTCCATAACAGAGATGTCAAACTGTCAAAACTGGTGGAAAAGATTTAGAAGAAGTTGCTGCAATTAACAGTAGAAAATGGCACGAGCCAGATGATGTTCTTGAGGACTTCCAGGTATCGAGTATTAACAGTAGTGTGTTAACCTGTTCCTTTAATCCTGGGTGGTGTGTAAGGGATAGGAGTGGGGAATATAGAGTACTGATGGGAAAAGAGTCCAGAAGATCAAGAGAGGCTGGCTGGTGATTCCAGCAAGTTGATTAAAGTTTGAGTTTAGAAGGAGAATATTGAGCATGTGAACCAATACCTCCTAATGAGGAGAGCGGGCGGCTTTCACTGGCTGATTTAGTAAAATCCGGGTATTTTGGTGAGGTGGATTTTCAGGTAGGCTTTCAGCAAGGTATCACTGACTTGGATGAGGCTCTTGCTGAGTGAGCATGGTGTGACAGTGTAGCTGCCAAAATACAAGAGCGGAATTCTCCTGTGGCTTAGTAACTGGGTAAAACAGAGTAATGTTTTTTTCAACAGAAGGAAACTGCTGCTAGAGTCTTGTAAGGACCTGTGCTGTTTAGCATAGTCATCCAGAGCTTGTAAACCCAATGCTGGTGAGTTTTACAAAGAGAAGTAGCGTTTTAATGCTGATTTTATGTAACTTTCGGAACATATCGAACTAAATCTTCAGATGCAGCAATTTTTCCCATACTGGAACATATTTACCACATCAGATGATTTTTGTAGTAATTTTCTCTGTGAGATTTAGTGTCCTTAAATATAGTATTTTAAAACACACTGGTTTTTTGGTTGTTTTTTTGCAAGGTTGCCACAGTTGCTCAGTGGCAGTTTTCCAGTTAAGGTGTATGTAATTAGGGAAGTTGTTGACAAGGCATTCTCTAGGAAGACCTATGACTTTGAATTTGGCTTCCCTTGTGATCCATAGCCATCCAAACCTGCCAGATTTTGGAAGGCATCTGGGAAGGTGCATGGGGCCGTGTGGGTGGTTGAAATGAAGGGAGTGAGGGCCAGGAGCTGGTGGTCCCTGGTACGCTTGTAATACATCTGAATTCTCAGACATGTAGTTGTGTTACTGCATTTCAAGGTCTCGTGTTTCATGATTTTCCCCAGTAAAAACTCAAACCATCATTTGAAAGGCAGGGAGTGCTCTGCCAGCCGACCTTTGTGTGCCTCATGGCTTTTCAGGCTTGGATGCTATTGTGACAGAGGTCTGAGGGGATCCAGTGTCAGGGGTTGACAGCGAAGAATTTGTCTCCTTGAATCTGAATTGTAGGGTGTTTGTAAGGTCTTGATGCTTCGCAGTCTGCCTGTGCATTTTAGAAGGGCGAGTTTGGTGCTCCATGTTGCAGGTGAAGTCTGCCCAGGTGACCCAGTGGCCTTGAACAGCAGGATCTCGACTGCTTTAGTTCAAGTTGTAATATAGTCGGTCCCTCATTAAAGGCAGTAACAACTTTAGTTGACAGCAGTAAAATCTCTATGTGATACCTCTTGGAAGCTCATGGAAAATTTAAAATGGAAATTTCAAGATGCTGTTTAGGCTTGTTTGATAAGACACTTGAAGGATATGAATGTTAATTTGAATGCCATCTGTTAACTGCACATCACAAATGATGGACCATTTTGTTGAAGAAGACATTTGTCCTTCCCATTCTTGTTCTGTCTTTATTACAGAAGTACAAAATCAGCTAGGTTGGAAAAGACCTTTGAGATCATCCAAGTCCAACCTGTGACCTAACACCACCTTGTCAACCAATGCCATGGCACTAAGTGCCATGTCCAGTCTTTTCTTAAACACCTCCAGGGACGGTGACTCCACCACGTCCTTGGGCAGCCCATTCCAATGCCCAATCACCCATTCTGTGAAGAACTTCTTCCTAACGTCCAACCTGATTAGCTGAGGAAGGAGAACAAGACCAGTGTGCCAGGGCTGAGTATCATGTTCCAGGTGAGGGTGGTCTCAGGTGCGTGCAGGCTAGCCAGAAAATCCACGGGTCCAATATCAATAGGGATTGACTCAGCAAAGTCTGTGGAAGGCCAGTGTTGAGTGCTCTGCCAGTGGCACTTGAGACTGATGCTGGGATCTAAGCTGTCTAAATAAAACTTAAATTCTAGAGGAACTTTGAGATGATAACCATACCTCTCTTTGTGTGTAGTTCATAGTCATCGTCTTGATCAGATGAGCAAAGCAGCCGTACAGAGAGCTAGGGCAGCTTGTGCAGTGGGATATCTGTATGGATGTGCATGCAAGCTGCCAGGGGCCAGCTCATCCTAATGAGTCCATTTGTATTTTAGTCACGCTTGGGAAGTGCTGGTTTACAGCTAACTGCCTGCTTACATGCTCAGGGACCTTCGTTGTCTGGTGTTACTTGGATTAGGGCATTAGCCTTGTAACTGGCTGGTGCTGCTGCAGGGTCTTCTATTTCCGTTAGTGAAATAGAATGTTCTAGTCATATCTATGGTGTTTGAGTGCTAAGTTTGTCCTCTATAGGTACCTACTTTCCTTCCAGTACCTGAAAGGAAGCGACAAGAAAGATGGGTATTTTTGGAAGCATAAGTAGTGATAGGACAAGAGGGAATAGATTCAAGCTGGAAGAGAGTAGGTTTAGATTAGGTATTAGGAAAAATTCTTTACTGTGAAGCTGGTGAGGCACTGAAGCCAGCTGTCCAGAGAAGCTGTGGCTGCCCTATCCCTGGAAGTGTTCCAAGGCCAAGCTGGACAGAGAAATATGGTTTAGGCATAGAATTTTGATGGTCTTTAAGATCCCTTCCAACCCAAACCAGTCTGTCATTCTGTGATTGCATAGAACTTTCCTTATGCAGGTAGACAGTTTTGGTTGAAATTCTTCTGTGTATGTTTAAGTTGGGTTTTTACGAAGCCCCCACCAACCTTAGGTGTCCATGCCAGCAGAGAGCTTGCTTAAAATCCCCGAAGAGTAATTTTGCTGCTACTCTCCAATGGCAGGAGGGTTTTTTTTTTAATCTGTGAATGAAGCCAAGAATGAAAAAAAGATGAACCTTTATTAGAAGTCATAATTTCAACAGCAGATTTAATCTCCATGATTTTTGTCTAGGTATGACTCTTCAGTTCTTGGCTGCCTTTAATGAAATGCTAGTCACTTGTAGAAAATGGCTGTATTTTATCTCAGAAGATACAATATCCTTAATTTTTTTAAAGGAAGTTTCATTTTGCTTTGATAAAACAAAGACACTTTGAAATTAACTGTCTTTTTGGAAACTTCCTAAAGTAAACAAGTGGTGCTCATATAACTTGCTATGCACTGTGCTTCTTTATTATTGAAGCATCTGCTTCAAGTTACTTTTCAGCTGCAAAACTTAAAAAAAAAAAGAATCTTAAAATGTGACAAGGATTGTACATTCAGATTGACAGGTTAAAAAATTACTCTAGTTTTCACTGTTGCTCTGCTTCAAGGTCTTTAAATTCATTCTTCTGGTTCTTGTTTTTAATTCACAACGCTTCCTTTTAAGAAATATCTTGTTGTGTTCATGGGCTGTTAGTTAAATTCCTTCTTGTTTCCTGAATGGGAACAATTTTCTTCTTCAAAGCAGCTGTATTTTTGAGAACACTAGATTTGAATTCAGAAAAATAGGAGCTCTTTGTATTTGCAAGTAAATTTCTTATGTACTTCTGCTGAACAGAAGGTGAGGGGAAAAATGCAATAGGAAGATTGCAGACTTGGATTGATTTGCTACATCATCACAAAAATCAGAATTCTTAGGAATTTGTTATCTCAGTTGTTCATTGATGTTTGAATTTGCATTAAATCGATCTTTCTTTGGGCCCTCTGCGGGTCATGATGGGAATAGGATCTTCTCCCAGGTGCTGTTTCAGCAGAAGTTGGATACGATGGCTTCCAATCTGATAGGCTTTAAATGCAGGAGCAAGTACTCTAGGTGCAAAGGGTAGTATCTTAGGAAGGGTATTTGTCAAGGAGACAGTAACGGCACTAATGGTGACAAGGGAGTTGTAAAACCTGTGTAAAGCTGTCTCCAGTTGTTTAAGGTGCAGATGCCAGTAGTTAAACACAGCCATGTTCTGTCATTAGTCCAGGTGCAGCTTTCAATATGAAACACAATCACAGCAGTCTTTTGTTCAGGCTTATATCACTGTGCTTATGCAACCTCTTAAAGTAATGGTTTTATGTGGAAATGTGATTCTGTTTGCAAAGCACAGCCAGGTTGTTAGTTGTAACTCTGACAGGAAGCTTTTAAAGTGTGTTCTCAGTGCTATATTTAAAAAAGCTTGCTTAAAGCTACTTTTCAATATGTATGATTCTCAAACCTGTAATTTTTTATGAATTGGTGATTGCTCTCAGTTGAATGCAACTTCTTCAAATTGAAAATCACTAGTGTGTTTACTGTCCATCCTGTATCACTCTTCACTTGCTGAATAGTGTCGTTCGTATAGCTTGATCCATTGTAAATTATTTTCCTGAGATACAGTTAAAAAGTGAAATCATTTAAGCTCTGAATTGCCATGTCTCTTCAGTTACTTGTAAAAAAAAAAAGTAAATCTTGACTTGTAGCTCTGTCAGATCATGGTGCACTTGAATAGTGGTTCTTACTGTGTTCTACTTCAGTGCTGTTTCATTATTGCCTTTGGTAATAAATACAATCAGCCTGGAAGCTGGGAACTTAGGAATATAGATTGGGGATGCTCTATAAATATCAGAAGTATTCCGGGTTTTGGAGTCTGGAAATGCATTTTCCACCAGCGTCGTAATGCAGTATTCTTTCAAAAAGGTGGTAGAGGCAATTTATAACAAGGTTAATGTGATCGTGTGAATTGTCTGTTAGTATTTCTCTTCTTGCATCCACTACATTCAGAGCGTGTGAAGATGAAATCCAGACTGGTTTGCCCTGATGCGAGAGCCTAACAAAATCTGACTACAACCACAGTTGTAGTTGTACAAAACTGGGTTGATTTGGTAAGGCTGGGACTATCCAGGACTGTCTCTGGCACTGGTGGGAGCAGCTGGAACTGTCACTGTGTCTCTGCTGTGGCACAGGTGTCTGACTATTAGGGAGAACTTTGAGGATGACTGTTCACCTTATGTCAGTGGGACAGAAGTAGAGGAGATTTGAAGAAAGATATCACCAGCCTGGAAAAACTCCTGTGTGGTGAGACAGAGGTGAAATTATGACACAAAGGAACTAAGTGGGGAGTATGCAGGAACATCAAAAAAGAATAGGGTTAGGAGTTTATTATTTAGGAGTGCTCTGCTCTCACAGCACAAATGCCCGGCTATAACCCACAGCAGGCAATTCCTGATAGCAGGAAACGTCTTCAGGCATGTGAGGTGCAGAGGCCATCCCTGGAGTTAGGTTCAGCAAGGTTCAGTTGTTGTTTGAACTTTGCTTGTAGCACTTACAATTCTAATGCCTTGTACTTGCTGATTAATAACTGTGTAGGAAGGCACAGATGTTCAGGTCTTTTCCAGTTTGGTCCCAGTATACCTTCGGGTTGGAGACGTGGAAATGCTTCTCTCTTGTGCTGGATGTTATTTATAGCTTTATCTTTTTGTCAGCTGAGTAGGACCTGGTGGAGGCCCTGCACCTGCAGACACCTCTGCCTCTCTAGATGTGCCCAGCTGAGATGGGAGCGTGTCCTGGGCTTTTTGGGCAAAGTTGGAACATGGCAATCATAGAATCACAGAATGGTTTGGGTTGGAAGGGACCAGAGACACCCTCCAATAGACCAAATTGCTCCCAGCCCTACTCAACATGGCCTGGAACACTTCCAGTCCTCCCATCCTTTGTTGGACTATATAGACTTTTATTTCTGTTCGAGAAGAGTGTGGAAGTCAGAGACAGGGTATGAGGACAGGCTTGTCCTATGAATCAGAGTGACATTTACTCCATATTGGATTCTTGCAGATTTACAACACTCAGTAGCTGAATACAGACCATTACAGATTTACATAAAAACACTTTCAGAAGCTTTCAGCTTGAGATGAATCACAGATTAAACACTGTAGTCATTTGAAAGAAAGAAGCAGCTCCCTTCCACTGCACTAGAAACCCACACACGTTTTGAATCCTCTTCAGGATTCAGAGTGTCTTCTTGAATCCCCCCTTGGCTTGGCAAAGGTCTCTCGACGTGTTTCTGCAGTTAGTGGCCAGGTCAGAAGGGAAGTGACTGTGGCATTGCGATGCAGGAACTCTGTATCCTGCTCGTGGTGGGGTAAGAATGGGCTGTCTGTGCCTTCCTGATCCTTCTCGGTGCTCAAGGGGAACACTGAGGGTCTGGAGTGCCAGCAGAGCCCTCTCAGCAGGTCCCCCAGCTGAGGTGGGAGCAGGGCGCAGTGGCATAAACACTGGTGTTGTGTTTAGCTAGAAAAAACATTAAAAAATACCTCTTTCATGTTGATGAGAGAACAGATGAGAGAAGAAATTCTCTCTGAAGTGGCTGCTTAATTACTGTTTGATACAGTGATGTAGTTTATCAAATTAAGTTGTTAGTGGAAATACTGTTAGGATAGAAAGTGTTTTTTCCTCTGGAGCAGTGACTTTCGACTTGTTTGTCTGAATTTTCCAGTGTCACCAAGTTTTGTGTGGCAAACTTAAGCCTGCTTGAAATCTGTCTACTTCTCCTAAATGTTTCACTAACACCACGGGAGTCACTTGGGGCATCTCAGTCTTCAGTGGCCTCAAGCTGGGACCTGCTGCTGCAGGGTGTCTGACAGTGCTGCAGCTTCTGGTGAATGACCAGAAACATTCCTAGAAAGAAATTTAAAATACGGAGTTTAAGGTATTTGAGTAGGTCTTAGGATATTTGCAAATCTGTCTATCTTAGCTCATGAAATCAGGCAATAGGGTGAATCCAAATAATTAAACGAGTTTTAATTCTTGGTATTCCAAAAAAAAATCATCTGATTTGGTTTTAAGTATAAAGAACGTAGTCTTGTAAGTCATTGAGAATGAAATTCCTGTGGTGGTTAAGACTGTTAGTAAAAGTCATAAAGAAATAGACAAAGCGACTGATAGGCAACTTTGGGCTTTTCTTTGTGTGATGTTTTTAACAAAGTTAACTTGAAGATAAAAAAAGGAGGTATGTATTTGGGCAGTCTGGTCTAGTGGAAGATGTTCCTGCCCATGGCAGGGGGTGGAGCTGGATGAGTTTTAAGGTCCCTTCTGACCCAAACACTTTTGGGATTCTCTGATGTGATCTTTAGATGACTAGGTGGTTTGCTGTCTAGTTTAGTAACCCCTTTAAAAGTATTGTATCTCTTCAGTATTTGCTGTAGTTTAGCCAAACTTTAGGAAAAAGCGTGCATGGTGTTTCGGGTATGCACTGTGAATTGTGGACACAACATGTAGCAGGGGAGGGATGTTCAGCATAAAACTTAGTGCGTCTGGGCGGGAAAATCACTCTCTTGAGAACTAATTGAAAAACAAAGTAGAAATGCCTGTTTTCATATAAGATTTCCTTACCCCTGCAAGAGTTTTTGGAAGATCACAGCAAAAGTGTAACTGAAGCAGAAGTGAGGGCCATGGGCTGTGTCTGGCACATTTCTGGTGTTTGTGCAGCTGGTTTTGCCCACCAGCTTTGTCCTGCAGCTGAGTATAGAGGTGTATGTATGTAACTTACTTCTTCTCTTGCTGACATTATTAAAAACCAAAGCATAAACCCATTGATAAATAATTTGAACTTGGTGTAAGTTGATATGCTGATTAAGTACTTCCCTCCTGTACTAAGTGATTTCTATGAAAAATCTATGAAATTTTTCTATTATTTTAATTCTGTGGATTTAAAAATTATTTTGACACCATTTTTTCCCAAATATAAAACAGTAGCACCCAAACCACTTAAGCCATTCTCCTCTTTGAGGTTTCATTGCCTGGAAGTGCAACTTTGCTTTGGTTATACACCAGGTTTGCCATGACCTTGTTGCAGCAAAAAGCAGCTGTGTGTGCTGTTACTATTCATTACATGCAAGAGGATTAACGTACAGTTTATTTCCTCTAAAACCACAGAACTATCAGGAAATAACTAAGCCCTAAAGTTTTAGGTTTGTAGAAATGATTTCCTCCTAATGCGTGTACTTGGTGGGGGTGGCAGTGGAGGAATTTCAGAATACTGTTATGTAAAAGAGAGGCAGAGCCCTGTATTAATCCCAGGGAATTATGTTTAATGGCTTGTTTCATCCTTTATTGGTCTAAAGAATTCCTCACAAATCAGCTGACCATAAAGTGCCAGGGAAGTATTTTTACCTCTGTTGCTGCAACTATTATCTCTCAGTAATTTCACTAATCTTCTTTGCCGTGAGATTAGATTGGAAATGCTTTAGTGCAGGGAGGACTTGTTTGTGAAAACTGCTTGGTACTGTGGGTGCCATCGAGAGGAAGCACCAGTAAGTAATGAAGTGTTGTATTCCAGTGCTAAGGAATGTACTGAGACACGCATTGCCTTGGCTTTCCTTCTAGTTGACAGTGCTTCCTTGGAAGATGATGTTTGGAACGTGGACTTCAATGAATTGTGTTTGGCATGTAAAAAAAATACTCATGACATAAGTTTGACAACAAAATTGCTGTGGTTCTCTTTCATAGTGATTGTTGGTCCCTGTTTAAGAAGAAAAAAAGTTTTAAAATAAAAATTGTTCTAACCCAGAGTATTCTGTGATGTTTCTATGGTTCTATGACTTAAGATCTGACATATTCAGATGCCACTAATGCACATGGTTTTTGTTTTACATGGAATGCACATGCTTTTTGTTTTACATGGCAATAATATGCCGTATATACAACTAAAATATTTTTAAAATGTATTGCCTTCTAGATAAGGTATGAAGAACTGTGGATGGGTGTGTGCAGCTGAGGGTTAAACCGTGCAGAACAGCTGAGGTAATAGCTTGTGCTGTGTCCTCTTGCACATTTTGAAAAAAGCAAATAGTTATGTCCTTGACAGACCTGGGTACTATTATTAAACCCTCTTTAGTGGTTTATTTACAGGCAGCAGGAAAACAGTTTTACTCAATCCAAGGCCTGAAGTATTGGTTATGTTGTGGAATTACGGACTACACAACTTGACTCTAAATTGCAGGCTTTCCTCTCTGCCCTACTTACTCAGTCTAAAAAAACCTAATCCTGTGGATTTTATTTCCCTCTCTGTAGGGTAGCAGTGAGTAATTACTTCTCTGTGGTGAAGGTAGAGATGCTGAAAAAGTTTAATTAATGCTCATTAGGAGAAGCTGCTAGTACCTAAAGGAATTCATTAGGGCGGGACTCGTAATGATCATCGGAATAGCAAATAAATGCAGTGGAGTGAATGTTATTTATGCTGTACTGTGTGGTATATTTTTCTGTCTTGAAAAGTGTTTCAGAATATGTGGGTCCTCCACAGCCAAGGATGTCGTATAACCCCTTTAAAGTGTCCAGATTCAAAATGAAGTTTGGGTTTATAGCATAAATCTCTGAATCTCCTGTTGCTTTGTCGAGATGGAATTGAGGAACTGAAGAGAAAAGTTACATATGTCTGCTCAGCCGTAAGGTACCACACTGGGAACACTTCACTGTCACTTCATTTGGGTGGTTGAATGGCCTTATTCACTTGAATATTCCATGTTAATCTTTCTACCATAGTAAATATCTTGCAGAAGGTGTTGAGAGCATGGTGACAACTCGTCTTGTGCTCCAGGGCCCCTGCGTAGTGCCAACAGGAGTGCAGAAATAACATCAGCTGTAAGCTCTCGTGCAGATTTGGGTGCCTTGAGTAGGAAATACCCTGGAACTTCCCTCCCAGAGCAGCCCAGAGATCAGGTGAGATGCCCTGTGAACACAGCTCAGGTTGGCCTTTGGTGTCTCCCCATTGGTGAATGTTGGTCAGATCTGGTGGGTTCAGGGTCTGCCCTGGATTTATTTAAACTCAAGTGGTGGTTTGAACCTGAAGCTACAAATATTTGTAAATCGGAGGTATTTTTATTGTTGAAATAATGTTCTTAGCACTTTTTTTAAAACTTAAGTTATTTGCACAGCTCTTCATTTCCAGCTGTTAGCTGTCTGACACTGGAGCTGGCAGTTGCCTCCTAAAGAAGCATTGGAAGCATTCGTGTTACTCCAGCAATTCCTTATAGGAAGTACTGAGAATTGGAACTCTGTGGATACTGGAAAACTCTTATACCATGCTGTGATTTGCATAGCTTTAATAGATTTTGCCCATGCAACAGTCAGATTTTAGCACAAATTGTGTAACAAAATACAGGTGAGACAGGTGTGTCTGGTAGAAAGCCGGAAGTTGTTGACTTTTTCTGGTCTTTGCAGAGGGAAGGAACCTGGAATGAGCATGAAAACTGTTGTGTGGATGAGCCACTATTTAAACTGTGGTGTTGGACACTGCTTAAAATGGAGTTATTTTTATCAGGCATTGGCAGCCGTTCGGGGGCAGTGGAGGACGGGATCTCTGGGGTCTTCATTAACCTTTTCATCGGTCTGTATTTGTGCACAAGTGCGGGTAGTGTGTCCACAGGGAAGTTCCAAAGTATTCAGAACTACCAATTGTTCTCTCAGTGAAAGGTCTATTAAAAATAGGATATTCTTCTATTCAGACATCAAAACCCAATCTGTAATCTGAAGTGTCATGCTGTAGGAATAGTAAAAGAGCTTTTACACGAGGAAGTTCTTTCCGTGAGCTGTTTCTTACAGTGCGTGAAATGCAGCAAAAAGAAAAAGGACTTGAATCACTTTCTGCTTTATTGAATTACCTTTGGGTGGCATAAAATTTGTTCTGAAATCCTTTATTTATTGCCTTTTGGCAAATATATATGATTTTTTTTCTATTTGGACTGTGTTCTTGAGAGGTCTGCTGCTCTTCCTGGTGTGGGGCTGCAGAGATGTTGGATATTAAGGAAATGGCAAAGAGAAGAACAATATTTTCAAAAAAACACCCAGTTCTTTGACAGAACTCTCTGTGTTATCTAAAGAATTTGAAATTGGGGCACGAGAACTGGGTGCTCACTTCAGACTGCAGTGATCTGAAAAGATTTAGCGTTCATTGTTACCTGGCAGTCTTAAGTTTTAAATGCAGAATGCAAGGCTTTTCTCAAATTCTAAATGCAAAGTGTGAGGCTTTCCTTATTTAATGAATAAGTGGCGATAAAAATAAAATCTGCATTTTGAAGTAACAATGTGCATCTGGTTCAAATGCAGGAAATTTGAGCAATGCCTGCAAACTTAGCTGGACCTCAGTGCTGCGGCAAATTACATTTAGAAGCAGAGGATATTTGGAATTTTGCTGTGCAAAGACGATTCTTAACCTGCATGCTGGACTTGAACTGGTGTTTTTTAGAGTAACAAATGATGCACTTGGCCCTCTCCAGACAGACCCTCCTGGCACCGTAAACCTTCCGAGTGCCCACTGTGCTGAGTGAGGGTGGGTGAGGATGTGCTGCACAGACGACACAGCCTTGGCTTCACCTGATGGCTCTGACAGTGCCTGTGGGAAAGCCCCATTAGTCTCTTAATAAGAATTTAAACTGGCAGGTAAAGACAAGCTAATCTCTGTTTCATCCCATGATTTATTTGAACAGCAAGATGTCTGGTTCCTTTTCTTGGCTGTTGCTGAAGAGCTGCCAGTGGGGACTGAACAATGAATTTGGGAATTTAAATGGATTTATTTAGTAACAGTCAAGTGCTTGCTACGTAATTGCTGCCTCATACCAACTGGGTATGAAGAGTAAAATTGGGACTACATTCCAATCACAGTTTTGTGAGATGATGAACGTGGTTAGGACAGGTCCCTGCTGTTAGATTTGCCCAATGTAATTCTTACGCTCATAGGTTCAGGGTGGGTTTTCATCACCTAGCTGAATGTTTTATTATATTGGTCAATTGATATATATCATATACTGGTATTCAGACAAAAATGTAACCTTTTAAAACTCTTACCTTCAGGTTCGTATGTGTCCTGGAAGTGAGGAGAAAAGGGAGTGTTTTAATAAGAAGCATCTACTGTGGGTAACAAGCTCTGTGCTCTAGCGATCGTAGAGCATTTCAGAGAGATTACTGCAGAACCTATATGGTCTGCAGACAAGGATGATAGAAAAGGAATGATGCAATAAATACAGAAACAAACTCTGTGCTGCCAGTTTGGGTGTTCCTGTTGGGGTGCACAGCCATAGCTGCCTTCTGGTTGATTGTGAATTGTGAACAGAAATTGGATTTGGCTTTGCCTTCAAAGCTGTCTCTTCATTTGAAGTGCTTTCTTACAAGGATTCCGTTTCTGTGTCAGTCTTGAATTCAGTGAGCTCTTTAAGCAAACATAAATGACTGCAGCCTTTGGAGACAGCTCCATACAGACACTGGCTGGCAAGTTTCCCGAGTGGAATGCACTGCAGTCTGAGAGCTCCGAATGCATTGCAACTTCTGTTATTGTATCTGAGGACTCTTTCTATCTCATGAGCTAGACAACATTATTATTTTGCTTACAACATTCACCTTGTGCCAAACTTTGTTGGGCAAACATTATGCTATAGAATCGCAGAATTGTTAAGGTTAGGAAAGACCTTTGAGGTCACCAAGTCCAGCCATCAACCAGCACCACTAAACCATGTCCTCAAGTGCTAAATCAACATGTTTTTCAAATACCTCCAGGGATGGTGACTCCAGCAGTTCCCTGGGCAGTCTTAATTGAAACTGAAAGCAACTGGTGCAAGTTAATCACTGAATTTAATGGCTTATCAGCCTGACGGTTGTCACAGACATCTGCTGGGGAGCAGTTGTTTGCTGCCCTGTTCTCTAGACTTTGATTCTTGTTCACTGCTGAAATGTTTATTTTGTCATTTATTGTACTTGAAGAAGGGCTAGTAGGTATCTTTGGAGCTGGCCATGAGTGATTGTGCTATTTGTACCCTGACTACAGCCACGGCCCTGCAGGACTTTCTAAAGTCAGATGGTTTAGGTTTTTGAAGTGTTTTTGTACATGGCTTATGCTGGAAATCATAGAGTGAAAATGAAGTTACTGTGGAGTTGTTGCCTGTGTTCTTTCTCTCTACTTCAACTAGTTCTAGTTTATCGTATAGAGTAGTGGAAGAAGTTTGCTCTGAAGTTAAAAATAATTGGAAATACAATTGTGGTGTTCCCCATGCGGAACGACCTCTCCATAGGTGAGCAAATACTGATACGTGCCAGCTAGAACTGAATCTGCTATACAACTGACCACTGAAAGAGCAAGTTTTCTTTTAATGTTCAGTAAATTATGATTATGAAAATCAAATTTATCCTTTTAATGAATAGGTTATTTGCCCATTTTTAATCTGCCAGTCTCTCGAATGCAGATGTTCTGAACACTTTATTGCAGAAGTACTTCTTGAAGGAAGATCATCATATTGCTGTTACACTGGGGTGGTTGTGTGCATGGCCAGGAGTTGGACATCATGATCCTCGTCGGTCCCTTCCAGCTCAGGATATTCTATGATTCTGTGAGTTGGTTATTAATCTGAAGGTTTATGTTTTAATAGCTATTGGTTACCAGCTTCTTGTTCCACATACTGACATCTTCCGTTCAGACATTTCTGTTACAAACTACAGATAGATAAGAAAAAGAAGAAATGCTGAGAAACAGATGTTGCAAGACCAAGTACCCAGCTGTGTGCTAGCAGAATGAATCTCATGGTGATTAGTTAACAATTCCTTGGCAGGCAGAGGCATACATAAAACAGTAAACACAGCATGGAGAAATAATAGTATTAATTTAGGGGGAAAAAAAAAAAAAGAAATTTCTAAACATTAAACATTGGCAGCATCAGTTCAACCATCTGTGTTCCTGAAGAGCTGACTGTGTTGTGGTAAGTCACACCAAGGTCAGTCGAGCTGATTTTAGAACTGGTTTTAGGCATGTTTTCCTTCAAACTGGTTATGGGGAGGTGCATGGATTTTCAACTTAAATGCTGGGTCAGTAATGAGGAGGAGTCTGTCGGCCTCAGCTGGCTGGGTGTGCTAGAAATTCCAATCACTGTGCCAAACAGTGAGGTGAGCACCTCTGCCAGCTCTTTGAACAAGTTGTGGCTGTCAGTGGGATCCTGCACCGCTCCCAGACACGCTTTGAAGCTCATCAGTCAGCACCTCCGGTGCATTTGTGCCAGGTTGGCTCCTGTGACCTGGGTTCCTGCAGGGAAGGGCTGTAATGGGGTGTGCCAGCCCTGCCTCGGCTAGTCCAGCATGCTTGTACTTCACTAGAAAGCAGCTGGATCTCAGAGGCTGAGCAGTTCCTCTCTGCTGGCATCCAGCTCCTCACACGTGCACTCCTTGGAGAAAGCACTCTTTCATAGTTAATTGAAAATCCTGGGTTCCTTAATGTCAAAAACGAGGCAACTCTCGCTTTAATTAACAGAAAAGGATGATTTATTAACAAGGGAAAAATTAAAAAGACAAACAAATTAAATTTCTTAAAGAAAAGTAATAACAACCCGGGAATGCAGGGATCATAGACTCTTGTCGCCTGTTCGGCTTGAGCCCGAAGCAGAGGCCCACAGTGCAGTGACTTGCTCTAGCTAGCCTAGGGCAAGAATTTTTAAATCCAGACTCTAATTAGAGTGTGTTGGCCCAATGACCACCACGCCGGGCTCACTCCTGCTATTCAGGGGCTAAAAAGCACCCTCCTCAGCCTGAGTACCAGCATTTATACCCCCTTGGCCCCTCCCCAGGCTGCCCACTGTCCCGCCTCCATGGCGTTGGGTGATTGGCGAATTTAGAGATGATGTAAAATCTCTTCAATGGCTCATCGTCTGCAAGGGGAGTGATGTCATTCGTCCCAAAGCCGGGAAAAGTCCTCATTAAAATTCGGCGTTTCCACAGAGCCAGGTTGCAGGCCAACGGTTGAATTCTAAAGATATTCACTTAACTGTGGGGTGAGGGGTTTTGTCCCTTTGAACACAACTGAACTGAAGAACTGGTCCAAAGGAACCAAATGATTATTCAAACAAAAATACAACTTATTTAACGCTTTTCAAACCCACAAGTAATATGCATAACAGTTGAACATCAGAGAACACATCCAACCCCCCCACACTCAAACAGGGTACTTCAGAACTGGGACATTACACAAAAACCAAGCAGCACCCCCCGTCAAATCAAAAATCCATTAACTTCAGTAACACTTGTTAATTGATTACTCTCAGTTTACCTATGCAAAAGCCAACACCTCTATTTATGCATGACACATAACTAAAAATAAATCTTATTAAATGAATAGTGACGAAATAATAGGATATCTGGTGCAAGCAAAAAGAGAAATTACTTTCATTTTTAATATTATGTGATGATTAACTGAACATGTAGGGAAATGGTCTTCTCTTATTTGATTACTTCAACAACAGCCTGTGATAAAGATTATAAACAGAAGCTTCCCTGTGAAATTGGGTTATAATAGAATTGGAGCTCATGCAGTGACACCAGAGGGATTCATGGGTGTGACAGATCAACGTGGATCAACTTCTCTGCTCTTTCTAGGATACTGTGCTGCACACTGGTGTGCCCCTGGTCCTTGGGTGTTGCAGCAGACCGAGTAAAGCATCCCTCCGTGTATAATTGCTGTGTGAACCGTGTGAGTCAGGCACTGACATTAGTCATGGCTGTTGTACATCTGGAGTTCCAGTGATTTCACTGACTGCCCATGTTTTGCAGTGAGCACTTGGCGGGGGGGGGTTGTTTTCCAATTAAACTGTGAGATGTCTCTAATCAATACCACTGTGACACAGCACTTCTATGGGTTTGATCAGAGGAGTGCTGACCTGGCACATAGATGTAGGTGATTCCAGGTTCCTGGGAGTCCTTCGGAGTGTGGTGAGCCACAGCAGTGCAGTCTGCAGCCTGAAGCATCAGCTGTCCCTTGGGAATGCTGCAGCCCACCCTCCAGCAGTGCTGGGATTTCCCAGGCTCCATGAAAAGCCGGTTTCAAGAAGCTCTAATTCCTTCATAGAAGTTGCGTAATGACTCGTGTTTGCTGGAGCAGGAATTGCTCCTTTACCCTTGTGCTCAGGGGGTCTCTGTGCTGGTGGGACCTTGCGGGGGGGGTTCTCATGGGAAAGTAGTGTTGAGGAGCCAATAAGAAGCCCTTGGGTGACATTTCTGTGTGGGAATGATCTGTTACAAGAGGTGTTATACTTGCAGGCAGTGCAAAGCAGGGGATGTTCAGGATGGGGCTGGTATTTAAAAGCCCAATTTGCTGTTGTGTAAATTAGTTTGTAGGTCCAGCTACGACGGTCCATGCGCTGCTGCTCACTGACGCAGCTAGAGGACACCTCTGCTGGGAACATTTTCTGTTTTCCATGGTGGTTGGTCACCCCAGAGGTTTGTCTGCTCCAGGAGAACAGGCCTGCAGCGTCTTTGTCGATAGAGTATCTTTGTCAGACTCCTGCCCTGCCAAACTCCAGACTGAAATAGGTTAGTGGGCCTAGAAATTATGCAGAGTGTAATTGCATATTTTGCTTCCTATGGAAAGCCTAAAAATAAACGTGTCTGTGATTTGCATAAATTCTATTCTGATCTGAACACTCAAAAAAAAAAAAAAAAGTCTTGGCATGTGAACATGTACCCTTCTGCTGGAAAAGCAGTGCCAAGTCCCAAGCAGATTAAATGGCTTGTGTAACAGAGAGCAGCTGCAAGGACATTTTTCTTTGGGGATGTGATTGAAGTGTGTCATTCTGTAGAGTTGCACGCTGCTTAAGCAATGAGGTATGGTATGTTAGACATACGTCACATCTGAAACATGATGCGCCTTCTGGACAAACAGAAGAATTGGCCGCTTCTGCCAAACACTATGACGGGTTTACGACAGGTTAACCTGCATAGGTACCCTGTGTGTGGTCTCTTGTTGAGGTGTGACATGGAATAGTACTAAATGTCAGTAAGTTTGAATTTGCACATAAGCTGGAGATTTCCAAAGGGAAGCGTTAATATTAGAACGGTTTGGGGACTCAGGTAACATTTTGTTCAGTTGGATATGTTAATTGTGCTTTCCAGACCAAATGGGTTTGTTTACTGTCTCAGTAAGGCATTTTCTTTAGTGTGAATAAATTAAAACCTCACATTGTAAATTTAAGGGAATGAATGGAAGATTGTTTATAAATTGGGAAAAACAAGCCATAGCTAGCCCTAGGAAGATGATCTCCGTTGTTCAGGTTACTTGTCTTTGTTTTGGTGTTCCACTTTTCAATTAAGAGCAGACTAAATGATTTATGTATTATTGTAACCTGTGACAGCTACAAAGGACTCATTTCATGGCTGTAAGCGTCTGTATTTGACTTCACAGTACAAGTGTTGCAGAGACAGATACTACTTACCTGGAATAGCCTCTCTAGTGTACTAAGCTGCACAGTGATTAAAACTCAGCAAGGCCTTGAGTGCATAATTAAGAAGTTTTAATAAAGTGCTATTATTAAAACAATTTCATAGTTTAATTTTTTTTAACATGTTTGTGTATTACAAGTTCTGATTGTTGTTTTGACCCTTTAGAGTGTTGTAACACCCTTTTAACATGTTTGAGCTCACTGGTGTGTTGCCGTATAGTGGTTTGAGTAGATCATGATCAGGAAATGGCCTCAAGTTACACTGGGGGCGGGATTTAGATTAGGTATTAGGAAAGTTTTTTTCAGCGAAAGGGTTGTAAAGCTTTGGAACAGGCTGCCCAGGGAAGTGGTGGAGTCAGTATCCCTGGAAGTGTTCAAAAAAAGCATGGATGTGGCACTTCAGGACATGGTTTAGTGGTGAACATAGTGGGTGCTGGTTAATGGTTGGACATGATGACCTTTGAGGTCTTTTCCAACCTTAACAATTCCATATTCTATTCTGGTCAGTGTATTTGATTCATCTGCTGTTGTGGTGTCAAAAGCCTGCTTCCTCTTGTCCTTTATGTCCCTTTCTCGCTTTGAGAGTCATAATTAGATCTTGCAAATCACATTTGGTTTTTGTGAGGTGTTTCAAGCTCCCAGGCTGGGCTCAGTGATTTTTCCAGGCATCCCTGTAAGTCCTTTTCTCTGTCTGAAACCTGACAGTGGCAGAGGCTCACATGGTGCAGTTTATCTGGGTTCTTGTTCTTTACCATCACTGTCAACACATCTGACTTGACATGGAAATCATGGGCCAGTTTACCCCATTTTTGAAAATACAATGAATCTTTGTAAGTAGGCAAAACATTGTTAATCTGTTCAGTGTTTTCTCACTTCTCAAGAAAATACCGAATTAAAGAGAAGAAAGGAAAGTCTCCATATATAATAAAGGTCAAACTTCTCTTGTGGAAAGTTCTTTTTCATTTTTCTTCCCCACTGTTAAGTTGAAGGAAATGGTTATGTTTGCATTTTATTTGAAACCCATTCATTATTTTAAACTACTCGAGTTCTGCTTATATCTCCTTCAGTGTCTGATCTTCTATCAGAAACAGCTGCACAGGCCTTTGAGCCTTGCTGTTCTCGTATTTAATAATGGAGTATTAAAATACTTGGCATTATCAGAGTAAACCCTGCTCACTGGCAATTCTTCTGACTGTATTCCCATGGTTAATGGATTTTTGTGTGCATGCAGTGTATTACTGTAATCATATCTGATACTGGTGTGTGTGAGGCTGGAGTCTGACAGTTGGAACTACTTTACTCAAAAGAATTTTCATTTTAAAAATCCTTAAGGTTGTAGGCAATTCCTTAGGCTGTGCAAGTTTTTTTGCTGCCAGTGCAGGGCATAAAACCAACTTAAAATGCTGCCTTTCTGTGGAAGTCATGCACAGGCTGAGAATGTCTACCGATGTAACACGATAAAGAGAAGAAAAGTAGAGACCCGTGCTAGAACCGTGTAACTGAGTAGTATTGCTGCCCTACATACGGGTTTCCAAATGCAGCTAGTCTCAATTTCCTACTTTTTCCTTGGTTCCAAAGTGGTGCATGACCCCGCCCTGCCATGTGCTGGCTGGGGATGCCCTGCAGTGACATGGCCATGTCTCAGGAGCAGATGGAAGGGAAGGGACAGGCATCTGCCTGGAGCTCTGCTGATGCTCTCCATGCTTGGAATGTGTTCTGGCATGTGAGCTGAGTGCTTGTGCTTTTACGTGGTTTTAAATAAAACCTGTTTGTTGTTGGTTGTGGTTAGACCGAAGCTGCCCTCTGTGGATGCAGGGAAGTGTCCCCCTACCCTGCCCGTGGATACCCTGGAGCTGGCAAGGAAATGAGCTCAGGGTAGGTGGCAGAAGGTTAAAAACCTCTTGATTTTACAGTACTGGATCACAGAATCCCAGAATGGTTCAGGTTGAAAGGAACCTTAAGGGTTGTCTCATTACATAGGCAGGGACGCCTTCCACTAGACCAGGTTGCTGCAAGCCCAGTCTAACCTGGCCTTGAACACTTTCAGGGACAGGGCAGCCACAGCTTCTCTGGAGAACCTGTGCCAGGGCCTCAGCACCCTCACAGGGAGGAATTCCTTCCCTCTGGCAGTGGGAAGCCATTCCTCCTTGTCCTGCACTCCAGGCTTATTCGTCATTTCTGAGCTTCAATGGTTCTGGTGCATCTGTGAACAGTGGCAAATGTTAACTGGGTGGCAAATGTTAACTGGGTACCAAATGTTATTTTCATACACCGCCCAAATGGCACTGATGGCTCTAGCTAGATTGATTTTTTTTTTCATGGCAGATCAGGAACCCAGCCATGGATATTCACACTCTAGAGCCTTCTGTTACAGTTGACTTTGCTGTTTCTGTACAGCCAAAACTGGAATCCAGAAGGATTGCATCCAGGCTCCCACTGTTTACATTTCACATGTTGTCCCTCTCAGCTCCAAGTATACTTCAGAATAAATAATACATGATTTGCCAGTCCTTTTTCTGTTTCTCAAGTATATTTTGGGGATGTGCCTTCCGAAGGATATTTTAGTTATCTTCAGAGCTTGAAATGCTTTAATGATGGAAGTTCATGAGCAAACACAGAGTCATACCAGTTTTCCACTGGTTTACTTACAGTGGCCTGGTTTATTGGGCAAATCTTTCCAACCCTTTAAGATTTCAAGGAAACAGCACAGCACAGAACGCTGGTATATTCAAGAATGTGGAATGAGAAACTTTGTTTCTCGGTCACCACCTTGACTGAGGATCTATTATCCTGTGAAGGCTGGTGTTGAACACTTCTCAGTTAGTTTTTAGTAATGAGTGATCTAAATCTGAAGGCTTAAAAACTCAAAATTCATAGTTATTGGTGTTTCTGAAGTCGATTTTGTGTTACTGACAAAAGTAAGAAAATCCCAAAAGTCAGCTGGGATGTACGTTCTGTAATGGAGTTTGTGGTAACCTTATTTCTTAAATCTGGATAAACAGTTTTTCATTCCTTTCACTAGTACTGTAAACACCCTGTCAGTATGTTGAGCACTCTGGTAAATGATTTATTAATACTGTAAGGCTTTATCTCTACCATAATTTCCATAAATCAGACTATATTACCAAGAATTTATTGGATGGCATGTAGCAAACTATGACTAAGCAAGCCTTTCAGCGTAAACCTGTCTAATATTTCTCAGCTTTCAGGTAGGAAATGAGTTTGGTTTAATGGATTCTTGTGGCTGTGAAGAGCCATGAGATTTTTTCTGTGCAACAAATGCTATGTAAACTCGTCCATGAATTGTTCTGCATCTACCATGTTTATGTAGATACGTGAATCTGACATACTTACCCTTTACTTTCTGTAAAATTGCGGAATGTCTTTAATGACGCAGCTGTAGTTCAGCTACGTGAAAGATGCTTAATTCAATTTCCTTCAAAGCAGACTGACACTAGTAACACTTAGCCACTTAACAGCCTTTATTTCACAGCAGGGTAATCTGCAAATGGCTCTGCACCATGATTTCTCTTCAGCACAGAGAAAGAAGGTTTGCTATTGTAGTTAAAAGTTTAGAGTTAAGTTGAGGTACTTAGAGGGATTAAATTCCTCCTTTGCTGCTTGGGCAGGCCCTGCTGCTCATCAGGGGGTGCTCCTCTAGTCCCGCTTCCTTCCTTCCGTGCCAGTGTTCTGGGACTTCCCATCCGCACCGATTGGTCTTGTGATTACTCTGTGCCTTGGAATATTTGGTATGGGTTTGTAAAATGTAAATGTAGTCATTTTAGGTCTTCAGTATTTGTTAGATATGCAGTTCTTGGACATACTGCATTGAAAAAAGAGTGGGCAGGACAGCTGGAGAGAACACAGAGCAGGTCAGGTTCACCTGCAAAACTCTTATCCCATTCTGAACCTCTTTTTCATCTCTCTCTGCAAGACGGTGGCATCGGGAGGATAATGACTTCCATATGGCTAATGTTTCCTAAATGTCTTTATGATGCAATTAAAATGCATGATAAAGTAAAGCAAATGGATAGCAATCTCTTCCAAGCTTGGGGAAAGCTGAGATGTTTTTGTCAGAGCTGTGTACAAAAGCTCATCCCAAAGGATGAATGGGGTAAAGGCCCTTCTCTCAAATTGTTCTTGGCCTGAAAGTTTGATAATTTCTCAACTACCCCTTTTTCCTTACAACGTGTGTTCTCCAGATACTGGAATAACAAGTGTGACTGCAGCATGGCTTAATGAAAATGTTTTTGCTGTCTGTATCTTCAGTCAAATATTCCATGCAGACATTTAGTAAAGGAAAATTCACATAGCCTAGCAGGTTTTAGTGAGATTCTGTTAGTGAATGTTTGAAGACTGTTGTTAAAAAGGGATTTAAATATATTTTGAAAATATTTTCTCCTTATGGCCCCATTCTCAGTCGTGATACCTCCTTTGATACCTGTTCCCAAATAGTCCAGCTAAGTTGTATCTGCACTCATCAGCTTCTTATCTTCAGGACCTTCCCTTCCTTCACCAGACAACTTTCCAGGTCATTCGTGGACTTGTCCTCTGCTGATAAAACTGTTGTTAGTTGTAGAAGAGTTTGGTTCTTGACATGTGTTGGTCTGCTCTCAACCCAAAGCTTTGCAAATGATGCTGGGTTGATGGAGGAGGCGAGAAGTCTGTCAGTATGGCCAGACCAGATTAACATATACTTTTGCTCTTCTTTCACGCCTTTTAATCATTCAAGGTTTTGGGTTTTTTTCCTTGTCGTCATAAAATACGTCATTGGCATTTCGCATCCCAAAATATACTGCTGATGTATTTGACTTTTCTCGCACGTTTGTTCTAGAAAATCGAGCTTCATTGTTTACCTTGTCTTTTCTATTAATTGTCAGGGAAGGATTCAGTGTCTTGTGGCAGATTGCTGGTTTAAGACAAATGTTGCTACTTACCAGTGATACAGCAAATCAAGATGTGCCTACGGTCTCCTCACCAGAACCTGCCCACTTTGGAGAATCTAGTTGAATTAGTCAAAAGTTGGCCTTTTCTGGTGTAGGGTCTAACAGTGAAAAGATGTGATTAATTCAGACTTTGGGAGGGGAGCAATGTAGACCTACCCTGTTTGAGTCTCATTGAAAGGCAGTCGAGCAGAAGTTCGTGTCACATTCCTGAGATGATTATCTGCTCTTGGTATTTTCAAGATCCTCGAAGCAACTTAACTCTAAAGCAACTGATAATCGATGGATGCTTATTGAACCCTGTGGACGGGACACGGCCCTTTCCTTACGCTTTCTCTTGGAAAGTAATGCTTCACCTGACAGGGAGCTTTCCTGCATTTTGAAGAAGCTGCAGTTTTTCAGAGAATGAGCAGAAGTTACTCTGAGTCCATAATGGGACCAGGACCTCTTTTCCCAGATGGGTCACTGGCCCAGGCATGGTTGTCATCTCACCTCCCAGAGTGGCCTGGATTTTCTCAGGGAACTCCTCTCTTCCACAGGCAGAGTCCCAACTTGGATTCCTGCCTTCATTACCTGGAAGGGAGACAGGGAGGTGTTGAGTGTGAGCATACTATGGAGCCCTTGGTCCCTTCCCTGGGGCATGAGCTGCCGGGCAGTGCTGCTAGTCTCAGCCTTCCTCCTCAGAAGTCCCAGGGCTGCGGGCCCCCTTCCTTGAAGGAAAAGCAGGCTTCTGCACAGGAATCCATCTATGCTTCTACCCCACAAGCTCGGGAAGCTCCTGCTGACTGGGTTGGACATTCTCAAAATGATCTAGTCTCTTTTCTGTATTAGTTGTAATAATTTGAACCTCCCACCTTCTCCTTGGGCCGAGAGCATAGGTGTGTGTTTGCCAGGTCACAGTGAAGTACTTGCAGGTGAAGTACAGCAGGTACTGACAGCTGTGTCACCACTGGGATTTTCCAGCCTCTCCATATTTCGTGAATACAGTGATTCTCTTGCATGCTTGGAAATCACTCGTGCTCAGGGAATGCACGTGGTCGGATCTGTAACTTGAGTGAAATCATCATATGTTAATAGTCGCTGGGGAATACACTGAAGTGCTACACACTAATTCTAACTTGGGTTTCCTAATGCCGCATCCTTGCCTTGTGGAGCTGAACGTCTCTTTAAATGGCTTTTGCTTAGTCAAGTCAAAAATCACTTAATCTCAGTGTGTATATTGGCAGCCCAGTTTAATTAAACTGTAAGGGTTTTCCACTTGATGAGCCCTGAGAATTCCTATTTTAGTTAGACTGTGAGTGAAGCCATGGAGCTGTTTTATAGCTCTTAACGTATGTTTCACTGGAATTTTCGTAGTCGGTGGCCTTTTGCAATCACAGCTTATGTAACACATCGTACAACTGAGCAGAGCCGTTGGACACTGGGATTCTGTTCCGGTGTGAAATTCTGAATGTACGTTATGAAACTCTGGTTACATTTCTCCTCTGCTTTGTTCTAAGTGAGGAAACAAAACTGTGTGGCGATACCTAATATCTTGAATTTTCACCCTGTGGTGTTCAAACTCGCCTGGGGAGGAGAATGAGGAGACTTGGGGGGTGGAATTAGGGGGCTCAGCAGGAAGGTGCCAGAAGGTGGCGGCAGATCACTGCGGGTTTGGCCGGGAGAGCTCCTCCCTGCCCAGCCCTAGCATTGTAGGGGCTGTTTTTTGGTGGATGAGAGGCTGGACATGCTGTGACCACGTGCACTAGGACTCAGAAACCAACTCTACCCCCCTCCCCCGAATGAGGAGGAGGAGGAGATTCTGCCCTGCTCAGGTGAGACCCTACCTGCACAGCTGCCTCCAGCTCTTGGGACCAACATCAGAAAGATGTGGAGCTGCTGGAATGAGTCCAGAGAAGACCGTGGAGATGCTCCAAGGGCTGCAGCCCCTCAGCTCTGGATCCAGACTGGGACAGCTGGGGATGTTCAGCCTGGAGAAAAGAAGGCTCCCGGGAGACCTTAGAGTCCCTTCCAGCACCTAAAGGGGCTCCAAGAGAGCTGGAGAGGGACTTTGGACAAGGACCCAGAGTGACAGGACACAGGGAATGGCTTCCCACTGCCAGAGGGCAGGGATAGATGGGATCTTGGGAAGGAATTCTTGGCTGTGAGAGTGCTGAGGCCCTGGCACGGTTGCCCAGAGCAGCTGTGGCTGCCCCTGGATCCCTGGAAGCATTCAAGGCCAGGTAGGATGGGACTTAGAGCAACCTGGTCTAGTGGAAGGTGCCCCTGCTCATGGCAGGGGGCTGGAACTGGATGAACTTGAAGGTCCCTTCCAGCCGAAACCATTACAGAATTCTGTGGTTTTACCCTTCTGTTCACAAGTACAGCACATCAGGCCTTCAGCTGTTTTTTAAAAAATTTCCTCCAAAAACAAGGGAATGCAATTCCATTTTGTCATCTGTTCACTTAAAGTACATTTTTGTGCAAAAGGCTGTAATGAAGGCGTAAGCCCTAGTAATGAATTACATCATTTAATAAGAAAGCAGCTTACTTTTAATAAATTGCCAATGTGAAAAATTGCTTTTATAGTGAACAGTAAAGTATTTTTTTAAAAGTTTGAAAGAAAATCATCCCTTACTTACTGAGTCACCTATCAGCCCTGCAGCTCCTTGATAGTGTGTAGCTGCCACTGTCTCCAGAAGGTGTTGGCATGGAAACTTGAGGCAGGGAATACTATGTCTCTGGAAAGTTGTCACCTGTGTCTGTGTAAAATGTTCACCAAAACAAAATGGAAAATTTCCACGTGGTCTTCAGAGTGATTTAATGGGGATGTTGCTGATGCCAACAGCATTAGCCAGAGGTGTTTGGGACATTATTACCAGACAGCAACATAAAAACTACACAGACTGAATTCTTAGAATTTATTTGTATCTTTCAATGTTCAACTTTGCAGTTTTACCAACATTGCTGATCAAGAAATGTGGTTTTGTGTCGGGTTCTAAGGGCACCATGGCAATGCACCTCTGTTTGTAACTGCAACATGTAATCTTGAGCATTTCCATGACAGTTTGGAGAAATAGCTGGTTTTTGTCCTTCTTAGGTATAGCAGCAACGGCTAGTTCACCAGTGCAGTGCCACCACCCCCGTAATTCAAACGCTGCAGTGGCACTTGAGCCTTTTTTTTTTCTACAGTGACTCAGTTCTCCTTTTCCAACTCCAGTGTGCATATCCTCATCTAAACAGTTTTTTTCTGTTTAATTTAAATTAAAACTGAAAACAAGAGGCTTATGCCTGATGCCTTTTGGGGATACCTAAAAACAGAGGCCAGACAAAATTAAGGGAATAAAGAGCAGTTATATTTATTGAAGGGCCTTCAGGTACATTTTCAGGCAGGTGAAGCCCACCCAGGGGCTACACCCAAAAAATGGACGACAGGTCGTAGGTTTTCATACTTTTATAAGTTTGGCCGATTTGCACATTGGGGATTAATCTTCCAATTACGGCTTTAGGTAATGAAGTCATTTACCCCGTTTGCTCCCCCCCAACTCCCTTTTGTTTACATTTCTTGGGGCCTGAGACAGTAAGGTGTCCTTGATTCCCAGGCGTAGGAATTGTTGTGTCTGACCAAAATGGGAAAGCAGTAGCTAACACTCTATATGGAGTTTAGAGGTCTACACTAGAGAATTACAGGATTACAAATATATGGAAAATATAAAAGCTAAAATCCTAAGGTGTCATGCTTATTAATCTTGCAGAACCTAAGTGGTATAAAGTATATTATTCCTCTTGAGTGGTTCCTGTGTTGCCTGTGTCATCCTTTAGAGGCAGCTCAGCAGCACAACAAACAGCAACCCAACATTTATCAGGTCATTTTGGAGAGGCTAATACATGAGGTTTTCCTAAAAGCCTGCATGAAGCAATGTAAAAGAAGCATGTTCAGCTCCTGGAGGGAAAATAATCTGGCTTTTGGCAGAGGTTGCCTAAAGCATCCTGACTATCACTTTATTTTTCTGTCTTCTGATGCACACCATTCTTTATGTGAATTTCTGTAATTTTTCCTTTGCCCACTATTTTGTTTGACTTTCCTCTGTTTTCCCAAGGCTATCCTGTCAATCTTCAATTTAGTCATCTTGATCTCAGAGTATAGTCCAGTCTCTAAGCTTTTAATGTTAAGATTAACCCCTCAATATCGGTGTATCCTTGGTAGCAGCCTTGCCTTTATTTTGTCTTTAAACTGAGTTGATGTTTATTGAAAAGGGTTTATGAACTTTTAACATTTTAAACATGAAGAGGGAAAGATCAGTGAGTAAATAAAGTCTGTAATTCTCCATCCAGAACAGATTTTCACATGTTGCCTGGTTTTTCCAACATGCAGTGCTCTGAAAGTAGCTAATGAACACGTTCATCTGCCTCAGTGAAGTATGAGTGTATTGATCTGCCTTAGCGAAATATACTGGGGTTGCTGAAGTGCAGATCTGGCTTTGATAAGGAGACGGATGGACCATTTTAGCAGCAAAACATTTTTTTAATGTTGAGGAACTGTCTAGTCTACAAACAGTAAAGTAATTTGTAGTAACAAATGGAAGATACTTTTCTTGCTGGAGATTACCCCATTTGTTTCCATTTTCCATGGCATGTTTTGCTCATTATGCTGCAGGAAGCAAATCCTGACTTCATTTGGAGCTCAGGGCTATGGTTCGGCACAGGATGTGCTGCCTGTTCGGAGGGTGTGCTGGGCTTCTTCTGACCTTGCTTGAGGGTTTGAGGTGGTTTTGCGTGTGTTTTGGTTAATCTGTGGCCATCACCGACCTCTCTGAAGGGCCAATAGGTAATCTTGGTTCCACTTTGAAATACTAATCGTGCCATGGTTTTGTTTGGAGGGAAGAGGGTGCAGATTGAAATTCTGTTTGCTGTTGGTGAGTGGTAGTTGCTGAGGTCATGTTTGAGAGTTGAGAACAAGGTGTGAAATGCCCTCACCTTGGCTAAAAGGGAAGGGAAAGTATAAACTTGCCACAACCAAAAACATGCAGCCAGCTTTGCAGAAGTAACACATGGTTGGGAAAACTTGGTTAGTGGTGGGAGGGTTTTGATGGTTTGGGATTTTTTCCAAGTTTGACATATATGTAAGTACAGTAATTGTAATTGGTTGAAGATGTAGGTGAGTGGGCCTTGTATGAGGACTGCTGTGGGCCTGTGACCTGTTTGAGGTGGTCTCCTCAGCAGCTTTGAGCTCACAGGCTTCAAAGGCTCCTGTCAGAAATGCTTCTGGGACAGGTTTATGCATTTCATAACCTGTTGATGATGTAATTTAACAGGAGCAGTTATCTGTTCCAGCCTTCTTCCCTGCTGTTGTGCTCCACCTGCATCCGTCTGCTGCTGCCCATCTCCTGCTCTAGGTTTGGAGACAAAGGTTGAGCTTTTTCCCTAAAGCCCTGAGTGTTCTGCTGTAGTACGTAACTTAAATTTACCAAGGTCACTGAACCCTATTTAATGTGCTTTCTGGGAGGCTGACACAGTACAAAAGATTGGTTTGTACCCTGCTGTCAGAAGGATGAGGCAGTAATACAAGAGCTCAGTTATTTGTGTGCTGAAGGGGCCGTGGTTCTCCAGTGATGTGACAGATTCACTAATGATACCTGACAGAAGTATTGCAAAGGAGTAATTTAAAAAAACCCCAACTCTCTTCTATTATGCAATGTTTTTAAGAAGGAAATATTTTCTTTTTAGAATTTGAAGAATGCAGGTTCCCATGTGACAAAATATTGAACTCAGGTGACTAGTGAGTAGGTGTAAATTGGATGGAAAAACTGCTTCAAAATACAGTGAAATAGTTTCTTGTCTGTAGAGACTTAGAATTTTGGTAATAGGTTTTATATTTTAATACTTTATATTAATTTTCAAACAATTCTAGAATATTGTCACTGTCTTGTTCGAGAGATGAAGGGGAATGGTTGTTGATCAGCTCTGCTTAAAATCACTGTGCCAGAAGAAATTCTTCCCTGTGAGGATGATGAGACCCTGGCACAGGGTGCCCAGAGAAGCTGTGGCTGCCCCATCCCTTGCAGCGTTCAAGGCCAGGTTAGATGGGGCTTGGAGCAGCCTGGGATAGAGGAAGGTGTCCCTGCCCATGGCAGGGGGTGAAAGCTTTAAGATTCCTTTCTGACACGAACCATTCTGGGATTCCGTGATTTGATAGCACAAAATGTTTTTTTCCATCAAGGTTGTTGTATTTAAAACAACCCAGCTTTTCCAGCTGCTTGCTTTTTCTGAAACTTCTATAGCAGTGAAACACAATTCCTGTTGTGAGATCCTGCTTTACAAATGATTCTAATTTATTCTTTTTTCTTTTTAAGGAAAAGTCATCAACAAGGACTTGCGCCACTACCTGAGCCTTCAGTTCCAGAAGGGCTCGATAGACCACAAACTCCAGCAAGTCATCAGAGACAATCTCTATTTGAGAACCATCCCTTGTAAGTATGTAAAGATCAGCGTCATTTGATCTGTTCCTGCTCACTCCCACATCATTTGTGAGCTTGAAATGCCTTCTCTCTTAATCTGATTTAGTTTTACCTTGCAGCAGGGACTTCTGGCTTTGCCACAATAGTTTCACATCTGAAGTTGCCATGAATTGGTACAGCCAGTATGGACTGAAAAGCAGCAAAAACTTGAGAATTCAAAGTTCAGATTGTTTCGGTAATATCTGTATGTTGCCCTTCACAAGTTTGTCAGTAGTTGTTGTTAGAATGACCCCAGCCACCACAAGAAATAAATCTTTCTCGGCATGATCAAGCAGTGCAAAACTATCCTGATTTTTGTCAACGTGTTGGTTTTTTTTTCTTCACAAAGAGGAAACTTGAGTGTCAAGTGCATTAGGCAGAGCAGGGCAGCTGGAAGGAGGGTGGCAGGAGGGGTTGGGTGCAGAAGAGGTGACAGTGGCAGAATGTACAGGCAAACTGCTCATCCTGAGAAGACCGATTAAAAAGTCTGATCAATGACTGTTTAAATATTCATTGCACTAAAAACTTACTTTGTCAAGTAACATTTTTGTATCTACAGGAATTCCGCTCTATTCTCTTTGAGCGTACCCGAGAGTTTGTGTCTTTCTTAAACTGCATTTCACTATTACTAGCTTTTATTTATTAGCTCTTGTTCATGCCACTGCCTGAAAAAATTGATATATGCCTTTAAAATGCTATTAGATTGTAGGCAGTAATGAATAGTAATAAATCAGTGCACTCTTTTCAGGAGAGCTTTAATTAAGCTGTTGTAACTATGGGAGGCCTATTTTCATAGACAAAACACTTTGAGAACCTCTGCATTAACACAGCAATCTACTGATGAAGTTTACCTACAGCCAGGGGTTGGAGTGTGGCTGAATTACAGTCTGAATTGTAGGTTAAAAAATAAATTTTGTGCCTAGTTATGGATTTGGGGGCCCAAAAATCAAATGTGCTTAGTCATGAGGACCTCATTGCAAGTTAGAGAGTTGGTGCTGGTGGAAATAGGGAAAGGTGCAGAACCCTTACAGGTCCTGGGTTAAAATAAAATTTCACAGCTGTTCCCAGAATCCCAGACTGGGATTGCCTGGCCCGGGCATCATCAGCTGCCACAGAAGTTGTTTTTGGTTCACTGACCGTAAGAAAGAATTCTCTCTTAATTACCACCTCACCCAGCTTTTTCTCTCCTTCTCCCCTAATACCAGAACTGTTGTTCCTATGTAATTTACTGGCTCAGTTTTTATACGTTATTGTTCACTTGCTCACCAGTTGTTCTAACTCTTTCTGGAGTGACATCATCTTCATATAAAGATTTGAAAATACATTGTTTTTACTGAACTATACAGCAGGCAGCATTTGGTAACAGGCAGCACCTAAGTATCTTACAAGAGTGTTTTCTCTGTCTTTGCAGGTACTACAAGGGCTCCAAGAGATGGGGAGGTCCCTGGGGTAGACTATAATTTCATTCCTGTTGAGCAGTTTAAAGCGCTGGAAGAAAGTGGAGCCTTACTAGAAAGTGGAACGTATGATGGTATGTCGATGATGTTTAACGGAATGGGAATAAAGACCCAGAACTTTTGTCCAGGGTCTTAGTCCAAGTGTAGCTCTTTGTGGTACCAGTTTTCCTGCTCACTTGATTGTCATGACAGTAGTAGAGAGACAGTAGTTAGCCTATTTTTGGATTACTGTGAAGAGGAGGAGCAATCTTGTTTTAAAGCCTTCTGATAAACCACAGATTGTCCTTTCAACCACTCTTAATCCCACCTGATTATTTTCACTGTTGCATTTTTGGGAAGCATTCTGAAAAGGTTTGCCCGTGCCTGGTACAAATTTAAGAGAATTTGGTCAATTTTGTGTAAACCTCAGAGAGCAGAGCCATGTTCTCTTCTCAGGTGCACATCAAAAAGACAGAAGGCAAGAGAAATTGTGACCCAACAGGGAAACAAAAGCATTTTTCAATGAAAAATTGAACAGCACTAGACCAGATTGTCCAAATCTGTAGCAAAGTTGGGTTTGTTAAATGTGGTGGGGAAAAACATTGTCATGAAGGTGGTGGAAAAAGAAAAGAAGATGTCAAAAGCAGACAATCCTGTGAAAGGCTCTGTGCCTCTTGTTTTCCGTATCCCACACTGTCTCTTAATACTCTTCCATTTGTGGAAATCTCCTAAGCAAATTTAGGCTAAACTAGTACCTTTTTTTAAAATTCCTGAGCTGCACTTTATCTGGCTGTCCCCTCCCTGAGCCTTGCCATTGCTTGATATTTTCAGAATGGTTTTCTTTCTTACTTTATTTGCATCGTCAAAACCATACCCAGGCACCAAAAGTTACCCCAGCAGGAATTCTGGGAAGCTTCCTTGCTTTGTGCTCAATTTCTTAATAAAAATCATATGAGCAGTCAGGAGAGAGGTCAATTGCTGAAATTCTTTTCCAGAAAACAGCAGATGATTCCTTTGTGCTTTAGATTAAAATATTGAAGGAAAAATCTGTTCCTTTTTCTGAAGTAGAAATAATTTTTAGATTAAGCCATATTAATGTCTTTGTTTTGCAAGTGTGTTGTCAGTAGAAAATTGCAAGTATTAAAAATCAATTGCTTGTTAACTGGTTATATGGAAATAAATACTTTGTTTCTGCACAAAATTAATTTGCTTTTTGACTTCAGTATTTCTGTTGCTCTGTTAATTAGTATATAGAGTAAGAATAATTGATTTTCACTGTTTTGCTCCTCTAAGATTGCTCCCTAAGTCTCTTTATGGTGTATTAGTGAATTCCAGGCAAAGTAACAAATCCATCTTGTTCTTTAGAAAACTTACAGCAGGATGAAAGTTTTCAGTTAACCTCTTCTTTTTCTGACAACTAGTGCTTCATTGGCAAGAAGTCAGTGTATGAATAAGTAGGCTTTGACTGTTGATTTGGTTTTGGTAGTGCTGATGTCTTCTTTGAGACTTTAAATTTTCCCCAAAACATGTTTGCGTGGGCAGTAAAATGATAACAGCCACTGCCAGTGCCTTCAGCAGTATCAGTGCTTCAGTGATCCTGATTTCTTTCTCATTTTCAGGTAATTTTTATGGTACTCCAAAGCCTCCAGCAGAGCCCAGCCCCTTTCAGCCTGATCCGGTGGATCAAGTTCTTTTTGACAATGATTTTGATACTGAATCGCAGAGGAAAAGAACCACATCCGTCAGCAAAATGCAAAGGATGGAAAGTTCTCTCCCTGAAGAGGAGGAAGAGGAGGAAAAGGAAGCAGTTAATGGCAGCGGAGGGATAGGTTGGTTGTCAAGGGGAGAAGTTCCCTGCAGTATTGTATGAATGGATATGGACTATACAAATAACATTCGTGCTTCCTTAGTTTTGGTGAAGTATGAAGGCAGTTTCTATTCAGGCTGGTGCTTCTGCTTGATTTTGAAATGACCTTTTGAAAAGAACCAGCTGTTCTCCCAGCCAGATGTGCAATTGCATCATCAAATGCACTGCTTGGTCAAAAACATGTGGTGCTGGATATGGGCCAGTTACACGAGTGGGAAGGAAAAATTTATCCACTCTTCAAATAGCAGAATCCTTCACAGAGTAGAATTCATACCCTGTAAATGTCACAGCTTAATTTTGAGGCAATTACTGAATTTGTACACAGGAGATTTTAGGGGAGTGATTGGTTTAAGGGGCAACGTTGGCTCATACTGTAAAGTTTTCAGATGATTTTGCATAGGGGAACTGTCACACAACCTGAAACCACCTGAGAAGGGAGCTTGTGGAGAAAAATAAAGCCAAGTGTGTTGAGGCTGGAGCGGTGTCCAGCAGGACCTTTCTGGGATTGGGAGGATGCCCTTTTCATTTTGCTGTCATGGTTACTCATTTCGATGGGGGGAGAATTGATGGTGGAGGGGAACTGTCGCATTTCATTTGCAGCTGATCCTGTGTGTGAGTGTTTAGGACAGAGTTACACTGACCGGACCTGACCTAATCTTGTCATCTTCAAGACTGGCAACACCACAGAGGGGCCAGTGATCAGGCTGGTGGTTGGGTGAAGGTCACGAACATCATCATGTCACAGAGAGTATCAAGCATAACCTCAGTTCTGAAGGGTGGAGGCTTCTATTTAAAGTTTCCTGCAGGAATTGTTGGGATCTTTCTTCTAGTTGTGGCTTATAGGAAGGTGTTGTTTATTTTACTGGCAGTTTGAGTCTTCTCTACGTTTCCTTCTGATTCTTTGAGGAATATTAGTAGGATTTTTTGGGTTGTTTTATGGCATTACGACCACTGTTCTCTCTGTAGAAACAGCAACAGAGTGTAGTCAACTTGGATTTTTGCCAGCGTTGATTTTTCATAGGAGGTTCAGACACATAATACAAGGTTAATTCTGTTTGGCAGGGGAAGAGCAGAGTTCACTGTTTTCATGTCAGCTTTTCAAAGTTCACAGCTGAAAAAAAAAGTGAAAAAATGCACATCACATACAGAGACGTGTTTGACATCCACTAGTAGCCAGTTTAAGAGGGTGGTTCTTTGTGAGAAACAACATAACTATCTGACGAACACTTTCCCTGAACAACTGCAGAAAACAAAGAAAAACATTCAGATTCTCCTGACTGGATGAAACCTGTTCCCAGCTACAACCAGACAAGCAGCAACATGGACTTCAGAAATTATTTGTCGAGGGACGAGACCCTGGAACCACTACCCAAGAACTGGGAAATGGCCTACACGGACACTGGCATGATCTACTTCATCGAGTGAGTAACTCTGTCCTTGGAGGAGAGAAGTGCTGGTGGCTGCAGTCTGGAGAGCTGCTCTTGCACCTCTCTTCTGCTGTTGTTGCTTCTATTTCTTTATGAAATTTAGTATATTCCTACTGTTACATTCCTTACTCACAGTCCTCAATGTTGCACACTCGGTACAATTGCCATCGTGCAGGAAAACCTTATGGTTCCACCTGCAAAGTCAGTTGGTTTGTTCTAAGTTTTGTATCTCACAAATACAAAGCTGGCTGGGTGTTGCTAAGTGAAGTATAACACAGAAACTTTCTCTGTGTCAAATTTCTCTGAAATTTGAGACTTTATTTTTTCTTCTCTGCTTTTGTTCCTTGGCTGGGAATGGATATTTCAAAATATGAATAGCCCAGATGAAAGCCCAGGACAGGAAAGTAGCTCATGTGTGCACATGTAAAACTGCCTCATTTATGAGTTCTAAGGCAAAAATGAAACAGCAGCTTTCCTGAGAGTTAACCATATGAGGAGGCTAAAAATATTTTTTTCCTATCAGGTAGAACCAGCTGCTATGCCCATATGAGCTTTTGGGGCTGGGGAGAGGATCTATGCCTCTAACACTTCCCATGTGTCCTGGAGAGTCTCCAGTGTGCTGGTGCCTTTTCTTTTTAGTATTTCGTGATGTGACTGAGGCACAAATAAAGGTTGTATTATCTGAAGTCTACCGTTTCCCTACAGTAGTAAATACTTGAAGCAAAGTTTCTTCAGTGTGAGAGAGTTCTCTTACTGGCATGTGTTCTGCTCCACAGTCACAACACCAAGACAACCACATGGCTTGATCCCCGGCTCTGTAAGAAGGCCAAAGCTCCTGAAGATTGTGAAGATGGAGGTGAGATGTTCAGAAAGCATTTGTCATCTGTCACTGATAAATGTATGAGTTTATCCCAGGTGGATACAATCCATTACTGCTGTGGTAGAAGCTTCTCCCTGGTAGATGTGATGCTGCAGCTGGCAGTGTAGTGCTGTGTGTCCCCTGCTTGTTGACAGTAGGAATTTGCATAAGACTGGGAAAGTCCATGGTGTATTTTCCCTGGAGTAGTAGAATCTGGCTGAATAGAAGGTTTATCTGCATTCCTGAGCAGAATATGAGATGTTTTGTTCCAGTAAGTGTCATTCTTAAGGAGAAAGCTGCATGTGAGTGATGATCTCACTGGAAACTATTGTATGGGTGGAATATGGCAGAAGGAGAAGGTCCGTAAGTAACAGAATATAGAAATAACAAAGAAGATGTGGCAAAATACATGTTGCTAATGATAACTGTTGCATGTGACGTAGTATTTGAATGCAGAAGCTAAGGGAACAATCTTGTCTGATTTCAATTCCTTCAAGGCTTGCAGACCAGTAGCCTCCAGGCAATTCCTGCAACCATTTCCTGCACAGTTGGGCAACTTAGTCTGCTAGAAAAGAGTGTCAGATTGCTCTGTCTTCAGCAAATGTCTGACATGTTCCAAAAGCTGAAGCAGGCTCAGGATGACCTGTCATCCTCCAAAATTGCCCAGCCTAAAAGCCATGTATCCATAATGAAGCCGGCTGGAGCAATGGCTGCGTACTGCTGCTTATTAAACATATGTGCAGCTCACCACAGGATAAAAAGAGCACTTTAAACAGAGATGCAGGATATCCAAACGAACAATACTTAAATTAATAGACCCACTGGGTCTTTAGTCAGACCCTGTGGAGCAATGCTGGTATTAGTAATTGGTAACATGCTGTCATATGCTAGGGAACTTCCTGTTATTGTCAAACTTAGGGCAGCCTCTAACAAGACTGCAGGGCAAATTTATCCTTAAAATGTCTGGCTAACTGACTATATTAATAATTCTAATATTTAAATTTCCATGGTCAAGATAACTAGAACAATAAACTTGATAATCTGACCTCTATGGTAACTGCTTATTGCCTTCAGTCAGTCATGAGCTGCTGGCACTCCCTTACCAGATGCTGAATTTGCCAGAAAAAGCCTTTTGCATGTAATTTTCAGTACAAACAGATCTTTAAGTTTATTATATGTTTAAAGTGGTGTGATTTCATAGAATACAAGTCTCATCATTTAGTGGAAGAAAGAGTAAGAGTTACAAGGCTTCAGATTGCCTGGAACAGGCTGATACCTTTCATCAGGGAAGAAAATGGGACCTGTATTTTCCTTATATTTTTCATGAGTCTAGGTGTTCTTTAATGAAAACTGATTATTTGCGGATAGTTTTCCCCTGTAATGGAGAACTTGGCCTTTCTGATTGCAGAACTTCCTTATGGATGGGAGAAAATAGAAGACCCTCAATATGGGACATACTACGTTGAGTAAGTGCTAATTATTGATTTAGCATACTTACAAATTGAGCAGGAAATTCTGAAGTGCTTGATGCCCAGTAAGCAGAGGTTGTAATACAGTGAAAGGCCCGGTTGGATAGGGCTTGGAGCAGCCTGGTCTAGTGGAAGGTATCCCTGCTCATGGCAGGGGATGGAATTGGGTGGGATTTAAGGTTCCTTCCAGTCCAAACCATTCTGTGATGATGTGAAACTATTAAATATATCCAGGAAAAACAGTTCTGGGGGCAGTGAACTCATGCCACAAACTTCTGGTAGCACTGGCATGTGGGAAAATCCACAGTGTGACCTTAAAGACTTAGTGGAGTGTTTTTCATTTGGGGAAGGAAAGCAAGTAGCAACCAAAATAATTTATAGATGGAAATGAGCTGATGTCATTTTTTGTAGCTTAACAAAAACAGAGTCACTTGATTTAAGAGTGGCACCCGGTAACTTTAAAAGAGGAAAAAGAACTTGTAGGTCCTTGCTGTCTCCAAAGCACCAAGTCAATAACCATTAAACTGCTGCAAGAGCTCTTTTGAATCTCCTTCAGGCCAGAGGAAATTAAATCTGTCCTTAACTATAGAGAAGAAAAATGACAGAGTTGAAAATGCACTGCAGAGAGCAAGCAAACATTTTTCACTTTGCAAAGCCGAGGTATTTGAATTATGCTCAGATTTGTTGGTTTTCCCCTCCTGTGCTGTACTGCTCTAGCATCTCCTAGAAAAAAGGTGATGCCTGAGTTTGTAAACACTATAGGTAGATGGGTCAAGGGTAAAAGCAGGTTTGCTGAGTTCTAAACTACTACAACTCTACATAGTGATTAAAGGGAGTAAAATTTTACTTGCCTCAAAGTACATAAGCTAGTGAAAGAATGAACATGCTTTCAGTATTGGTTACGAGAGCTTTTTGTTTATTCCTCCAGAGCATTCATCTGACATAATAAAAAATAGTGTTTGTAGATGTATTGTTTTGGGGTTGTCTTTTTTGGGAAATAGTCAGAATGTTTTCTGTTGAAATCCTGACCTACCTTTTGTATGCCTGCAGTCATATTAACCAGAAAACTCAGTTTGAAAATCCAGTATTGGAAGCCAAAAGGAAAAAACAGCTAGGACAGACTGATGCTGGCCCTTCCAAATCAGGTATCACTGAATATTGTGTTCTTTGTCACATATATCTTTATCTGCAAGTATGCTTTATAAAAACGCAATTCTGGAATTCATCAAGACATCAGCCTTGTCTTTCTGCTAGCCATTACAGTGTTACCCTCGAACTGAGGCACTAAGACTGCTTTTAAATCAGTTTGGTTGTTCTGAAGCTGGTTGTCATAAACAGCTTTGGAGTATATGGAGGGTTAGAAGAGCCATCTGGAAGTGCAGGTAAAACCACACCTGGAGTTTTTATGCTTTTAATCTAGTTTAAGCTCGGTATTCAAGGATTAAAATTGGGAATTCGAGGTGGGAGGTTCGCATATAGCTCTTTCGCAATCTGTTCAAAAAACCTTTTCCATTCACTGAATTCAGCTGGAAAATGAGTGTAGCACTTTCCTGTTTGTTTGCTTTATTCCCTAAGAGTGCTTCAGAAGCTGACCAACAATAAACAAATCATTAACCTTTGTGACACCTTAAAAATAAACAAAAAACTTACCGGAACTAACCCTGGTTTCCTGCCTTCCTGTCTCTGTATTCCATAATTCCAAAGGACATGGGAGGTCTGTCTTCACTCGAGATCCATCCCAGCTTACTGGAGCACTTATAAGGACATCCCTGAAAAAAAGTACCATGGGATTTGGCTTTACAATCATCGGAGGGGACAGGCCTGATGAGTTTCTCCAGGTGAAGAATGTGTTAAAAGATGGACCCGCTGCACAAGATGGAAGAATTGCTCCAGGTCAAGTATTATTTCCCTAAACTTCCATTTCCTGAGGTACTTTAGAGAGCACAGCTTGAGGCACAGGAGGTTGGATGACTCCATCCACATCCTCACTAAATTAAATATTTTCAGATTTGTGAAAGATCTGGGCAGAGCAGTGTCTGAAAAGGAAAAGATGCAACATTCTTGATAAAAATGGACTTTAAGGGCACTTCTGAAGGTTTCAGTACTTGTGCTTTAGCAAAGACACTTGTCTTCATGTTTATTCATAGAACGGTTTCTCTCTTTGTATGTAAAGTAAAAATAGTATGTTTGAATCCTGGTCTGTTTTGCCTTGTTGCTGCCAAAAGCCATGACGCCGGTTATTAAAACTGCGAAAAACCCATGGCAGGAATGAGGAAGCAAAGTCGTGTGAGCTGGACAAGAGGGATGAGGGTTCCTGCAATCCATGAAGACTTGCACATTTCTTCATGGTTATTATATGTGTAATTAAGTTACCTATAACCTTACTATAACCTATGGTTTGCATATAAGAAAAGGCAAAATGCTTCTTTACATATAACATGAACTCTTGCTCTTCAAATGAGTTAAAGAATTCATACTTTGAATGATTAATACTATTTACTTACGGAACGGAACAATTTCCTGTTTTGTTGCTGATGTACTGTTTAAACTTGTTTGTATGTGGTTCATTTCCCACCTCTGCAAGAATGAAAACAATGCTGCAGAACTCTTGGAATGAAAAGATGTGCAGCTATTCTGGTTGTAGTTCATGGAATAAGAGAGATCCTGTTATACTGATGCCTGGGCATTGAAGGGATAGGACAGTTTGCAGGGCATATTGTACCGGACATGCAAAGTTTCAGACCCAAATGATGGAAACATGAAACAAAGTTTTGGGATCTGAAGCCCACATCGCTGCATTTTGAAAATGTATTCTTAGCCACGTGTGGCGGCAGTGCAAGAGTATGGAGCATGTGTGTGTGTGCAATCCTAGCTTAAGTTAGTCAGTCCTAAAATAAACACAGGGCCAAAAAAATCCGATTTATTCTGCATAGGGTTTAGGATGCTGTGCAATATGAATTAAAGTAGAAGACATCTGCTTGCTGTAGTGTGCGTGCTCCACTTCATCTCCCATGGCTGTACAGTATCATTTTTTAAATCTGCTGCAGATTAAACTGTATATATTTAGCACACTGTGTCCTGAGATGATATAGAATAAATGCAGAGAGGAAATCCTTTATGCTTCTTGACAATATTAGCCATGAGGTAATATCCAAGACACTAGTCATTAGTTTGAAGACAGCACTGTGATTTCCTCAAGGTAGGCTTTTGTCGAAGGTTTCGCTTCTGGTTTTGACACTGTCCAACTTTCTTTTGTAACAGGTGACGTCATCGTGGACATAAATGGAAGTTGTGTCCTTGGCCATACCCATGCAGATGTTGTCCAGATGTTTCAGCTCATTCCCATCAATCAGTATGTGAACATGACTTTGTGTCGTGGGTACCCTCTTCCTGATGACAATGAAGACCCCGTGGTGGATATCGTGACAGCCACGCCTGTCATTAATGGCCCGCCGGTGGCCAAGGGAGATGCTTCCATGTCCAGCCAAGACTTAGTAGCAGGAACAGTTGTGTTGGACCAGAATGGGCAAATGTTGGTCAACAGTCGCCTGAACGGCCCTTCTGTGGATTCAGCAGAGCAGAGGGTCTCCTTTGCCTCCTCAGGAGGCTCTCAGCCGGAGCTGGTCACCATCCCTCTTGTCAAAGGGCCTAAAGGCTTTGGGTTTGCCATTGCAGACAGTCCCACAGGCCAGAAGGTGAAGATGATTTTGGACAGCCAGTGGTGCCAAGGCCTACAGAAAGGGGATGTCATCAAGGAGATTTGCCATCAGAATGTGCAGAGCTTGACCCACTTGCAGGTGGTGGAGGTGCTCAAGCAGTTTCCAGTAGGAGCAGAGGTGCCTCTGCTTATCTTAAGAGGAGGTACAGACAAATTTGCAGTTGTCATGTTGGTTATAAGCTTTTTGAAGTCCCATTTTAGTGTGATGTCTAAATTGTGTCCAGTCTTGACAGCTAAGCAGCAGCTCATTATATCTCTGAGCCATTATGTTCCAAGTTTGATTTATACCCCTGACTATTTAGGGTGAGAGTGTGTTGCTGGGGTTTTGTTTGGGGTTTTAGTTAGGTTTTTCTTTGTTTTTTTTTTTCCTCATTTTTTTTTTCCTCAAAAATTACATGGTGATATGCTTATGCACTGTCTCTTTCAAGTCTCTGGGGAGAGTTAAAGCAAACACATGGTCTCCAGCATAATGCAAAGCATATGATGGACTGAGTTTTGTGAGGTTCTCCAAATGTATTCCAGTAACTGTGTCTGTAATGAACAGGGGATTGCAGAAGACAGGAAGAGGCATTAGCAGAGAGGTGGGGCTGATCACTGGGAATAGCAGAAAAATTCTGATTTTTCTTTTGCATATTCATACCTCTTCCTTGATTGTCAGTCACAGACCAGAATGCATGTTCTCCCCAAAAGCTGTAATAGATAGATTGTGTCTTTCAGAGGAAGCTGAATCTGAATGGATTATGAAGCAGCTCGTGGCTGCTCAGTGTCCCTTCAGGCTTTATTGTAACCCTGACTTCAGCCACTGGCATTTGTAAAAATCTCCAGATCTTTTTCTGTATAAGTGCTCCTATTCCTTAATCAGCTAAGGAAATAATTAGATTTCTTTGTGGCAAGAGAAATTCCTTCACACAAATTCTTAAGTCTCCTTATCCCATGAACTGAGGGGTGACTTGGTTAACCAGTTTCTAGCAAAAAGAGAAATAGATATTTTTCACTGTTGTACAGCTTTCAGTTCTAATTGAGACTTCTCTAAAGTGATTGTTTTGCTCACTTTGCCGTTTAAAAGCAGAGTGAATCAGCCCCTATTACATTCACCCCAGGAGCAGCTGATTATATTGCTGTAATGTTGTTGAAACTTTTTGTAACCTGCTATTAAAATTACTTTCTATTTTCTTCAGGTCCACCCTCACCTACTAAAGCTGCCAAAGGGGTGAGTATTGGTGATGTATTTAACTTGGTTTCTGACCTGCTTCGTAATCTCATTTCCTCTGGATTTTAGTCCCTGTGATAACCTGCAAGATGGTTTAGCGAAACCACATCTGCATGGTAGGCATAAATTCTTTGTCTAAGTAGCTGCTGTCAGAGTACCTATTAAAAGGGAAGCAAAATACAGTATCTGGTTTTTTTATTGCTAATTATTAAAGTGAAATGGGATTTCTAAAGGGAGTTTATGTTCCTTTGATTCTTCTCAATCCTCGCATAGAATTAATGGACTGATTAGTGCTCCCTTCTGGAAATCCTTTTCTTTGGATCCGTATTTTCAGCAAGTCTCTATGGAGCTGTACATTCCTAGCTCGATACTCATTACTCTTGGAAGTTTGATCTGTCGGGGCATCTTTAGTATATATTAGCTCAATAAAGAATCCTTGGTTTTAATAAAACAACCTCTGATTTAATAATGCTGATATTAATGCTTATGTTTGTTATGAAGGTTTCTGTTGTAAATTACCCTGGGTGAACACAGATACTTCTTTAAAAATGCTTCTTGTACAGAACAAACCAGGGCAATTTAGGAAAACCCCATTACCAGAACATAGATGTAACTTCTCTTTCTATCTTTGTCCTGCTGTTTGAGTGCAACCTTAGTTGTATCCCAGCAGTGGGATAACACAAGCACACATGTTCAGCATGCTCAAAGATGACTGTGCTCAATAAGGTCTTCAGATTCTCTTCTTTGCAAGCATCCAGCTGCCCACACTGAATAAATCAGAGCAGAAATCCCTGCAGTTGGAGGGCACCGGCCCTGTCAGCATGGATCCCATGGCAATGTGCTAAAAATAGGTTGGACTTTGGGGACTGGCATTCTATTCCAGCACACATACAGGAGCAACAGCCCACAGAGAGCTCGATGCTCAGTGGCATTAAGCAGCGTGGCAAAATAATTCACTTAAAAAGGTCAAGTTCTTGTGTTTATAAACATACAAGAAGTGTCAAACTGCTGAATGGCTCTGGGCAGTTTCTTCTGCTCTTGGTGAAAGGGCAGATCTACGTCTGTTCTGCTCCTGCTGTGGTTCAGTATGCACTGCCACGTGCCAGTTTTCCAGGCTGGGTTTCAGCCCGGGAGAAGTATTAGAGTTATTTTAGTGCATAATTGATTGGGAATTTAGATGAGAGACCACAAGGATGTTTGGTGTCCTTGCCTCATGAACAGGAGCGTTGCAGCTATCAGATCATGAAAAGGCAAATAGCGAGTTGTTAATACCTCACGCTACCCCAGGTGTGTCCTCCTGTCCTGTATATATATTGCTCTAGCAAACAGCTCGTGCTGGGGAGCACCTCTGATGCTTGGGAGTAGGAGCTTGGCAGAGGGCAGAAGGCAGTGCCTGTGGAGCCGCATGTGCCCATGGTGCTGGACTGTGGTCCAGAGCCTGGCAGGTGCCTGACAAGGATTCGGTGTCTTCTCCAGACATGATCGGTCCTTTATGCCTCACTTCATCCCATGTGTTGGTAACCACTAGCATCTGCCCAGCTTCACTCCTCTCTGGGCATCAATCACTTCAAACCCTTTCCAAGCCCAGTCTCCAGAAGAAATTCATGTACCAGTGAGGAAGACTTCAGTACTCTGGTCAGACACATCCACTGGAAAAGTTCTAATTTTGTTCCTTACTTCCTGTGTTTTTCTTCTGGATGGTGTTCATTGTCTTTGCACCCACAAGTGCAGTCATGCCTTTATTTAAGACGGATTTTGTGTCTGTGGGCTGTTTCAGAAGGACAAGCAGGACAGTTCAGGGAGCTTGGAAGCTGTCAGCGATACTATTCCACAGCCGATGCCCTTCCCTCCGTCTGCCGTGCGACCAGGCTCTCCTAAACTGGACCCTTCCGAAGTCTACCTGAAGTCTAAGACAATTTATGAGGACAAACGTAAGTACATCATCTTCAACTTATAAATACTCAATTATGAAGGATTTTTTTCTTTTGTTTGTACGTGCAGTAAAACTACTGAGACTTTGTTCCTAAGTTTGTTAACCTGCTGTGGATAAAACAATTCAAGCAATGCATAATTCAAACAGCAGTTAGAAAAACAAGAAAGATAAAATATGTTTCAATGATATTTTCAGTAAAACAGTTATTTGCAGAAATAATCTCAAGGATGGTTCTGAAGTAAGTGGAGCAGACCTGCTCTTTTCAGAGTTTGTAAAAGTAGCTCTGAGTTGTGTCACAGACAGGATTTTATCCTGGTCTACTGCACAAATGTAGTTGTGATTTCTGCTTTGAAAATTAATTACACCGTTTTGGAAAGAGAATATCACTTTATTTCTGGTTACTGTGGTTTGTGACTAGAAGACTCAGAGTGTACCACCAAAGCATAATCCTTCAATAATCCAAGATCGCTCCTTACATGTTTTGAAATGCTGTTTTTTTTCTTAGCTCCAAACACAAGAGATTTAGATGTTTTCCTGAGAAAACAAGAGTCAGGCTTTGGTTTCCGGGTGCTTGGAGGGGATGGACCGGATCAGCCTGTAAGTGAAACTGCTCACAGTTATCTCACAGTATTGCCATTGGAATGATCCTACTCTGTCATACTCATTTCCCATCATCCCATCCAGGCAGTTCAGTGATGGTAAAAATGATCAATTCACTACCTGCCTTTCAGTCATCAGGAACTGGTCTAGATTGCCTTTATTTTTCCCCCCTCTTTGTGGACTCCGGTCTCCAAGGTTCTGCGCCTTTCCCACTACCGAGCCCGTCCTTGGCTGCAGTTTTTTGTTGGGCTGAGGATACTGGTGGTTTTTCTACAGCTGTTGCTCTGTCTCGGAGCCCTCGGAAGGGCCATGCTGGTGCCCAGCCTTTGCCCATTGTCATCTGATCCCAGTGGTGGCCTTGGCACAGGATGTGCCTGGATTCAATGACTGGTATGCTGTGCACAGTGGCGCATCCTGGGAAGCAGCTGAGTGGAAGGAAGCGGTCGCTCTTCCTGTCAAAATTGCATTAGGCTGTTCCTTTTCTTGCAGCCCAGTGAAATGAGGTTTGAGATGGTGACACACGCCTTTATTCCCTGCTTGTCCCACTGGATTTTTAAGCATGCATTGAGTTGGAGGCAGCTGGGCAAATGCCAGGGCAGACACCCCTGGATAGTCTGTTCTCCAAGGGCAGGTTTTAGGAGACTCTCCTCTTATTTTCAAACATGCGTAAATTTCTTTCTGGGAAGAAGCACTAAGACTTGTACTGTATATCAAGGACCTTTCTTTAAGCTGTTAAGTGGAGAGAAAAAACTTCTGGAATAGATCTGCATAGATTGTTTTCTGATTACGGTGAAGGAATTCAGTTTTTCCATTCCCAGCTGTGATCCAGTGTTAGCCTTTTTTTTTTCTTCCTCCCTCACTAACATGCATTTAAAGTAAAGAGCAAACCCAGAGAATGTTACTTCTGTTGCACTTTTTGGCATTTGTGGTGTTTGGTTTCCATAACAGCTGTTAGGAAGTGTGGAGCTGATGTCTTGAGTGCTGTGTACTGATGAGCTGCCCACCACTGCGTAACCTCCAGCAGTACTAGCTGTAGTTGTCCTTAATCTTCCATTTAATCTGAAAGTGATTCTAGCATATGAAATAGAGTGTGGTGTTCTTATCTGTGCTATCTTTAGTAGCACTTTTTGAGGTGGGGGTATGCAGAACTGATGATGTTTGAATTCATTATCTAATCACCAAAAGCTGAGAACTGAAGCAACACGAAGTGTGGAACTGTCTATAAGCAACTTTTCAGAAATAAATTCAAGTTCATTCAAAAGCTTTTATTTCTTCCCCAATCATTCTGCCTCAGTCTTTGTAAAAAAAAAAAGAAAAAAAAAAAAAAGTAGAATGAATGGAATGTCAGAGGCTTTTGTGTCATTAATGTCTGGGAAATCATATATATAATAAGTACATGGTGGGTGCTCATTTCAAAAGCTGAGCTTTTTAATAAAGTGACAAACATGCTCAAGAGAGCAGAACTGACAAAAATACGGATTAAAGATTTTTGAAGTATTTACTGAATGCTTTAAGACCCCCAGATTGTCTCCACTAGGTCAGCTGGTGCAGAGTACACTTGCTGGCTGCATTTCTGCTAGAGTTGGACAGTGAGATAATCTTTAAAAGAGTCTTCCCAAAAGACCTCATCTGCACACCACTGTGTGTTCTGATGAATTCATGTTCCCGGTCAAACCCCTGGACTCTGCTCACAGATTTATATAGGAGCCATAATCCCATTGGGAGCAGCAGAAAAGGATGGGAGGCTGCGTGCAGCGGATGAGCTGATGTGTATCGATGGAGTCCCTGTGAAAGGGAAGTCACACAAGCAAGTCCTGGATTTAATGACCAGTGCCGCACGGAATGGGCAGGTGCTGCTCACTGTCCGGAGGAAGATCTTCTTCAGTGGTAGGTGTCTGCTTGCCCAGAAAGAACACTTAGGGCTTGTAATCAAATCCACTGAAGCTGCTCTGGAACTTAATTACTGCACTGGGGCTGAGCAGCCTGAGATTGAGAAGGGTCAGCTATAACTCTTAAATGGAGAAAAGCAGAATTTAGTAAGCTTGGACTCTGTTGCTCGCTAACTTGCACTGCTTGCACAGGTAAGGCTCTGAAAATGATGATGCAGGGGTGATTTCTTCAAACCTTTTTGCAGGTAGCAGTTAGAACAGCCATTAGTGCTATGGAAATTGCATAATAACACGGTCTGTTGTCTCTCCATCCCAGAATGGTTTGGGTTGGAAGGGACCTTAAAACTCGTTTTGTCCCATACCCTGCCATGGGCAGAGGCACCTTCCATATGCTATATTCTCAAGTCTTTTGGCATCAGTGTGTTAGCAAGATTAACTGTATTCAAACAGAGCTGTTTCAGGGTAGGATCTTGAGCTGCTGCAGTTTTAGATCAGTGTCCAGATCAACAGTTTAGAGAAGATTAGTCTGCGACTCCATGAATGACAAAGCTGGGATGGGATTTACAGCTGACAAGGGTCCCCTGCTCTGATTGGCAACTGCTGTTGCCACCTCATGCTGGCACTCACAACTGAGCTTCATGGTTGTGCTGAAGTTGCTTGGTGTGATTTGTTCCTTATTTGTTGTTTGTCCATTACCTGCAAGGGGAAAAGCAGGCAGAGGAGGAGGAACCACAGCCTGTCCTGACACAGAACGGCTCTCCCCGGCTGAACCGTGTCGACTTTGCCACCAATCAGCCATGCCCGGAGGTCTACGACGTTCGTCTGCAGCGGAAGGAGAATGAAGGATTTGGCTTTGTCATTCTCACCTCCAAGAACAAACCTCCTCCTGGGGGTAAGTGCCATGTCCTGGTGGCACTGCCCCTGCCTAGCCTCACTGAGGCTTCTCCAGGGATATCTCTTCCTCTGCGGTGCTAGTCTTTCCCTCATAGTCGCCTTTCACTGACACAGGCACAACCCAGCCAGCTGAGTCGTGGTCTGTCTTGCTTCATGTTTATGCTCTTGTTCACCCAGATGTGACGTAAGTGGGGAACAGGGAATGTATATCCCATACAACCCATACCCAGGAGTGTGCACTTGTCACAGAGCAGCATTTGGGATGCAAATATTTGTCAGGCCATGGTGATGATGCGTTAATTCATTGGCATTTTAATGGAAGCATAGTTTCAACCTTGGCTTTATATTACCTAATCAGGTAAAATTTTGTATTTTGGGGATCTGAGGAAGTAGAGTCTACAGTATTTGGTAGAAAGCAATGGAAGTTGTTACCATCATTTAGTGTGTTTGTCTAGAAAGATCATCAAATTGAAAAAGTAGCCTAGTCTGGTATTGCAGTTGTGAGATGAGGACACAGCTCAGGCATAGTTGTCTCTAGTTCTGCCTCTGTGTTTGTCTCTAGGAAAGGAACTGAAATCAGTCTTTTTTCCTTCTACTTCTCATCAGATTTCTTCTTTTCTCCATTCTGTCTGTTCTGGCCCCATAGCTTTGGCTTCTGGAGGAGTCTGTGCAGGGCACAGTGTCACTCTGGGGTGAACTGACGGAACCAAGCCAGGAGAGCTGGAAGAAATTTGAGACAATTATTACAAGTGCGTGTTCATCTCAGAGACCAGGAAAAGTGGTCAAGTCTATGCAGAGCTGATGTAGCACCTTGCTGGCCTTGCACAGGATCCCTGCTCAGGTCCTCACCTGACTGAATTAGTCCCCGGCAGGAGAAGTCTGATATCTTTTTTAAGTGTGTTTAAGGGTTAATTTTCGTTTGCCAGTAGGAAGAGTTTGCCCATGCATCTGAATCTCCGCGTTACAGTGGAGGGCCATAACTCTCTTTGAGCCCACACTATCCTTCACGGTCGATGCTTGAAATGGAAAACTACATTATATGTGGTAAAACCAACTGTTCAGGAGCACTCCAGGGCCACACCTTCTCACTGATCCCTTTGCCGATGTGACCCATTTCCTTCCCGTGTTTTCCTTCAGGCACAACAAGCATGTGACAAGGCCATGCTGTTGAGTTCGCATCTCCATTCACTCACTGTGAAGCATTCCTCATTATTTGCAGGTTTGTCCTGTACAAGCAGTGCCACCCTTTGGAGCAGGAGAGGAGGGACGAACAGTGATCTCTGTAATCACTAGTGACAGGACCCAAGAGAATGGCTGGAGCTGTGCCAGGAGAGGGTTAGGTTGAATATTAGAAAAACGTTCTTCCCCCAGAGGGTGGCGGGCTCCTGAACAGGCTCCTCAGGGAAGTGGTCACAGGCCCAAGGCTGCCAGAGCTCCAGGAGTGTTTGCACAATGCTCTTCAGGCACAGGGTGGGATTCGTTTGGATTTTGGGATGTCTTCTGCAGTGCCAGGGGTTGATGATCCTTATGGGTCACTCCATCTCAGCATACTTTGTGATTCTGTGACTGGCAGTTCTGGGTCTATGTGATGCTTAGCTGATGTGCACATGGTAGGATTCTTGAGGTTGCCCTGCATAGGGCCAGGAGCTGGACTTTGATCTTTGTGGGTCCCTTCCCACTCAGGATATTCCATAATTATGTGAATACTTACGGTGTCGCTCTGCCTGTTCTTGTTTCCTAGTGATTCCTCACAAGATCGGGCGGGTTATCGAGGGAAGCCCGGCTGACCAATGTGGGAGGCTGAAGGTGGGCGATCGAATCTCAGCAGTAAACAGCCAGTCCATCGTGGAGCTCTCCCATGACAGCATCGTGCAGCTCATCAAGGATGCAGGCAACGTGGTGACCCTCACGGTGGTGGCTGAGGAGGGTAAGGAAGGTGCCACCACACTATCAAAGTTGGGTATTTATCACTGCTGGAGTTTATTGGCTTAAATGGAGTATTTGAAGATGTTTGGAAATTAAGGAGAGTGAATCTTAGAATATCCTGAGTTGGGTGAGACCCATGGGGATCAACAGCTCCTGGAACTTGAGTAAGTTGGAAGCTCATGTGTTTGCTCTGGAAGAGCTGAAGGCAGGTGGGACAGAGAGAGGGAGCTGCCAGGGTGGTTGTACCCAAAGAGAAGCTAGAAGTATTAACAGCGCAGTGAAAAGTGAGAGAAATTCTCATGTGTGAGAGAGAGAAAGTGCTGCTGACATAGATACGTCCTGTTCAGACCTTGTGTTCTCCAGCCAAAGAGAAATTACCCCTCCTCAGGGGGCTGCAGCAGCCACAGTATGATGCTTAGTGAGAAAGTCTTCTCATTCCGGCTCAGGGTGTGGCTCCTGCTTCTGCAGGTGCTGCCAGAGTTCTGTTCCCAATGAGGCCGGTGCTGCCAGGATGCTCTGTCCCTGCTCTAAGGCCACAGGGACTCCTGCTTTTCAAATCTCTCCATTTAAACCCTGAGTTTTTCCTTTCTCCCATGTTAAAGCACGCAAATTCTCTAATGCTGCATCCCTGCAGCAGAAACATGCTGCAGTTCTGTCTGCCAAAGCTCCCTTTTGGAAAAGGGTCACATCCCACCACATGGGAAACAAACCTTGACAGGATTTTCCTGCCGATCTTGCACCTGCAAAACCTGCTGTGTCACCTGAGCAGCAAAGTGAGTTCTAGGGACTGCAAAGTCCCATCTTCAGAGACTGTGGCTTTATGACAGCTCTCTTATAACACTGCATGCACTGTGGTATTGTTTCTAAACAAAAATGTAAATATATAAAATCCAGTAATTTGGAGAGAAAAACTGTTTTCCAACTGTGTGATTTTCTTGAATGCTGTTTATGGGTTTAATTAAACTCCCTATCATTATTTTATCAGAAAGTTGGCTTTCTTCACCTTTTAAATAAGAAATACCTAGAGCCAGGCTGTGAATAAAGCCAGCATATGATTCTCTAATTTCACATTCATTGCAAATATTTAACATGCCATCTCAGCCTGTAACGCAGAATTTCAAAGACCTAATGTTCCTTTTTGTTAATGCTTGAAGTAGTGAGACCTCTGTAAGTTGTTATTTTTCTATTAAGGTTTTTATTTTTATCAAATCTGATTCATTTCAATTTGAAGGGACACACTTCAAAGCAGTTGCCATGGATGATGTTTATAAAGCAACTGAAGTTTGAGTTGGTTGAATTAGACCAGTTTTCTCTGCAGCTTTTAGTCATCGAATCCCAGACTGCTTTGGGTTGGAAGGACCTGAAAGCCCATTCACTTCATTCCACTCTCTGCCATGGGCAGGAACACCTTCCACTTGTTTTCAAAATAAGTTTTCTGAATATCATAATTCTACCCATCATTTATGCATGACCTTACATGGACTCTGTGTAAAAACCTTTCCCACTGCCTCAATTTCGGATTTGGAGCCAAAGTACAGAGATAAAACCAGAACCTGGGGAGGCTCAACAAAGAGAGGAAAGAACCCCTCAGTAGCATGTGGTAAAACCAGAGTGAAGATCAGTCATAAAAAAATCTGTGGCTCAGAGGAGCTGGAGTTGGCGTGTTTCAGATGTAAAGAATTTTGTGACAGTGAAGGAAAGAGAAGCAGAACCGGTTCCACTGGAGTGGGAATATATCTCCACTTTAAAACTTCCCTTGATGTAGCTGAAGAAATAAAGTTAAGCTCACAGCAGAACCCTGTGTAGTGGGGGAATCCAGCATGGATGTGGGTGAGTCAGAGCTTCAGGCACTCAGGGACAGAGCTGGTTCACACTCAGGAAAATCCAGTATACAGCTCCAAAAACCACAGAATTGCTGGAAACTGTTGAGCCTCACAAAGCACAAACCGTGACAGAGTTTGCTGTTCCCCACCTTTGTCCTCTGAGACTGGCAACAAAACCTCTGCCTGGTCCCCTTCCCTCCCCACAAGCTTTCACAGACCTGTGATCTTTGCTTTTCATGGGAATAAATGAATTCTCCTTCATGCACCAGAAGAGATTCTTTAACATTTTTCACAAAAGCAGGAGCCTGTCAGCTTTCGTCATGTGTTAGCTGGGAGCACACTGCTGCCGAGAAGGCTGCAGGATTTGTACAAACAGATGGCGTTTTTCTTGCCTAAATTTTCTTGCTTCTAGATTAAAAATCTGAGGATAAACCGGGAGTAAAAGTTGACATTTTGTCTCTAGAGAAAAACCTCTTTAAGGCATGTCGTGGGAACAGCACCAAGCAATTCTGCAGAGGGCTCAGGAGGTCTCACATACCTGAGAAATTCATTGTAATATCCTTTAAATTTCCCTTCCCTTAACATTCTTGAGCTTTTTTGTATTTTAGTGGAATTCGTTTGTTCTTAATTAAGAAATGCAGTAATGTGCTGCACCTAATGGGGCTGCAACATCTCTAGTTTTGGTGCTGGGAATGATGTTTTTTTTTTTTTAACCCTTCCAGGGAAAAGGAGCTATTAGTTGGTATTTCAGCACAAAAGTCCATCTTGGGCCACTGCTTGCCATTCAAGTTCTAGCCTTCTAAGAGGCTAGACTGTGGTTTTTTATTCTTAAGTGACAGTGTAATTTTGTATCCCGACACATTTTTTTTTTTCCCCAGAAATGCACTGGATTTATTGTAAAGTGCACACTAACAGTATTTTCCATGGAGAGGAAAACAATATTAATTATTTTAAATGGTTTTATTAAAACCTTATTTTTTTACTTAGCTTTTGGGAGAAGGCAAAACACTTTAAAATTCCTCTTGATTGCCTGCCAGTGAACTCCTTCCCCCAGTGTGGCTGTGGGATCAGTTCCTCACCTTTCCTGGAGCTCTAGGCAGTGGAAAACTCTGTTGTGCCTTAAATGAGTTGGCAATTTCCCTTTATTTGGTGGGGCCTTCACCTCCAAATCTCCATTTCTCCCGCAGGTTCTCATTCCGTTACCTTTACAGAAGAGTATTTCTCTAATGGACGTTGTTCTTCATCTCCTACAGAATTCTATGATACTGAATATCTGATCCAATTTCATGGATCTGATCAGCCCTGATCCCCTCTGGCATTTATCAAGTGGCAAACAGGCTAGAACCCTTCTGTTCATGTCAGGATCCATACAACTGTGTTGGTTTTCCTGAGTAAAAGAATAAAAACAAAGAATGAAATTCCTAGGAATTTATTCTGTGGAACTAATGAGCTCTACTTGTGTTCCTGGCTTGGAAAATCCTCTCTCTGTTGTGCCCACATGAGCTTGGCTCAGCCCAGACCGAGGTGTCGCGGCTGTGGTTCCCTGGGAGCAGTAGCCCCAGCGCTGGTGGTGCCCATTGTTCTGGCTGTGGATTTGTGAAGTTATGACTGTTGATTTTGTTTGGATTTTAGAGCAACGTGGTCCTCCATCAGGAACAAACTCGGCAAGGCAGAGCCCGGCCCCACAGCACCGCCCACTGGGATTGGCAGCGATCAACCCCGACAGGTTGGGAAAAAGGGCTGGGAATGGTAGGGAAAAGCTTGGCCAGAGGGATTAATGTGAAGGGTAACATCCACATCCTTTCACCTTTCCGCAGGGGAGCTACAGAAGGTGAAGCTGGAAAAGAAGTTTCTAGTAGTTACCGGCTGTCCTGGCCTGAGCACAAGCACATGGCACAGTTGGATGCTGCTTCAGGTGTTGGCAGCCGTCATTCCCAGGTACAAAAATCCATCCAGAGAGCGTGGAGACATGGGGAATACTCATCCATCAAGGCACTCTAGTGGCATTGCCACAGAGTTCTCAAAAGCAGAACATTAAAACATTTCCCTGTCGGATACGGGTAGAAGAGTTGTGTATAAAAACGTACTGAAGTGTCTCGCAGAATGTTCTTGCTCATGTTTTAAATGTGATTATCTCCTTAGGGTAGTTGAACGCTCATTATAGTTATGAAAGAAACAGAAAATGCTTGTAATGGAGCTACTACAGACCCTTCGGCAAAGTTTCTTCAAGTATTTTGTGCCCATCTCAGACTTAGAAGGAAAGATGTTCTGAATGTTTAGACTTAGATTAAAACCATTACCCTGAGTCACCCCAGAGTTGAGATGAATGCTGTTTAAATGCTCAAAATATAGAAATATTGAAATGTTTTTCTAGAAAAACAGAAGGTTAAATCTGCCTACAGGTCCTCATCTCTTTCTCCCCCCCCCACCCCCCGCTTCCTGCACAGAATCTTGGTTGTTTCCCAGTGGAGCTGGAAAGGGGCCCTCGAGGATTTGGATTCAGCCTCCGAGGAGGAAAGGAATACAACATGGGCTTATTCATCCTCCGTCTCGCTGAGGATGGGCCGGCAGTCAAGGATGGGAGAGTCCATGTGAGTTTGACTTCTCTAATCAATTTGTTGGCGCAGTTGATACATTAATTTACCCAGAGTGGCAACAAACTTGGATTTTTACAAGCACAGGCTCCCAGAACAGCATCTGGGCCTCTGCCCTTCTTCCAGCTGTCCCTGTGGCTATGGGATTTTGGATGAGAGATCCATGAACAGCTCTGGCCATCGCAAAGGGATTGTCCGCCTTTCTGGGGTTACAGTAGCATCCCTGGCTGTGAGCAGCAGCTGCTCAGGAGTATTTAGGAGTCCCAACAAGAGATTGCACAGTGGACCAGAGACCTGGGAAGAGAATCACTGTCCAAATCAGTTAATTTTTAAGGAATGTTTGTGTGTACATTGTGTTGCTGCTGGTCTGTGCCATTTCTGGAGATAGAATCCTGATTTTTTTCCCAAATACTACGTTAATTCTTGCCTTTGTGTAAGGAATTTACTCTCAGATATTGTAGTAAAAGCAAAGTACATCGGTACAACAGAAGGAACGATGGTAGGTGAGACTCCATGGCTACTGCCCAGAGCTGGATTTTCGGAGGCTGGAGCATGGAGCTGAGCCAGGTGCCCATGAGATGCCATTCCTTGCAATCCTTGTGCTTCCCTGCCGCTGGCACATGGCTCTGCCCCTCTTTGTACTGTATCTGCAGAATGAGGCTGGCACAGATACTTGCTGTGAGGCTTAATTGGATGTGGAATTTGTAGTATTCTTAGCTTCTCTTATCCTGTTCTTCACAGTAGTTAGCATTTTTCCCCACATGCTTGAGAGACAACACCAGTGTAGCATTCAGTGCTAATACTTTTTCTCACAGTCCTCCTTCAAGTGGTGTCACACTGAGTTCCAGGGCTTTGCTTTTTGGGCAAAGCAACCACAAAATTTTTCAGCCCAGAGAAGAGGAGCTGGAGGTCAGACTTCACCGGCGTCTGCAGCTTTCTCCGAGGGGCAGGACCAGTGACAGGCCATGGGGGAACAGCTGGAGCTGTGTCAGAGGAGGTTTAGGTTGGATATTGGGAAAAGGTTCCTCCCCCTGAGGGTGGTGAGGCAGTAGAACAGGCTACCCAGGGAACGATCACAGCCTCAAGGCTGCCAGAGCTCAAAGAGTGTTCGGACAACACTTTCAGGCACAGGATGGGATTGTTGGGGTGTCCCGTGCAGAGCCAGGAGTTGGACTGGATGATCCTTGGAGGGTCCCTTCCCACACTTGGCACTAAGCCCCTCCCAGTGCTGGGATGTGCCAAGTCCCCAGCCCAGCCCAGAGCACGGATGGGCTGAGCTTGCCCAGCCTGAGGTTATTCACACTTTTCATTTCTTGTCATCTGGATGTGGTGTTACTTTCTGGCTGTACTGTAACAGTGTGAGGAGGAATTTCTCGTCCAGCTAGCTGAGCTGTCCCGGCGTGTCCCTGTCCCAGCCTGTCCATGAGGAGCCAGTGTTACACACCAGTGACGTCTGTTGGCTGCTGTGTGTAGTGCCAAATAGGCTCCTGCTCCCTTTTTCCCATTTCCCTTCCCAATTTCCCTGTAATAGAGAACTCTTTTTGGGGTATGCTATTCCAGCCCCTTTTCAGCTGCCGGGGAGGTTAGCGTGAGCTGAAGTTACCTGCCTGGTACCTGTAAGAGTTGTTTACTGGCTCCGAGACCTCACCACTGATCTCTCCAACCTGAAGCAGCAATTCCTTTCCCTACATCAAACCTGTTGTGCAGTGTTCGGCTCTGCAGTGGGTGTAGGGAAGGTGCTGTGTCCTCCCCTGGATCACGTGACCTCAGACAGGTGTGATGTGCTTGATCCATGTGCTCCCTCCACACCATGATCCAGAATGAAAATACATTCAAGCACATCCTGGATCTGCCTCATTGCTTGTAAATAAATAGAAGATGTGGTTAAGATCTCTGGAATCTTTTCCTGAGCAGACGACCTCTCTGCACCTCTGAACCCCTAGACCGCGGGGTCACATCCTGCTTGTCATCCGTGGAATAGTGTCACTAATGCCCACTGGATTTTAGCACAAGAAGGAAAACAGAAGCATCTGCCTCTATTATGTTTTCTTTCTAAGTTAAAAACCAGTTCTCAGTGTCAGAGATTCCCAAAGACTAATCTGCTGCTCTTTTTTCCTCAGGTTGGTGACCAAATTGTGGAAATTAATGGAGAACCTACCCAAGGAATCACTCACACACGAGCCATTGAGCTGATTCAGGCTGGAGGAAATAAAGTTTTGCTGCTGCTGAGACCGGGGACTGGATTGATACCAGATCACAGTATGTTGTCTCAAGGGCTGTTTGGTGTTGAGGGTGCAAGACAGGGAAGTAAAGTGGGATAAGGAGATTCTGCTGCTTGTTCAGTAGTTGGCAGTTGCCTTTGTGACAGCTGTGCATTTATTATTGAATTAAATTAAAAATTAAAATATAAAAATTGAAAATGTAAGTATCTGTTTTCAAATACAAGGAATATTTGGGGTAAAATTAACACATGACAAGTACGTAAGAGTATTGCACAATCTGAAATTATTCCGTATTTCTAATTAGTTCCTCAGCTCTGTCCAAGCTAATCAAGTTTTTCTATAAAAATAGGCTGATTAACCCTGATTGCCTTTTAATTTAAATGAAAATTCTCTGTGCTACCATATTGCGAAAATTTTGTTTCTGTACATATTTACTTCTTTTTTTAGCCTTCTAAATTATGGAATGCTTTGTTCTTCAAAGCCAAAACTTCAGGAAGCAGGAAAGGGACAACTTTACTCTCCAAAGGGATTCAGTTTGATTCAAGGTCATTTCTGCAACTACAAAAGGAAACCACAACTTTGTAGGCAAAAAAAAAAAAAACCAAAACAAAAAGGAAGGACAGCCGAGCAAATGCTTGCAGGAGCCACAGAGTTCTGAACTGATGACTTGGGGTCTGACTCAGCCCCAAAACGGCAAATCAGAGACTTGTGGCAGTGGCAGCATTTTAAAGCAAAGAACATTTCATTTCCTAAATACGCATTTTAGTCTTTGTAACCCCTGATGCTGACACCAAGGTGTTGATGGTTAAACTTCCTAAATTGTGGGGTCACTTTTTCTGATAAGGAGTTTTTCAGTCACAGTGACCAACCCTGAGTTTATCCTTTCAAAATCCCAAACAAACAGTTTGAACTACCAGATACTTTGTGTGTTCAGTCACTGGCATTCACTCAAAGGGTAAAATCTGCTCAGAACGGTCTCAATTTCTTTCCTCCCGAGAGCTAGAAAAGGGTCCTGAGCATCACTCCTGGCCCTGCTGGTCACAGAAAATCCCTGAGCTTGAGGAAGAAACAGAATCAGACAAAAGGGAACCTCTGGAGCATGTCCAGGCCAGTCCTCTGTCTAGAGTGGGGTCTGGGATGAGGTGAAGGAAGTGATGGAGTGGGGCAGGGTTTATTGCCTCTTGCCTTGCCGTTAATCCCACATTTCTGATTGAAATCTTGCTTGCTGTACTCTGTTAATTTTTTTTTTTTTTTGGTATGTACTTCTGGGCTTTTTCTCTTCCTCCTTTAGGTTTGGCTCCTTCCAGTCTGTGTCCCTACGTGAAACCTGAGCAACATTAAGGGCTTTCAGTGCTTTTCTTGGTTTTTCCTTAAAGACTTGGTAAATCTGCATGTCTTGTTTCATCTCTTTCTATTATTAAAGTGCAAAGCTGTGAATAACCCCAACTTTTCACTGATTCAGATTTCTTTAGGCATAACCGTTCTAGTTCATCTGGTGTTATTAAACAATGTACGTCAGGGACTTTTTAATTTGAAATTTTACTGTGTAGGCTCTAAAATTGTTTTGATCCAAGACCGTGTCAGTCCTGCAGGGATCCAGCATTCTGAGCACTAGAGGTTTTTTTTCCAAAATCACATCCTCAGGGTTGTTGTAGGTTGTAGAACAGCACAATACAGAAATCTGGCTAAATAAAGCTTTGAAAATATGCCACTCTGTAATGATTTTTGAATTGAACTCAGTAGTTTGTTGATTATTACGTTTTGTCTGTTTAATCAAATCTCTTGCCATTCGCTTTCAGGTGATTGGGATAGCTGCAATCCTGCTTCATCAAATGTAATATATGAAGAACAGTCACCATTATTATCTTCATCTTCCCATTCTGCTTCCCCATCTGAAGTGTGTTATTTAGCAGTACCAGGAGAAGCTTTAACCAGAGTTCAGCTGCCTGAGGAAATGGAACAAGCAGAGAACACTGTGCCTGACAAGATAAGCACTTTAACTGAAAACCAGCGTGAGAGGAAGCCTCAGTCTTCTCCCCAGAGATCAAAGAACAGATGGGAATGTCCCTCGAGTCCTGGGTTTGGAATCACTAAAGGTAGTTCGGAAGCAGGGACCAGAAGGGGCAGATCTGCCAGTCCAGCAAAGTCAGGGGCTGCTGAAGGATACCCTCACACGGGATTCCACAGCCCCAGGAAAGGGGTTCCTGAGAAAAACAATCTCTCACATAAATCTGACAGTTCCAGGAGTGAGAGTAAAACCACAGAAACAGGGATGAAGAATAGTGACAAAAAGGAGTCTTCTAGTGGAAATCAAGGAAGGTCAGCAAGTCCCCAAAGGCATCTTGGCAAGCCAAGAAGTGCAGAAACAGTGGGAAGGATCCAAGGCAGAACACCCAGTGGTGATAAGGCAACTGTTGAGCAGTTGAAAGGTGGGAATGGTAAACCAGGAGTCACCAGGAAAGAGGTTATGCAGAAGACCCCAGGAAAGACAAAAGGGTGTTCTACAGACCAACGTTACCCAGCGTTTGGTGGGAATAGCCTTCCCTTCAGGGACTCCAGGAGAAATGCCTCTGAGGATGATTTATTAACCAAGTCCAGCTCTGGAGACACAGGTTCCAGCAGATTCAAAACCTCCAGCCTTTCCAATATCCCATTGCTTTCCATGGAGAAACAAAGGAGGGTGGAAACACAGGAGGCTCTTACGCTGTACAGACACCATGGAGAGGGACATGAGGAGCTGTCCAAAGAAACCAAAGATGGAACTTCCCAACCTGAGAGGAATTCTCCAGTAAGGAAAACACTGATAACTCCCGGACCGTGGAGGGTTCCCAGTGGCTGTAAGGGCACCCCAGCAGCAGGAGTGCCTGGAAAACGGGTGTGACTGACTGACACTGTTTTTTAGAACATGTTTTGATGAATTTTCCAGTGAGGTTAATTTAAAGCATTGGTTCTTCTCACACAGTTGTCTTTCCCCCCTGCCCCCCCCCCCCCCCCCCCGAAACTGGTTAGAGGGGGGAAGTATTTGATTTGTTCTTAAATTGTCTAAACTGCATGAAGGACCTTTCAGATTGCTTCAGTGAAACCCTTCCATGAGCTGCTGTCCCCATGTCCCTTTGCAGGCCATGTCTGCTGCTCCCAGTGTTGAACTGCTGCAGCTTCCCCAAGTGTTATGAACTCTGAACAAAGTTATTTAATGCCTCCATTGCCAATGTGATCCTGAGTCACTTCCTGTTCTTGTGCCAAGCTATCTCCTGTATCCAGTCAATCTAACCCTTCCCATGTGGATTCCAGTCACAGACAAGGCAGGTTTGGGCTGAAGTGGGTGTTTTCTCTAGAGCATGTTGCATGTTTACATCAGGAAACCCACATGTTCTTGCTGGGTCAGGGAGAACACAAGTGCGTTGGTTCTGTCAGTTCCAGGGCAGCAAATGAGCTGCTGATGCTGCTCAGTTCATATGTTTCCTGGAATTTTTATACCTAATACAAAACCCTGTAGCTAAATATGGTATTTGACGTGATTTTGTAATTTTGCTTTTTCTGACACAGCAAAATTGCTTTAGTTCCTTGATTCACAGGGATTTGGGTTGCCAACATCTGTGAGAGGAGAGAAGATTCTGGGTTCCGTTAAATAACACAATTCCTTTGGTTTCACTTGTGGCACCATGCCGCCCTCAGGCTTGATGTGGAGCTGATACTGAAGTCCCATCTTTAATTATTTAATGCTAGTTAGGAATTGGGTTATTTCCCTCTGTAGAGGTAAGAACTGACCGTAGGACGGACTCAGCTGCCAGAACAGCTTTTTCAGTGAAGTTCTTGCCTGTAGATTTTAGAACTCTCCCCTATTTACTACAAATGTGTGATTAATGAGTGGTGGTGGCAAACACAATACAGGAGACACACCATCTATGGTTTGGGCTGGCAGAGATATTTTAAAGAGGGATGTTACTACCGGAACCTACTGACACATCAGTCCTACGGCTGTAAGAACAACAGAAATGGAAGGGATTTATTTCCTGACAGCTGAGATTTTTAATGACTACAAAAAAGTGGTAAAAGGAGGCCCTTGGTCCAGTTTGCAGGAGAAAGAAGAGTAAATGATTGAGCTTTACTTACTCAAAATGCAAACAGGATTTACTCTTTGCAAGTGAATATCTCATTTTGGCTTTGAAACATTCTATGTTTTTAAAGGCTAACAAAGCACAGTGAGGCAGTTCTGAGTGGAATTCTTTGCAAGTACAGCTGACTGCTCAAACAGCTTTTAAACAAAGACTTTGGGAATTCAAAAGGCTTTAAAAGCAGCTCTGAACTGTGCTCACCTGCTCAACACCGGGTGAGCCATTGACACCGGGTTTGCTGTGTAGCATAACACGTACGAATACTCCCTGGGTGGAATATGACTGTGAAATACTTAATACTCTGAAGTAGCCTGTGTAGATACTGCCCTGTGTTCTTCACCAGAGGTTGGTTTACGTTGAGATGTGTGCACTCGGCCTGACCCCACTGAGTACAGTGACAAATCCAGTCCTTTAATTCCACATGAATTAGCACCACTGAAATTACTTCCCTGCCATCAACTACCCTCTATTTCTCTATATGTTCATGTGATCTGATAATGTCTTACCTGTGTGTGATTTCTCCTTCCATAGATCTTGTATCTGTACTTCCTGTATCAGACTTAGCCATGTGGCCTTGGAATGCTACGCAATGTATGGATGTACCTGGGTGTAAATGTTTATATATTGTACAGCACCTTTATACAGACTTCTGAGGTTCTCACTAGAGAGAGACCTGTAAATCGCTCATTATTTTTTATATAGATATTAAAAACAAACTCCAGTTCATGATCTGTTGGTTCTGCACTGTTTAAACCAGGTTCTTGGTTGACTTTCAGGGATGTGATCCAGGTTTTACCCACAAACCTGCTGCTCTTCTGGAAAATAAATGCAATTTATTATTGGAAGTCCTTGATCCCCCATACAAAAAACAAATGTTGAGCAAAGACAGTGTAAAAATCATTAAGTCCTGTAGAAACAGTACGGTGATGAAGTACTTGTCCTGTAGGTTTATTTGTACATTTTGCTACATAAAATTGTCATCTCCTTTTACATCTCACAACTTTTCCTTGTACAGAACAATTTAGTACCAGCTGCAGCTCTTGTATGGTTTTAGTGTTTGATGTCCCACACCAGTTCCTACTGGTTTCAGTGCTAGCTGCCAGGATTCGGCCCCATTAATTCGGTTTTTCTGTGCATGCCATGGGATGACATCTCTGATGAGGCCAGTGCATTCTGGATATTGTAGAACAATAAAGCAGAAGGAAAACTTCTGATACATATACTGAGAATCTGTTTAAAAACAATAATGATAGATTTGCATAATTTTTTTTTCTTTCTGCCCACACCGCTGGTTCTCTTCTCTGGTGTCCAGTGAACATGCCTAGGACTGATGTTCTGTCAGTTCATGGGTTTAGTTTTCTGCAACTGCAAAGAGACAGAGAGTGAGTTAGAGGTAGGGGTTAGGGCCCTGGGTTAGGGCTCTGGGTTAGGTTTAACCAGGTTAGGGTACGGGTTAGGGTTGAATTAACGTTTTGAAAACCAGTGGGCTGACATTTCAGCTGATGAAACTGTTCAAAGAAATAGAAACTATATTGGGTTTGTTCACTTTATATTCTCTTCTGCCACGAAAGACCAGGGCAGAGTACGAGCATGCTCATACGAACTGTAGCTGAGAGAAGGAGTTTTCTTGGCTTCGCTGTGTATAATACACCCATAGTGAGACCTAGATGACGACAGTCATCTGAAGCTGAAGAAATAATTCTTGGCATCTTGACTGCTTTGCTTCCTTCTGCTAGGGCCACATAATAACCACCAGTCAAAATCTGCTATTCCTTAGCTCTTTTTATTGTCTAATTTTAAAAGATTTTTCTTCTACAACGCTGAAGTTGCACTTAGCACCCGTTCTCCAATTAACTTGAAAATTGTCCCTCTGCTGAAGAAAAAGCACTAAGAATTTCTCTCCATTTTAAGTTTTCACTTTGTCTGTTCCAGAACAGGCTTTAAAACCACCTTTTGCTGCCTTCAATGATTAAGACTTGCAAAACTGGTTTTATGGTTATAGAAAAACTTTAATCATGAAAACCACGGAACACAAGCTCCAAATTACAGGAAAAAGTACACAGGCAAATACCTAAACTGGTAACTTACTTGTAAATACATACCTTAGTATAGATTTCACTGATAATGTTTTTTTGGGACCGTAAGGGAGACACATTTTCTGAGTTCCCTGTAAACAAGAGAAGTTAGGATATACCTAGTTACAGGACATACCAACTTTTTCTGCATATTCAAATAGGAATATTAATAAAAACAGTTAAATTTTAAAAAACCAAGAAGAAAACTCAGGTAACTTTACTTGGCTGTATTTACTGCAGATTTAGAGAAAAAAAAAGTCATGGATGTTGCAAAGAAAAAAAAAAAAAAAGCAAACCACACATGCCTGCAGGAGAGTTTTAAAACAACTGCTTGGATAAAAGACTCTCATGGAACATTAAGAGGGAAGAATGTGAAACCAGTATCAGACCTGCCTATTTTCTTACCACTGTACAAGCAAATCCTAAAAGCCGTATAAAGTCATTGCCTAAACTGATCACAGGACGTAATTAAGAACAATTTAGACATCATTTCTAAAAAAAAGCAGTTGTTGGAACAATTAGAAAATACCAAATATTACAGATTTCNAAAAAAAAGCAGTTGTTGGAACAATTAGAAAATACCAAATATTACAGATTTCTGTCAAAAAGTTTAGTATAATGTTATCTGGAAATTTAGTTTAGTTTTATCTACTATGCTAGAATTATATGTTCTTCTTATACAAAATGAAAATATGTAATAAATACTGGAATTCTGGAGAAGGAGAAAAAGCGTATGATAAACATATGCAAAACAAACAAATAAAAGTCAGAACAGCAGTTAAGTATTTGTTTCTTACTGTTTTTCTGCAAAGTATTGAATGGTATTGAGGGATGCGCTAATTATTTGGTCAGACAGTACAACAGAAAGGGTTCTCCTCTGCATCTGTACCTGTGTAATTCTGATGAACTGTTGGGAG
>VWPU01008252.1:0-67042 GCA_013398955.1 Callaeas wilsoni | reverse complement strand
CAAACCGACCAAGAAGTTCCTACGTGCCCGGAGCACCCGGAGCCGGAGGCTGATTAATCCCGGCCGCAGGTGGAGCTCCCGCTGCCGCAGAGGCCTTGGCAGCTCCCTGAGCCCCGTCCCCAGCCCGCTCCCTCCTCCCTGCTCCCCCATCCTGCCGCTCGAACAAAGCATCGCTCCTGCATTGTTTGCTGCAGGAGCTCAGCCAAGGAAGCCATAACAAGACAATAGACATATAATCTGATAACCTTGTTAACTTGCTTGAATCAGAGCTCCTAACAAGTAGAAGAGTTTAGTAAAGTGGAAAAAAATATTACAAATATTTGTTGTGAATGGCTTTTCAGCTGTGCCTTTGAAAACATAGCATTTCTTGTGCTTTTATTTAAGATTAAAGCTAAGCTCAAGGACATTAAACAACATCAACAAGGTCAGAAATGACTTTAAAAAACCCCTACTACAAATGCTAACTAGAGCAGGCAGGCAGACTTCTTCATTGTGTTCAAATATCAGCAAGTAAAACGACATAAAAGGATATGGATGTGCCATTCCAAAAATCTCTGTGCAGTAACAATCTACAGTGAACTGTTTCATATTTTATCAGGACTAGGCTGTAACAGTGCCAGAAATCCTAAATGAAGGGCAACGGGTATTAACACTGTCACATTAGCAAGTGAAGAGCAAATTGGTGATCCCAACCACATCAATCACCCATTGCTCCTCTCAGGAAACAGTCCGAGCTTTCCTTCTCACAGCAGTTACCCTGATCTGACCGGTGCCCCACAGCAGGACAGAAGCCAGAAGGCAGCACATCCCACACCACTGCTCCTCCTGGGCTGTGCTTCCTGAGACAGGGTGTGCACGTGTGTGTTCTAGTTAATTAACAACCAACAATCCGTAAATCCCACTTTTCTTCTTCTGTGATTGTTAGTTTTTTCTCCATTACCGAACCACAGTAATGGTATCTTTCATTTCAAAGCCTTCTGCCTTAAAGTTCGTTGAAGACATTTACAAATATTTGAACAAAAATTTGCATGCAGTCCTAAATAATGTCTATAAAAACTAGAAAGAGAGAATGTGTTATCTGTGGTCTCAACTTTCTTCCCTTGGAGTAATCATATATCACACGGGATAGGAATGTCATTTTGCTTGTACCATTTCCCAGAGGCTGGTGAAGCGTCGCAGTGAGAGATTGTTTAAGCAAGGGATTTTTTTTTTAATTTAGGGAATTAAAATTAATTAAATTGGTAGCAATTGTTCTATTTTTAGGCAAGATGAGCAGAAAAAGAAAACTACAATATGTAAATAGTTGGAGGAAAACCTTCCACCCAGATTTGTCTGTCTTTCAGTGTTTCTAAAAGTGGCATTAGTGACTAAAAAGCAAACGGTTTTCTGGGAATGTCCCTAGTACTGAGCACTCATGAAAATCAGATCGCTTGTCTACTGCCAGAAAATAGATTGAGAGATCTAACTTCAGGCAGCCAGACTTGAAAGGGAAGAATCAATCTTGAGGAATCTTACTGCTCCATCTGTACAGTTACATCAGTGTAATTTTTGGTATAGGCGTTATTTTTGTAGAAGAAATAGTCTTCTTTATCTTCAAGAAGCTATTTTAGGGTCTGCTTTCCCTGGCTGAAGGCAGTTGCAGTTATATTGGTAGGCCTGTGGCTTGTTTTTGTTAGAAAAGCAGCACAGTAAAGACATGAATTTTGAGGAAAAGTAGCTCTATTTTTAAAATGCATTTTTGATAGTAGAATTGTAACTCCCTGTGATGTCCTGCTGTCACAACAGCCCTAGAGATTGCAGTTTTTACCTCTCCAAACTGTGCTACCTGAGCTTGCAAGAATGTGTCTGTGTGCAACGGCAGGACAGGGTCCTCACTGTATTGGATGGGAAGAGGAGAGGGAGCTCCAAATCTCTGTTTCCATGACCAGAGAGGCAGCGCAAATATCCTATATGGAGCTGTTAGGGAGAGAGAAGTGGACTCAAACCTGTCCTCTGAGGCAAGGGGATATAAATTTTCTGAGAGTCTTCTTCAGTCACAGCCTGGGGCTGTGGTTAGGAGAGGCCAAGGGGTCACCACCCCCTTGTCTAGTGCTGCTGGTAGCCAGGTGCCCAGGGACATGGCTCGTGGGCAAGGCCTGGGCATCAAAGTCATAAATACATAAAAGAATATCAGAATAATAATATATTATAAAATAACGTAAGAATAAAATAACACGTTATAATATTATAAAATAAAAATATATAATATCATATTATAAAATAAAGTAAGAATAAAATAACATCAGAACAAAATAACATCGAAATCAGTCTGCTTTAATCAGGAGCCTGGGCCTTCAGAGGTCCCTTGCATATCAGTTTATTTTGGGATTGTGCAGTGAGACAGTTCTAGAGAAAGGAAGGAATCGGCTAGTTCCCTCTCATTCCTCTCTCCTCTGTCATGAGCAGCGTGATGTGCAAGAAACTATTTAAGAGTCAGGAGATTATTCCAGCTATAAAAAGACAGTTACATAGCAAGCGTTTTCCTTCACAAGTTCCTCCTCAGCCTCATAAACAGGGCCTGAATGCTCTTTGTATCTTTAAAAATCTCATTGTTTAACAGGAACCTTTTAGTTCTTTTATTAATGTCCAGTGGAATACTCAGAATTTTCTGTGCTGAGTACATTATTGAAGCCTTATTTCAAATCACAGCATTTGGGGCTACTGAGAAAAAGGGGAAACTTCTTGGGGGGAGTTTCTTGATTTTATTTTTCAAAGATCACAAAATAATTTAGCAGCCTTTTTTTTAAAATAAATACAGCTGTTACAAAGTCAACACTATTTCACTGAATCTCCATGTGCCTCTGAAAAATAATCTTTTGCTGAAAATCAAGAACCCCAGTGACAGTCTCGATCTAGCAAAAAGTGTAAGTATGGGTTTAAAGTGAGTGTTATCCACTTCACCAGTAAGGGTGAAATTTCTGTTCTAGCAAGCAATCTTTTGAATAATAGAGATGAGATCTATCTGAAACCATGCAACCAGCTGCTTAATTTCTGCTGCTGGGAGGTATGCTCTGGGTATTCCAGAGCTGTGCTCCAAAACCTTGTAGAATATGAGAAATTTTAGTTCTGCTAATGATGCATCATATGAAAGATTAATGTTTGGATAGCTTTCAATCCCCTGAAGCTTCTATTAAGAAATAATAACTTTTCACTGAACTGTATTAAATAGTATCAAAATACTTTCACTTTTTAGAAAAATGCCATAAAATTAAAAGAAAAGAAATTCATATTTCCAAATAATCCTTTATTAGAGATACATCTCATGACATTGTAGTGGATATTTTTAAGGTTACAGAGAGTATTATTTATTATCCAGTTAAATATTATTTGTCATCTGTCTTTGTTTAACACTAGAAGAGGAAAAATGACTCTTCATTTCTACCTCCCTTTTTTTAATTAGGGGTACATGTGGTGAAACAGTATATCTGCATGATTTTCACAAGCTGTATTTTATTTATATTATATTTTCCAATACTTTCAAGTCCTGTGTGATTTGAGGAGATTGTTGCTTTTCTCCAAGGTGAAACTTTGAATAAAATAACATTTACTATATCCTCATTTAATGTTTTTTGTTTATTTTACTATTTATCATCTTATGAATTTCAGATTTAACAAAACAAAGTTCTTTTCAGCCTCGAATATTAAGCCTGTGAAAGCAGATTTTAGAAAGCATTTTGGAAAGCATTTTAGAGTTACTTTACATATTTGTAGAGTAGCCGGAAGTCTCCTGCACACTGATATATGCCCTCTGGGTTTCAGAAAGGTGCTAAGCACCCACGTCTTGTGAGTCAAAAGAGGAAAAACGGGACATACTTTGCACAATCTCTTCCTTGATGGCTCAAGACAGGCAGGCTGACTTTGTTACCACCTTCTCAGGACGCATGTAAATAAAATTCTTGCATAAAGTAGCCGTTTGCCTCGTTAAACATACTCAGAGGAAGCTGATATTTTGTAGTTTCTACTGTAAATTTCTTTACATTATTTTGATGGGAAAAAAAAAAAGGCAATCCAGAATTAGCTCAGACTTCATGAAGGAGTCTTCCAAGGTTAGTAAGAAAATAGAAGGTACTCCTGGCACTACCAGTGAACTTTTTGTTGGTGCCTATGTGCAGTCTTTGGACACAGCTAGAAAATAGCACAGGTCCTTCTGTCCCACTGGTAGCAATGCTGCTGGTTCCAAATGTGAAAAGCAAAGCAGATTTGCTTTCCCCTTGGAGGAATCTTGACTTTTGCCTCTATTTTGGGATTTTCTGTGTCTTACCAAAGTCTGCCTTTGATAGAAACAGCTCAAGCCTGAGGATATATAATATATAGATAAACATATATAATATATACATAAACAGACCTCAGCAGCAGCAGAGCTCTCTTGCAGCATCAATAAGAACTGCTTGCTCTGTCTGAGCTTTGAATGATTCACAGTTGTTGTGCCTGTTTAGAGCCACACAGCAGGTCAGACAGGAACCCATCCCTAGAGTGAAGCCATTCCAGCTGGAGACTTGGCGCTCACCCTCTGAGTGCAGAGTTTCAAGAGTTTACTCCAGATCCAAATTAGAATGCTAATTTAAATACATCCAGTAGACTGGATCAAATGTGACATCCTTTTGCTCTTTCCCAGAAATAAGTGTTGCTAAATTAAAATTTAGACTCCATCATGGGAGGACATGTATTTTCTGCACTGTGAGCTTGATACTTTCCCACCTCTGAAAGTATTTGTCTTGCCACTTGCTTATGGGCAATCCATCAAAGCGGCAGGAAAGGGATGAAAAGAAGCAGATTAAACCTTAGAAAGCTATTGCAAATCTGCTAGTTAATTGAAGGGCTGCTAAGGAGGTTATAAGAAACTCAGTTTGGGCACATATAGTGGTGCTGAAGCCCGTGTTAAAGAGGGAAGGAGCAGTGTCTGTCAGCCACTGGGCTTTCACTCTAATGTCCGGGGACTATGCTTTAAGCTAAGATGCAACTTGAATGACTTAGCAGGAAAAAAATTCTTCATCTCCATCACTCTTTTCCTCAGGATCCCTTCATTTGGAATTGCAGGACACATCAGTGCAAACAAATGCAGCCAAGGGAGCTGCCTCTGCCTGGTGACTCAAGGGGAATCAATGTGGTCCGTGTCCCCACATCCCAGCCCGCTTCTACAGAGGCTTGGCCAGGCTCCCATTCCTGGTTATCATGGTGTGAAAATAAAGCCATAGCAAGCAGTAACTATTAATGAAGCAAAAGCTAGAGAATGTAATCATGCTTTTCACTGGCCACAGTTGCAGAGATCAGTCTGTGTTTGCTAGTATCCCATTCAGTCTCTCACTGTCTCTCACTAGGATACGAGTAGAGCTCATCACCTCTTCGCTTCTGTAAACTTCCATACACTTCTCCATAAAGGAGGTTTTCCGATTAATTTCCCTAAATCCTTACAAGCAGTTTCTGAAATCTGAATGGAATTATGTGTGAAGTGAACACTGAGCAAAGAGTGAAAACAACTGAAAGACAAATTGAAAAACAATTGCCTTTAAAGACTATATCAGATAAAATCCCATTATCTTTTTATTAATGTGATGTTTGACTGGTGAGGATAATCAGCTCCATATCATTGTGCTTGATAGCTTCTCTTATTAGAAAAAGCCCAGGACCTTTTGTTTGCCATAGAATAGAGGTTTGTAAATCCATATAGTTTGTAAAGCCATAGAAAAAATTACTGCCACATCTGAAATACCAACTGCATTTCGGAGCTCCTTTACCTCTCCCCAGCTACCATTATTTCATTAAATTCCATATAAAATACACAAAGGTAGGGAAGATCTCTTTGAATATAAAGAGATTCAAGTCATTCCTGATATATCCCCAAATGTATTGTGTTTTATAGCACAATTGACTTTAAAAAAAATTTTTTTTTAAAAAAAAAGATATATTAAGTCTAATGAGATGAAACCCAGTGAACCAACATGGTTTTATAATATGGCAAAAAATATCCTGTTTTGCCCTTTTGTATACAGACAGTATTGTTATTATTATCGAGCAAGTATGTCAAGGGCATGAATGCAACATTCATATCAAAGGGGAATATTCATATTAAGCATTCAAATTAAAGGGAACTCATTAAAAAGGTGAGTGAAGTTGTTTTTCATGCAGAAGTCACTGAGGTTTATCTGTTGGTGTGATGTTGCTGTGCTCAACAGCATGTATTAAGCAATAAAATGTGACAGGGAGTGCAATGCTGAAGGTTAAAATATGACTAAAGGTGCATTAGGAGTCACAAGGCTGAGAGAATAGAGATTTCAGTCTGGAGAGAAAGGCAGTCACCTTCTGAAAATGGACTGCCCAAAGTGACTTATGATTATTGTATAAATGTAGAATACATGTAATGCTATGTTTAACTGTGGATTCTCAGATGCAGGTCATTCTGTTACCTGGTTGGAGGTGAGCACTCACAAGGGAGGCAGCTGCCTGCACTGTCAGTAAAGTAGCATGGCCAAGTCCAGATATACATAATGACTGGAAGTGTAGATTCGAGTTGTTAATTTCTGAAAAATGTCTAAATGCTTGAAGTCTAACTCACTGAACTGCTTAACTCAGCTGATAAGCAGGAACCTCACACTATGCTCCATATTTTCAGGTATTACATAACTTATATTATTTTGGAAGGAAAGATAGTTTTAATGTTTAAACAGTAGCTTCAATACATTAATTTGAAGATAAATCATAAAAAAATTCAATTTCTGGCCTAAGATCTTGAACAAAGCCAAAGTTAAACCCTTATTTATTTCAGTGTAATGTAGGACCTATTATAAAACCTCATTTAAAAGAGAAAAAAATCTGTTGCCAAATTACAATCTAGAAGATGGCAGTAAAATTAAACTGTCAGCTGTTACTTAGAAAATCAGAGGTATTGGTTTTTTCCTTTTGAATCAAGCCTTTTGATGTTCTTCCAAGCTCTAAATTGATACAGAAATCTAATTAAGACAGTGTCTCCTATGTATTTCAATATTCTGAAGTCCATTTCTTATTTCTCAGTGATCAGTATACATTTCAGAGTATATGAATAATTGTCTTCCCTTTATTTATAGAGTTCTCTTTATTCATAGAACTGTCAGTGCTTTGTGTTTGCCTACAAGAACTTTAGGTTAATTTAAACCTGATCCAGACTCCTTGAGATACACCACTTCAAAAGATAAGAGGATGACACCTGACCCATTCATGAATAGTTCTTCAAAAACAACAGCACCTTCCAATGGGAAATTTCTACTTGTGACCAAGCAGCTTAAAGAATCATTCTGAAACTAAAATATAACGCAAAGGTTTTGCCAAGTGCATAAGCCTGTGAAGGTCAGCTCATGTAAAAAACCCCAAAACATCATCTTTAACTGATTTCATTGTTTTGGAGAGTGAAATACATCCCTTGCTACCTAATTAATGGTGGTTTAGTACAGTCACAAGCAATGACACATCCCATCCAGCATGACAATAGCCACTGAGGAGAGTGGTCCCCAGGCTTTGTTCCAGTAAACTAAGGGTGGAAAATTGGTCAGAGGATCAGCAATGAATTCCCCAAGAGATACTTGTTCTTGCATTACAAAGTCTCTTGCTTTAACCTTTCCCTAAAACTGAATCCCACATAATAATTTAGAGGTCTAATTGACAAAACAACTGTTGATATTCGTCCTTCTCTTCCTGTGATTAATTGACTTTCCCTTTAATTGCACTATCTTAGCTGATGTCCGCAATGCACCACTTCTGAGGCTGCTTTGATAAAAATACCTCAGGCTCCTCTTACTCATCTCTCAGGTTAGGAGTTTATTTTGCCTTCCAAAACATGCTATAGGGTTTTATCGATTAAATGGTCTTATCTAAAAGTTAATTGAAATTATTTAACAATAAAAAGAAATAAGGAGACAGAAATATAAGCATGAAAATTCAGTGGAGTATTTTCTGTCTCTGCCAGCATTCACTCTTGTAATTAGGTGTAATTGATAAAATTACATAAATAAAGTTTATGTTTCAGATTCAATAATATGCTCCCAGGCCTGTGTGCAGGTTTCCAGGATTTTTTTCTGCCTTACTTTCAGTGTCTTTATTCCTCTATCCATCTTGCTTCTCTTCTCATTGCTCTTGTCATTATCAGACATTTTGTGCTTAGAGCTCTCATTATTACCAGCACATTTTCCCACAGAAAAGTTCAATTTTATAAAGAAGAAAATAGAAAAGGAAAAAAAGAGCTGTGTAGTTATACAGCAGTCTCCTATTCAACTATACATAACTGTGTTCTCAGAATAAATAAAGCACTTTCTTTCCTATATTTTACTTAGCTTTACAATCAAACATTTTTGAGCTTCTGATGTATCCAGGTATGGGTATGAATGTATGTTGAGTATGTGTGCACACAGAAAAGGAAGCAAAGATGAAAAAGAGCTTACTAAATCAGCATGACAAAGATTCTCTGGCTATACCTGAGGGTGGCGATCCCTAAAGAAATGGAGAGTAAATCTCCTACTAAAAGTGAAAAAGAGAAGTTTGTTCTGTGCTGAACTGTGAGACCAGCCATGACATGGCAATGCCTGAAAACACCAGAAGAAACATCAGGCAATTCCTGCATTTGCAGGGCCTAATTACAGGACTTAAGAGCATCATCAGACTAGAACTAAATTGGATAAATAGAAACATCGAAAAAGGACTTGGGAAGAGACCACATTGGTGATTTGAGGTCCATAAGAATGTCTACAGAAAAGAGGATGGTGTGATACTTAACGTGATGAAGAAACCTCTGGTTGCCTGCTTCTGCTTTTATGTAATTTACAGAATGGAAACATTTCAGAAGTTCTTTAATTATCTTTAACCTTCTACGTGAAATTATTAAAAGTCTGTGCGCATGCACTGGAAAACGGTTCTGTGTTCACAAATTGAGGAAGTCTGAGTCATGGGTTGCTAGATTTTATAATGCTCATGAAAAAGAAAGGAATAGCCCTTCTGTCGCAGAAATGTCTTGTGGCATAACAGGAAGATTCAATTGTCATAACAATTCATTACTCCCACTTTTCCAATTTGTTAGCCATCTTTTGCTTTGTCAAAGTAGGCTCAAGAGTTATTGTTTTATTGGGTGGTCAAGCATTTGTGGAATGTAGTTAATTTTCATGTGCCTCCAAAATTCAAACATTCACACTGTGATTCTTTAAATTACACACATCACCAGAAAGGTCTCCAAGACCTTCCTGTCTTTGCAAACCATACCCACATACTCTGATGAAGAATGGACTCTGGATATGTACACTGTCTGCCAGGGTCCCTACAACCATTACAAGTATCTTTTTCTATCCTTTTAGAATGTTCCCCTTTTTCCTTTCAAATACAATGCCAATCCTTTTTAGCATTAAGTTAATTCTTTTAAGTATTGCCACTTTCCAGAGCAACCTTATGAACATTGTCCTATATTCTTTTTCCCCATGCTTTAGCAGTATTAAGACATTCCTTCTTTGGTCACCAACAGCTTGAGCAATCCAGGATATATGATCTGCCTCTTTTCATTATTTAAGCACCCTTGTTTCCTTCCTAATAAAAGCACCAAATTAACAACCAATATCAGCAAAGGTTTGTTTATTTTTATATTTTCTTGTCTATAAAAGCACCAAATAATGCAGTGGCAAGCAGTCATTCTAGTGGGAAGACTTCAGGCAGACTTCTATTCAGTGATCATTTCCCATGGACAAGTGCAGTTGGAGAGGCAGGCGTGGGTTTGTCCATTCCATATGGACCTGCACCCGTGACATGTGACATGATCTCAAATACTGTTCCCCTCTTTGTAAAGATAATTGTTTTCATACCCTTTCAGGAAACAAGAAGCCTACTTAGCCCTGACTAAGATTAGGTGGCCTGAGACAGAACATAAAATTGAAAAGTAATGTAAGACAAAAGCAGTATCCTTAAGGTCACATCGCTGTGTGTCATCTATCTATATTGTAGTCTTGTAACCTTCCTGTCCAAATATTATGAAATAAAATGCCTCTTATTGTACTTCTATGAAGTCAGGAATCTTCCATTAAGAAGGGTCATCTTAAGGCCACAGCCCTTTGTTATGTTACTTCCACATTGTTCTCCTGCTACTGTGTCCAAAGGCAGGAATAATGTAGACATTGCTAGTGACTGTAGTTACAATGTTATCCAATCAAAACTTAATTGGAGTATTAAAATGTATGATACTTATGTGAAGGACAGTCTGTACCTTAGGATTTTTTTTAAGAACTGGTAATAGTCAGGCTGTTAAGAAAAAAAGAAGAATTAAAATTAAATGTGTATTTTTCTCCATTGTGCTGCATCTGTTTTCTGTCAGAATGAATCCTGCTGATCTTGGTTTCAAGGTTTCCATTCTGTGTGCTTTTAAACCAAGGTCAAGCAGTAGGCAGCAGAGAGACCTTGAAGGTGTCATTGGCTAGAAATACATAAGCTTTATAGCTACACCACTAATTATTTATCATTCATAGAAAGAAATATAGATGGGCAAAATGATATAGATACTCATACTTCTATAGCTGTACACACATCAGAATGGCAAAAGACAGAAGCTTAATATTATTTGGCTGTGCATGTGAGTGTACATGTACATTTATTAGTGAGTGCAAATGTCTGTATGGTGATACGTGTTCCAACCTCCGTGTCCAGAATGAAATTGTTTCCTGTATGTGCTATATTGCTCACACATATGGTCTAAGATGCCTGAGAAATCTATGAAGGGAAAAACCATTTAACAAAACTGTCTATCTAGTATGGTTATATACTACCGTGCGTTTTTTCAAGGTGGTTTATTTTCATTAAAAATAAAGCCCTTGGAATGAGGCCTTACACCTGAGAAGGCAGACATTTTTTTTAGTGGAAAAAAAAGAAAATATTACTTTAATAAATTGGGCCCTTCTCTGTATTCCTTGTTGTGTTTTTCCTTAATTTTGTGATTGCCTTGAAGAAGGTACAACATCCTTGTACACATTACCAGTAACTTATGGCTTCTCATGTATTATCTGTTTAACTTGAATTTAAAGCAGAGTTTATAGGAATGGTTAATGTACATTCAGGAAAGACACCCTATTTTTCTAAAGCAGATGTGACTTCTGAGAAGCAGCAGGAGCAGAGCTTTGTATTTGTCAGACAGACACCATGCAGACTGACACACTGGGCTCTCAGGAGATACAAAAAACAAACCCCAAATAACTCATCCTCTGAGTGTCCAAGTGTAGGGGCAGTTTTTCACCTGCAGCTGTGCCTGCACTTCTGGACAGGCAGTCTCTGTTAGGATAATAGACCCAACCATCCTGACTCCGAGCTGTCCAGCCCAGGGAGCTGCGGAGGTGTGCTGTATTAGTACACCGGTGCGCTGGCCGGGCCAGGAGAGCTGCAGCTTGTCCAGAGGTGCCCAACACGAGAGGAGGACACTCTGTGGCACTTGTGTGCCTCGCTAGCAGCTCCCTTGCCCGTGCAGTGGAAGGCACGGAGCCATGCGCTCAGGGCTTATGGATTGCCCATGCGTGACCAGAAATTAATAAGGCGGCTTCTTTGGCCAGCATTCCAAGGGTTTATTGTAGAAACTCCCTCGAAGGGGACCAGAAGCAAAGAGAGAGAGATGGCAGCCCGAGTGGGCCTAAAAGGGATACAGGGAAGGGGGCGGGGATGACACAGCAATGATCTATAGGAAGAAGGGAAGGGCAGGACAGGTCTGGTTACCTTTCCTTAGGAGATACAAGGGGTGTCTGTCCACTGTCAATCAGACAGACCGAGCCTCCATCAGGTCACAGGAATTCAATGGGAGAAGCCATTCTCACAGAGGGGCATTTAACCTTTGGAGCCAGCCCACCAAACCTCTTTATCTGGGCTCTGTGGCCCCCTGGGCATTGCTGTGGTTGCTTCAGTCACCACAGCAGTGTGCCTTAGCTCAGCCCCCGGCTGTGGGTCCAGATGTCCCCGCGATGCTGCCCCTGCGGTCTCACTGTGGCACACAGGTCAGACGGGACCCGGCTGGGCACCCACAGCCGGGACTGCGAAATGCGCTTTAGCCCCCGTAGGTCGGGTGTTGCCTCGGGCACTTTTAAGCTGTTTCCATTACCAAGACTGCTAATGCAGATCTGCTGATTGCAGCAGTCGATGCTGAGCATGTCATACACACCGTAAGAATTTCGGGGGGGCTGTGGCAGAATAGCTTTGCTCTGGCTTTATGGATTTTTTAATTGCTCATTAGCAGCTGAAGTGCCTTACGTAGCCACCAGGACGGTGTCTGCCAGCTCACTTTCATCACGGAATCTGGTTTGCATGCTCCAAGACAAACCTCTGATGGGAGATGCAGTAAGCAGAGACAAAAATGCAATCCTGGTTCAAACTAAAATACCACACATGGTCATTTCACAAATGTGGCATATTGATACACTGCACCTGTATGACTTTCTGTATTTTCTGTAGCCAAAGTATGCAAAAATATTCAGGTTTCACAAATATAGATATTTTTAATAAGAAAAACCCCCAGTTTTTGAAAGAGGACATGAGTTTGATTCACACAGTATATGGCTTTTTTATTCAAACTGCCAAAAAACACTGAATTTATGTTGACTTAATAAAAAGTTGGAAGAAAAATTCCTTTAATAAACTTCCTTCTCTTTAATGTACGACTGAAAATGTTTCAGTCTATCTATCAAAATCATCACTAATGTTAACAAACTCATATTTCACAGGTGTGCCAGGGAACCATGACATTCCCTTATAAGGAAATAAAAATTCAAAAATACCCTGTCTTAATTTAAGGAAAAAAAAATATATACTCAGTTTAGGCCACAGCACAGCACACTGCTTTTCCTTCCTTTATTGCCTTGTCCTCTCTAAACAGTTCTGTGAGATAAAGATCAGCTCCCAAAATTTCTCCTTTTGGAGAAGCACCTGTGTATGGAGCCTCAGCTACTTCACATGAGCTGGGTATTTGCTTGAGCCTTTTTTCAAAGTGGGCCTGTAAAGCATTTTTCTTATCTACCCAGCTCCCAAATATGTTAAATATAACAACTGAGATTTCCACAGGGTGGTCAGTCTGAAATCTGCAAACAGATACAGGTTTATGGCGGAAGAACTAAGTAAAACTAGGTCTAAAGAAGTTTTCATTTCTACTTGGGGAGAAGAGAAGGAGTGGAAGGCTGACCTACTTATGAAACAACATATATCAACAAATTATTTTGATCTGTCTACAGATACATTTCAAGAGAGTAATGCATTAATTTGAAAAATTCCATGTAGCTGTATTTGTGATTTGCAGTGTCCTGACTGGAGCCCATACCTTTACCCAGCACTGCTGCAGCTGCAATTCATACAACAAGCCTCGGGCACCTCGAACTTTGCACACTGTGGCCCAACTGCAGCAGTTTTGCATGAGAATCTTTACAACTGAAAAATAGCTCAAATAGCACGTTTTATCAGGAATGGGTTTTGATAAAAAATGCACTCCACAGGGAGCACATCTAAGATGGAGTTTTCTCCACAGGCACTCTCCTTTTATGCACATACAACATCTGTAATGGAAATAAGCCCCCCAAACTGCTGCTTTTAGGCGGAGAAAATGGGAGGGGAAAATGAACCCAAAAGGCAGTTTCGTTATTCAGAAGGCAAATGGGTGTATACAGGATTTATAAAACTTTTTTAAACTGATCACTGAGCTTGCTAATATCTTATACTGCTAACTGGGAATAGACCTATGACATCTGTGTTGCTTTAAATGTTTTGGGAGTTTCTGAGCATCAGTTCTTTCATCGTTAACACTGCCAGCAAATTGTTGCTCATGCAAGGTCATCATAATCCTGGATATAAACATCAATATTTCAGATTAATTTGATTTGTTTGGAATAGCACAACTTAGACAACTTTTAAGATGAGCCTGCACCCTAACAAGATTTAGTTCACAACAATTTCTTTGCCTCTTCATTATTTTTTCCCCTGCCAATTAGAGTGAACACATTCCTTTTTTTTATTGTCTTTCACGTCATCCCACAGAGTAGCAGCGTGTCAAGGTTGCTGCATCCTGCAGAGAGAGTGAGAAGTTGATCTATTTCTTGTCAGGAGAAGTGTCGTAGATGTGAGGGATCCCAGCAGGCACCAGCGCTGGCATGAACTTCCAGCTAGACTTCCCTCCTTCCTTTTACATCCTGGTGACTCCTCTCCTCATGAGGCCCCTTCCTCCCCACGTGGCAAGTACCTCCTTGTTCGCACTGTTTCTCTACTGTTAAATTAAATTATGCTTGTTGATCAAGTGTAAAATTAAATACAAACTGTACTAAATAATTCCTGTGTCATAAACCCATTTGTGTGGGGTTTTTTCCCAGACATATTGAAATAAGTAGCAATCTGGTCACTGAAATTGGTGAAGGCCCCTCTAATCTAATCTGTGTTTTCATTTCTACTGTGGGAATTGTAATTCTTGAAAACTTTCACTTTATAAAACTAATTTCTGGATTTTTCCCATACGAGAACACCAAAGAATGATTGAACTATGAAGCACAAACTCATGTGTACAGGAAAATTATTGCACCTGAGTTGAACCAGGCTAAGATTCATATATTTTAATCCATGCTGATTAAATGAATATTTTTCCAGTCACATTTTACATCACACAGGCAATCCGGTCTCTTCAAAGTTAAAAGAAACGCTAATCGCAAAGGGCCTCTAAGAGTCTTTATTAACAATTTAATTTCTCTAGGGTATTTAATTCAGAGCCCTTTAATGCTGTGTTTAACCTTTCCTTTCCCAAAAACTTATTTAATACTGCTCCCAAAGCTGATTTTTGGGACACTGTATTTTTAACTTTTTTTTTTTTAACTGTGAAATGCAGCTTATTCTTATTATTTGTTTCCAAAAGTACCTTGCAGTCCACAGACAAGGGCTTCGAATCTTCAGAAGTAATTCTCTTCAATTTCCTAATGTACATTCTTAAGCTGTGGTCTGCCTAGAGAAATACAGTCATAATGAGCTAAAACACACAAATGATATTACCTACCATTTGGCATTCCCTGTGCCTGGTGTTCAAATGAGGTCATGTCAAATTTTAGCTGTAGTAAAACGTCCATTTATATATCAACTAGACAAAAAATTACACTTCCTTTAATTTGTTTCAAATTAATGTTTTTTCAATATGTTGCAAAAATTGTAGTTAAGCAAAGAAACCATGTTATATCACCCTGTGCTGGTGTTAGCAAAAAAGAATTTTGCTTAGCAAATGAGCCTCTGTTTCCTCGTATATTCTAATATAGTGTGGGGAAAAAAAAAATAGATAGTGAAATGTTAAAAAGGTCTTTCTGTTTTCCTGTATTAAGTTGTGCTGTGACTATTTTATCCCACCTGGATTTTAGCACAAGTTCTGACCCCTGGTTCACTCTCCAGGCAAGCAACAAGCTGGACAGGACCCAAACCCAGGACCAAGTCCCAAACCAAGAGCCAGGTCAGGACCTCAACCCTTCAACACATCCGAGGGTTGAGGCATCCTCTCTTTCCCCTGCTCCTTCCTGTCCCTCCCACCTCCAAAGTAAAGTGAGATCCCCTTGTTTTCATTTGAAGTGAGGTACCCCAGGGAGCCCCAGCCTGTTCCCTAGGGCAATTCCCAGCTCCCAGTTACATTTGCTCTCAGCTGCTCTGCTCTACCACATTTGGCAGGGCTTGGGTCCTTGAGATACAATTATTACTTCTTAACCCTTCAAGCAGAAAATTTCTGGAATTACCATTTATTCCAAATGCAGACAAGCATCTCTACCTATCTCCTTCCTTTCACGCAGTGAAATGTATCCCTTCTACCAGAAATAAATGCAAATATTTATTAGCAATGTGTGCAGCCATTATTATTGTTGTCCTGGTTAATGCTGTCTCTGAGGCAACGGCATATGAAATACTGCTTCTGGCATCCCCAAGTAGAAGCAAAACTGCTCTTACAATGTTCTTTGCAGAGTTTAATACAAAGAGCGAAAATAAATAATGTCAGGTCCTTGCCATGATCTGCCCATTTTAAACTTTTCAATGGCACAAATCATTATTAATGAAGCACTTAACATTACACTCCTGACAGCACAGCATAAAAATTACTGCAGTCATCCAAAGGATAAGAAGAAACATGGCAGATAACTTCTGGAGGGGAAAGATTTACGCTCTTTTGATGAAACTTTATGGGTTCAAGTTTACATTAGAATAAAGCAGGGGGAAAATGCTTATCTCTTAAAAGCTTTTGGGGGAGAAATTTGGAAGGAAATTGTGGGCTTTTTCCCCAAATGAATGGAAGAAATGTCAGAGAGCAAGGTATCAGCTGTAGAGAAATCTGTTTTGCATCATCAGCTATTTTGGTATAAAATACTGTAGCTGGAGTAACAGGACATAGAGATTTGCATTATAATGAAGAATAAAGTAAATTCTATTATGCAAGTCCCCTTGTTACATAGATTTAGTCACAGTTTGCTCCAAAATAGCTGACAGTAAGCTCAACAGCTGGTATTTAATGCTTAATTTCCTTCCTGTTTATTTGTAAAGCAGAATATCATGCTCTTTGTATTAACTTATGCATGGAAAACGATCTCAAATTCATATGCCTGAAAGACATGGATCAGCACAAAGACTCCTGTTTGTGTCAGAGGATATGACAATCCAGGTCAGAGTCTGTGAGGAGCAAGAGGTTTCATTCACCTCCACTCAGAGCTGTGCCAGGGTTTCTGTGGAGCTGGGATGGAGGCTGAGCAGGTCCTGGTGATGGAGGGGGACATGTCTTGGGGCACAAGCTGTTCAGTGCCATGAGAGAAGGCCAGTCAATCCAGACTGCTCCCTGGTGGGAAACAGGTTTTAAGCCAGGACCTGGCCAAAGGGGAAGAGGAATAACTCTGTAGAGAGTAATTATCATTTGTGATCAGAGGACAGAAAAGCATAAGGATGGAGATAGCATTTAGCAAAACCAAAACGAACAAATTAAAAATGTCAGTGCCACATTTCATTGTGCAGTGATTTTGAACAGAACCAGCAGAAGAAAGAGGTAATCTTTAGCTTGGTTCCACAATGCATGTAACTAAAAATAGAAGACTTGGGTGCTATGATACCTTCCAGGTGAAAAACAAACAAATAAACAAACAAATAAACAGGAAAAAAACCCAACCAACCAACCAAAATCCCTACCATTCATCAACATTTCACACTCTTCAGTCCAGTGAACACAGATTTCTCTTCTCCTGCAGAAAGTGTTTTGAGGAAAACTAAAGCAATATATTATATTCAGAGAAGTGTTTTGCTCTCCTGAGCTTATAAAGATGGCATCTAAGTTCTGAAATTCAATTTTTCTGCTTATCAAGAGGAACATTTACTCTCCTCATTGCAATCAACTCCTACTCAAACTAAGGTGATGATGTTAAAAGCATATATTTTCTCAAAATTGATCCACTTGATTGAAAATTTGGGATTTTCTCTATTAACCAAAGTATTTCTAAATTTAGTCTTTCTTCATTTTCTATGCAAGTACGTGATCTATTTAAACCCTGTTCGTATTGCTTCACACTTTCTCAGAGATTCACCTCATTTACTAACATATTTCGCTTATCCTTTGCAAAGAACAGATTGTATTTGTGGAAGGATCATAACGATCTTAAAGTCTTTTCTGCTCTCTGTATTCTATACAGTAATTCTCTAGAGTACCATAGACTCTCCCAAATGCTTCTAGGATGAAATAACAAATAGCAGCAAGAAAACCAATAGAAAATTTTGATGTATTCACATGTTACTAACTAACAAAACTGTAAAAGAAAGGTAGCCTAAAATTAAATTCCTGTTGATCCTAGATCAATAGTTTGCTGTTATCTGCACTATAGATTGTTGTAGCTGTCAAATTTATAATCATTATAACAATATCCCAAACAGGAAACACAGAATTAACTCTGTTCATAAGTTTCTAGAAAATGTATCACTAAAATGCCACACAAAGGTGAAAGTGTTGCTTTTCTTTGACCCATTAATTTTGCTCTCTATGCAAAATGGGTCAAACATTCCTTCAGTATAATGTTGGTTTTTTTTAATTAGAAAAAATTAGAGGAATTGGTGTGTAATGCACATCCAATCTTAACAATTGTGCAAGGAAAAAAAAGAAATAACACTATGATAACTCTGCCTCTGATTTTGTCATGGAATAATGTTTTCATTTGACCTATTTTCTTCCAGTATTCCTGATGGTTGCTGTGGGAAACCAAGACAATCCTGAGCTTCTGCTAAGTTGAAATGTGTCCCTGTGGTTATTAATTTTTTTGAAATATAGGGCTAATATTTTTCAGCACAGAAGCTGGAGAACATAGAGATTACTGGGTATGTGATAAACGCTGAGTATGATGGACTGCTGGAAATGTGTTCGGTACCATGAGGGGAGAATTTCAAAGGCAAAAATAGGAGTTAAGTGCCTTTGAACGTTAATGAGACATTGGTAGATGAGCACCGGTATCCTTGATTAGCATAATGACAGCGGAAAGAATATAAAATAATTTGGTCACTAGAAACCTGTTTCTTATTCAGTCTTCAGTACCTCTTTATACTGAGATGAGATCTTCTTAGGGATCACATCATTTTTCTCTTTATTTTTCCACAGAGGAAAATCATGCACTTGACTCACCTGTCCAGTTAATCACTACAGTCTGGTTTGGAGGTGAAAATGCAGGTTAAACCTGGTAAGTGTAAAACTTGGCTATAAGGAAAGCCCCCTCTAATCTTGCTGATTTTCTCTTCCCCGTGTTGAAGATAATTTTGATCTTACCTGCTTCTGCATTCAGCATCCACACACCTCTGTTCTCATGTTTGGCAAGATGCGACAAAGGGAGTACCAAAATTGGGCAGTCTGACTGACGCTTCTATCATCACGTCACCATGACTCATGTGAGCCTTTGATATGGTCAGTGGTTTTTCTACATGGATACATATTTCAGGAGCAATATCTGACCAAGAATTGAGTGTTTTTTACTGGGAGGTTGGGGAGGGGCAGCCTGTTTAGCCTGGAAGGACTCCGAAAGGACAAATACTTTCATTTTTGTCCTTTTCTTCGATTCTCAGTGTTCTGAGAACCGATTCTCGGTTCTCAGTGAATCTACCATGTACCCCACTGTGCATCAAGCAGGACACACAAACAGAGTACATGGTAACGCCCTGCCTAGAAGGTGTTCAAGGACCAAGCTATGCCTTCATAGGCAGCTCCTGATCGGCTGCTGAAAATCTGGCAAATGCAGAAAGCTTTTATGAAATGAGTATTGTCAAGCCCTGAAAGGAGTCGGGGCATTTCTTTGCCTTGCTGCTCTGGAGGCCAGAGAAATGTTTTCAGTGAGGCTGGAGCAGCACTGAGGCACCTGAGCTGTTTCTCCCAGGGTAGCAGAGGAAGAAGGGCCATGCCAAGACCTTTGGCCAGCAGTGGACTGAGGTCCTGCTCCAGAAATCCCCAAATGCCATCACAGCCACAGCTGCAAGTGGTGACCAGAGCCTCCACTGCTGCATCTGCACTGGCGCAAGGAGACAAAAGAGAAGGCTGAAGCCTCACCTCTTCCTAAGATGGACAAATAAAGTGCACAGTAAATGCTCCTGGCTTGATGGGAGTTTTTTTATGATAGATGAAACATTATCTTTGTAACTGTTACGTGACATTTTGAGCCCTTCTGTGGAAAGCATTTTCCATCAGAAATGTTTATGCTATTTATTATTTTCCATTTGGTTTGGGGTGCAGTTTACACACAAGTTATCTCTCTCAAGAGAAACAGACATCCACGGCTTACCGTTTGAGCTGGAGAGAGATCATTAACACGGTGACATTTGTGGAATCATTAGCAAAGGTGATAGGTACCCCTGGCAGCCTGGGGAAAGATTTTATGTGGTGCATAAAGGTCCTAAAGGCGTTCCTCATAAAGATCATAAAGACCTTCTGTCCCAGTGACACAAGTCACGCTCTGACTGACAGAACAAGATTTAGCACTGATTCTGTGAAGACTGATTTTCAGTTTAGATACTTAAAATCATGCATATGTTGGCTAGGGCAACCTAATGAAAGCAGAAATAAAAGCAGAGTGAAATAGCTAAACAGAGAGAAACCTGTCAGAGAAGATGTGCAGCAGTGTGGGCTGGAAGCAGGGTGAGGTGAGACACCAGCACACAGTGCTCACCTCTGCTGCCAACACCTGCAGGAACTTCTGGTAAGAGATATGGCACAAAAAGTGGGACTTATTTTGTGTATTAAATCAAAGACAAAAAGATACGTTTGGTACATTCGTTGGTAAGAAAAGGAAAGTAGAAGGCCCAGAGAGAATAATCTGTGCGCTTTTTTACTACTGACTTTTTTAGTATCAGTACTGAATGACAGCTCTCTGGCTGCTCAAAAAATGTATCTCTAACTCACCAGTGATAAAATTCAGAAGAAAAGTTGATGCAACAGAGCCATATTTTCCTCTCCCTACGGCAAACTGACTGAGGCAATTACACAGCCTAATGTCTTTCTGAAATCCAGCAAACTCCTGTGGATAAATCTCTTTTCCACACTTCAACACTCTTCAATGTGTCACTCTGTGCACAGAAAAGGTAATGATTAAGACAGCAATTTCCAGCAAACTTTTCACATGCCATTCTGTCAGTAATCTTCATCCCAGGATGAAGAAACATTTCCAATGGTTTTGAACTTTTGGAAGGTCCACTGAGATTTCCAAGACCAATTACAAAATGAAAGATCTACTTGGTATTTTAAACATCCATTTTCAGCTGAGAGTGATATGATTTAATGCCTACGATATCTGGTTTATTTTATTTTTTTTTTTATTTTTTATTTTTTATTTTTTATTTTTTATTTTATTTTAGCAGTATATCGCTAGATTTATAATTTATAGATACACATAGGATAACTGTATCTGGACTTCTTAACTCACAGTCTTTTGTCTCAACATTGAATGTCTGTGTAATACACTAACAGGTTCCTATTAACACATCAACATTTTCTATTAAACCATCCCATGGTGGGACCCTCAAATGTCCTTCCCAAGGTCATAAGTACCTGGGCAAAAAATTTCAAGCAATAGCTCCTCACTCACTGCACAACATTCCTTTACAACTCTTGTGTTACGTCCTCTTTCCCAGCACTTCTTCCAGTCTTGCAAGTGAATGTCAGGTCTCTCCTGCTGTATTTGTGAGCCAGCTCATCTTCCTCCCTCCTTTTCCCTGTCTCTCACCACCTAGTTTTTCTCAAGGTTTTTGCATCATGACCTCATTGGAAATAGTGTTTCTGGCTGCCCCGAGCACAGAGCAAACAGCTCAGTGGCTGAGCAGCTCCCTACGTGGTTCCCATTCAGAACAGAGAAAATCCTGGCTGAGCAGCCAACTCCCAGGACTGCACCACAGAAGCCCTGTAAAAGAGATGGATACCTGCTTTCCCCTAGGCTTTCCCTGAGAAATTTAGCCATGTTTTGGCAACTAGGATTCTATCTGGAAAATCTCCTGAATGCATAAATATTCCTGGGTTTCACTAGTGCTAATGCTTGAGTCCATTCTCTTCCCATATGTGCTTAATACTAGAATTTCTTCTTTGCAATGTCCTACCTGATGTCCGCATAACAGGCTCAGTGTCACACGGAGCTCTGCTTTGATAACACCAGCACAGCTACACGGGCTGAGAGAGCTGGGGCTGTGCAGCCTGGAGAGGACAGGGCTCCAGAGACACCTTAGACCCCCTTTCAGTACCTCAAAGGGGCTACAAGAGAGTCAAAGAAGGGCTTTTTACAAGGGCTGCAGTGACAGGACAAGAGGGAATGGCTTTGAATGGAAAGAGGTTTAGATTAGATGTTAGGAAGAAATTTTTTACGATGAGGGTAATGAGGCATTGGAACAGGTTGCCCTGAAAAGTAGTAGAAGCTCCATCCCTGGAAACATTCAAGGCCCGGGTGGGGCTCTGAGCAGCCTGGCCCAGTGGAAGGTGTCCCTGCCCATGGCAGAGGGGTTGCACTAGATGACCTTTAAAGGTCCCTTCCAGCCCAAATCATTCCATGATCAAGCAGGCAGTGAGGCAGCCTTCCCAGGGCAAGGCTGGCGGGGACGGCAGCGGAAGGGAACCTGACCTTCACCCGAGGGGCACGGAAAGGTGGGCTTGCCCAAATGGCACGTGCCATCCTCCCAGCCTTCAACATACAACCAAAGTTCCTTACCTCCTACCGAGGTAAGGGGATCACATGGCCACGCACAATGCCTCTGCACCAGGAAGGGAAAAACAAACAAGCCTGAAGACCTTGAACGCCTGCTGGTACATTAATAGGTGTCAAAGAGGTCTTTCTGATTTAGTCTTTGACAGGTTGCTATTTTCTACATTTCTCAAGCAACTAAAAACCTAGATAATTACCTGTGTCTGTTTCCAAGTTCTTAAAATGCCAGACGAAGGAATTTTTTTGCAGATTTTTAAACTCAGTGTGGATTTTAAAAGCTGATAATGGTAAAACAATGACACCTTGTGGCACAGAAGAGCAATCAAATCCACACAGCCACAGGTCTCGATAAAGCATTGCCAAGAAATAGATTACATTTCCCAGAACTACTTTGAATTATTGATGAGCTAAGTTTTCAGCTACAAGTTTTTGCTTAGATCTTTAATCTGAAATTGTTCTTGATGTTTACAACGTTTGAAAGCATCCTTCTAATGATGGGAATAATTTAGAGGCTTGTTATTCAGGAATATAGTAAATTTCCAAGATCATTCTCTAACTATTCTTGCAGTGAATAACAAATGTTTTCACTTATCTAATATATTCATGTTGTTAAAAAACACTCAGAGTAATTGTTCATCTTTTCATTGTCCCTGACCTCACTTCAGGCAACCAGGTGATTTAAATTGCACTGGCTGGCAGGAGAAATGTTGTGCAGAATTGCTAACAAGAAAGATGTGATGCCTGTTAGTTTCATGTAGGTTAAACGGAAGACTCCAGCTGTCCAGAGTTTTCTCAGCAACAAGGATTTTCTATTGTAATTATTTTAAATGGGCGTGAATCAATGGAACAAATGTGGTGCAATGTCATTTTAGAGTTCTTATCAGATTTCAGAAGGTTTGATAATGGTGATTTTATATCAACCCTATCAACTTCAAAAGACTGGAGAGCTAATGATTTGAAGGCAGCTCTTCCCTTCATTTGTGGAACTGATCAAATCAGAAAGCATTAATGACTGTAAGTGGGTGAGAATGCCTACGAACTGAAAAAGACCCCAAGATTGTAGCAGCCTCACAAGTAAAACATTTCAGACTTTACAAAATTCATAATTATTTTCCTATCTACCAAGTGCCAGCTTTCAGTACCAGCACTGATTACTGACCTTATCAGTATCTTCTCTGACCTCCGTTTAGACAAGGTATACTGCAAATTATTGGGATTTTGAGTGAATTATGATCTGATTAAGATGACTGGTGAGCATTATGCACCTACAACATTATGCCTGCATTCATATATTTTATAACAGTCTAAAAATTAAAATCTTTTTGTCAGCATAATAACATTGCTGGGACAGCACTACTCAGCTCCAAGGGTATTCTAGGGACAGGAATGAAACCCACAATGTTATATAAAAAGCATATCATCATCAAAGAAGTGATACACAGGAACAAGGTATATTTGGTGCCTCTGTCATTTGTCACTGGGGAGCTTCAAATCTTGACACCCTTTTTGCATCAAGAGGTAATTTTTTTCCCAACCTGATGACAACAAACTATATGTTTTACATTGGCATAGTGGAAATTACAAAATACATCTTAAATAGTATTCACCTCAAACATAAGACAACAAATAAGTCAAATATATCAGCAATGGCACATGACTAATAGCGTACTTACATAAAATGTGGAAATCACTTCTCCTCTTGTAAAGGAGCCTGTACTCACCAATTACTGTAAGATCTAATGGTGCATTAAGCGATTGCTGCTGTAGGCAGTGCACACCCGAAAAATCACAGAGCTTCTCTAACACACATTAAACCAAAAATCCCACCCTCGTGCCATGCTCAGGACTGCAGTGCAGGCCTTGGCATGTGCTTGGCTGCATCTCCCACCTTTCAAACATCACATCCTGCACCTCATCATCAGCATGGGGCCAGTAAGCCAAGTGCCACTGGGTCACTTCTTGTCTGACAGGAGTGGTACTGCTGGACAGCGGGGCAAAGATGTGGCAATTTACACCTCCCATCTTCAGTCCCTGTAAACTTGTTCTGCAGTCAGAGACTAAATCAGCCCTCAGTTACATCTGTGCTTTGCCAGTTTTCCTGTAGCTGCAGAAGAGCCAAGGGCAAGTTCAGGACAGCCAGTCCTATTCTCACCCATTTATTTATGCCTCTCGCCCCACCTGAATCCCAGCTCGCCTGGATGCTGGAATATTTCTTGCATCCAGGAGTGCTACAAAGCTCACAGGCAAGAGAGTTTTTCCATCATCCTTGTATACGTGTTTTATTGCCATCGTGTAGCATCCTCTTACGCGTGTTCTGTATTCACTCAGTTTACATTCGTCACTGACTTCAGGGACTATTTCTGGGTTTGCACTTTCAGTAGCGATGAGGGAGCCCAACTGCCTGTTTTTAAGAGAACATAAAAATGCTGGAAAATGACAGAAAATAACAGTTATTATGCTTATCCACAGTAAAACATCCAGGCAACTCCAAAAGAAGGGATGTGCTTTTTTGCTCCTTATTACAGTGTGATGGAGATGGAATATTTATGACCTGATATGCAGAGCAAATGAGATACTTTTACTTGCTTGCTGTCTCATTGAGTCATTAAAGTGAGCTGAACATTAACTTTTACATAAGAAAAAAAACAACGAGTCTTCCTTTCTTCCTTTGTTCTCACCTTCTGTTTGTAAAGTTCAAGGAATTAATAAAGACTGGCACTTTCACAGCTCACAAATGAGAATTAAGCATCCTTATTGTGAGTTTGGAGATTGATTTAACCTCCTTTGACCCTGTTGTGAACTACACCTGTGGCATTTTTAATGTTTTACCACCTTAAACACAGAAGTAGATAATGAAATCCTGAATCGTCTAAAATCCCTTAAACATATTTTTATTTCCTGTTTCTGAAAAGTATCCTAATCTCTCTGTTTCTTTCAACCTTTTGCTTCCTTGGGTTACCAATCTTCTGATTTTCAGCCACTTCAATCCTCAGGGTAGCATTGCTCCACCGCATAAACCAGGGGTTCAGGGAGATCTGATTTTGGGAACACCTGGAGGCTGAAAGCTTCAGGCATCAGTAAGACTGTGCATCACTCCCTCAGAAAGCCTCCAAAATCCGTCTGCCTAGTAAAACCCCTTTGCAAAGCAATGGCATTTTAAGGTAAGCAACATGTGAACTGCAGGTCAGGATGATGCTGCACCCTTTCACCAGCCTCTTACAATTCATTTGCTACAGCCCCTGCCACATGTGGAATCCTGGCAAAAAAATAATGAAATCTTTCCTCGCCATGGGCTGCCTGGCACTAATATTTGAAGGAGAACTAAGACCTGCTAGAGCTCAGAATTCCTCCCCTCAAAATACAGCCACAGGAAAAGCTCCAGAAAATTATCCACGGTTGAGCTAGTACCTGGCAGGTAACCAGATGGCACAGGCTCAGATTTCCCGTCTTGAAGCGGAGCAGAGATATTGTCCCACACGTAATGAGCACCTTTTTTGCCTGAATTTCCACACCCTTGCATTCAAGCAGCCACTCCTGTTTCCACCTTGCCTGCCGCTCCAGCCCAGCACGGAGCCTGTGCTGCTCGAACATCCTCTGCTGGTGGTGGCTCACGTGGCCCTTGCTGGGGTGAAACAGGAAGAAATGAAGGTGGGCACAAGGATGAAAACATTTAAATGTGGGCTAGGGCAGCCAAGAGAGGTGCCATCTGGACCCCCGCACAGCATCTGCAATATTGAAGCAGGGCTGGTTTCCCCGGGTTTAAAACAGCAGCAGAGGAATTTCACTGGAATTTTTCTTCTTCTCCTTTTCTGTTCTGCACATCAAAAACTTTTGAAAATGGCTCATACTTGGCTTCTTTGCTCAGAGTAGTTGTTTCAGACTCTCAGCAGACTCAGAGAGATAAAATTCTGAGTATGATCACATCCAGTTTCAAACTTTCCTTCATAATTTCTTCCTACCAAAAAAAACAAAAATTACTTTTTTCAATTAGCTGGCTGTAATTCTTGCATGACCACACCAGAGGCTAAGATGTGTTCCCATGGCTCTAGCTCTATGTTCTTTTCAACCATCCACTGCTCATTTTCAAACTTTTTTTTAGCCTCAAACTTGCACTTTAGTTGATAAATAAATCATAGCAGCATGCTCACTACTGTACATTATGAACTTGTGTGTAAGAAAAAGGGATGATAAATTCAAGCAGCTTTTGGGGAGGACAAGAGGTTTGTTTTAAAACTGTGATCTGAGTTTAAAGCTCCCAAAGGAAATTGCTCTGAGTTGGATCTTACAATCAGGGCATGTCTAAGCCAAGAAATATTCCTTCTTTAAAACCCTGTTGTGCAGTGCATTTCAATTACAGCAGCTTTGGACTAACATTACCACTGCACAGGTTGATTTAACTAACATGTTCCTAAATGTATTATGGCCTAAACCCTAGAAAAATAGTTTAAAACCAAATTGCTTGAATCATGCACTCATACATTTTTAGCTATGCATCAAGATATAATTTCACTACCCTAAATATAACCACAATATTAAATCAGACTGTTTATGTGAGGAAGATTATTTACATATTTCCTCAGAATCAGTCATTTGGTTCTTAAATTCAGTTGTGGCTGTTGCATGTATTAATGCTAAAATCCTTTAAACGTATTTTTTCCATTTCTGAGAAGCAGACAAAAACCTCTGCTTCTTCTTAATATTAATCCCCTTTGTCCAATGTGTTCACCAGGCCCAAAAGTGAAAAGATCAAGTATAGAAATCTCCCCAAACTGAATAAAACCAAACTGTTTTAATGACTCTGATGAAAAGACTTCTCATTTTGCTTTGCTCAGTCTTCAGTCTTTCACAGACTAAATGCTCACTAGTTCTTCAGTTATTCATAAAAAGGAAAAGATAAATAACTTCGTCAGGTTTGCTTTTGCATGTCTTTTAGTGATTGTTATTTAGATTTAGCTCAGTCAGAACTCAGTCACCTTGTCTTGTGTGCAATGATAGATCTACCATTGCAACAGTGTGCATACTCAATTAATACTTGACTCAAAGCTAGCTTTTTTGACGCAAATTTAGGCATCTTTTTACTCACAGGTGGAGTAGGTGTATAGCAGGTGAGGATTTGCTCTACAGTGGCACCAAATGCAACGAAAAGGAAGCAGAAGAGGCTGAACAAATGAAATCCTGAAACTGGTCAGCAGAGAGAAGAGATCAGTGCTTAGGACAGTTTTGTAACCCCCAGACACCGGATAATTGAATCCCATTCCATTTATCCCAGCCTTGCATGCCTGTATCATGGAAGGTGTTGAGCAGGCTCATTTAGTTTAGGGTGCTGTTGAAGCTGGAGAGCCCCAAGTGGAAGCGTCTGCTCCTGGAACAGCCCAGACACTGCTGGGGGAATTCCTTCACTTTGCGTGGAAGGATCGGGGGGAATTTTAACCTAAACTCTGCATCCAACCAATACATTTTGACTCTAATTTGTTTCTTTCTAGGAAAGACGTTGCACATAAGGCTTGTGTGGCCAGGAGAGGTTTCAGACCTTCTAAACATGCCTAATCCAATCCAGTATCTTCCTGAGTGATTTGATGTCCTGGTAGCTTATGGAAAGCCTCCAATTAGGACAAGACATCAATGCTCCCTGACTCCTCTGATATGGTCAATCAGCAGGCACAGTTTCAGTTTCAGCTGACAACTCACACTGAGCTGTTCAGAGTCCATTCACAATGGAATAAAATGCCAATAGGAAATCATTAAGATATCATTTCAATGGAATAAATGCAAGAAAACAACATTATTTTCACTGCATCTTCTGCAAGCATAAACACAAACAGGAATTCTCCAGCTAATTATTTAAGATGATTATGCAATACTTTTTATTGTTCAGATGTTGAATACTGTCACAGAAAATGTGTCTGCTCTTCTCTGAAAACTCTTTACTCAATTAATTCAATATAAAGGTTTAATCTTTAGCGGTTATTTTTATTCCTTGCTTGTACACTTGAAGTAGATATAAAATTCAGATCCTGTCTCTCATTTAACTTACAATATTTGTTTCAAAATTCACCTGGGTCTGAATCAAAAGCTATGCAAACTTATGTACACACTTTTTTGTACACACTCTTCTGTGAATAAAAAATCGTAAATAAAGTACCTGTCATGTTTTCAAGCATTGTTTGAATATCGGCTTCACAATTAGTCCAGATAAATTGTAAATTGTAAATGTTGCTGTAAATAATGGCAGAGCCTGTATTTTCCCTCCTAAGAGTGAAAGATAAATTCAATGTGTAAGACTGAAAAGTTCAAGAAGAGATTTTTAACTTAATCTGCATGCAGAGGGGTTCTGATGGCAACTTTTAAAGGTTTTTTCCCCAACTATGTTTCCTTGGTATGACTTAAATACTTTTACTTTAATTTGACAGTTTGAGCCTGTTTTAATTCCTGTGGTTAGACAGAAAAAATGCTTAGTGGTTATTGTCTACCCACAATCTTCACCTTATAATGATTTTTTTCTTTAGATTGACGTCCCTTCTCATTTCTTGTAGAACAAAACTGCACTCACAATTAAATTTAATGAAAGCCAGAAAAAAATATGGAGGTCAGACAATTTAAATTATGTCCTTTTCCATACTGCAATACACTTCTGAAAAATTGCTTAGCAGAATGGAAGGCTGTCAAAGTCCTTTTCCATTCTGATACCGTCTTTTATTTTACTTGTATGAAAAAACTAATTAATATGTCTGAAATAATTACTTTTCATGAGGAGTTATCTATTCTTTTTTTCTTAGGGAATTCTGGAACAGGAGTATACAATTAAGAGATGACAGTTCAGTGATCCAAAGTCTTTTTATTCCCCAAGGTGCTATGGATCAGTCCAAGTTCCTACTTCTTTCTATAGACGCTCTAATAGGTTTTCCGTTTCTGGAGAATGTTTTTGAACAGTTAATTCCACTTTGAAGAAATAAGAAGCTTTCGAGATGACATTTTACATTCATCAAAATATGTCCTGCTAGATGTATTAGGCCTTTCTTCTGCTAATTTACAGACAAACTGAAAAAAGGATAAAAAAACTGATTCAAATTAGTTCTAATGATGTGCATGAGGAAAACTTCAAAATTAAGCCTTAGTCAAGACATGGAAAAGGAACAGTATTAACAGGGCTTCAAAATGTTATTCATAATATAAAGCTTATATAAAAATGCATCCAGCTATAAATTTAGATCAGGTAGGGAAAAGGTAAGAACAGTAATTTTAGCATGCTTTCTGCCTATAGTGCTGCACACCTATTCTTTTCCCTTAGAGCTCACAGGTGAAAGTCAATAAACTATCCTGTTTTCTTCAGTATCGATAAGGTATTTGCCAAGGTAGGCAGCAAACAAGGCTCCTGGTTTTATTAAAATTCAGAATTACACAACAGAATATCTGTTACCCTTATAAGGCTTGCCACCTAAGGAACACCAAATTTATGACCCTTCCTTCAGTCAGAGACACTGATCTTAATTTATCAAGTGCTGTGAAATCTCAAAATTCAGTTAGGTCATCCCTCAGTGTGCACAATGAAAGAGCAATGTCAAAAGAGCCTACATTTCTCTCTGCCTTAAAAGCAAATTCGTGTTTTCCCTTTGCAAATGGATCTGGACACAGTGCTTTTTATTTCATAGCCTCCAGACCGCATTGCTACAGCTGTCACTAATGTAGAAATGAAGACAAATACAAAATCTGCTTTGAATAAATCTGTTCTTCCAAAGGCTACAAAACAGCCCAGAGTCAGAGTAAGCTGTAAGGACCATGTGCATGCTGGACTGGGTTCCACAAAATTGAATACAGAGGTCTCTGTGGTAGCGTGCCTTTAATCAGGACAAGCTGCTCTGAAGCATTTTCATTTGTTTGTTTGCTTCTCTATGTCCCACTCCCCCAGTCAGTTGAAATCTAGAGGACTGATTTTTCAGAAGCATTTGTTTTTCTGGCTCCCACTACAGCAGATGCAAACGATGACACAGCTGTGCTTGTGTGGGACACATCAGGTCACCCAGGCCAGAGGGAGATAACTGAGAAGCAGGGAAGTCAGGCATGGTACATAGTATGTGTAAAAGAAACTTAAATAATTCCAAGTGGTTAAAAACAATCTCCAGCACATTCTGCCTAGGAAAAACTTGCCCATAGTATGACTGTTCTCCTTCAAGTGTGAGTAAGGAATAAGAAATGACCGGCTATTTCTCTTCTCCATCTTCATCTTCAAGAGAAAGAGGAAGCCAGTGGGAAAGCTGCCATCCTTCCCTGTCCAAAGGCAAGCTGGGAGCCCACTCTCAGGGCTAGACACACTTACATACTCAAACAATTGCTCTCATCCAAAAATCCATTTAAACATTACAAAAATTACCTATCCCAGAATATAAGGTTTTCTCTACATAATACTAGTATGCTTCTCAACTGCATTCCTTTCTTCTTATTATTAATTCACTCTGTAAACCAAAATTGGAACACCAATATAAAGTTGAAAGCATCTCTTCTTGTCCTAGATAGCTCAGTAGACTCTTGGCACATTATCATGATGTCTTTACTTGCTGTAAGTCTCTCTGATATTTGGAATTCACTGTTGGAAGATCTCTAGAGGAAATGCTGAAAGGTAGCAATCTGCATGTTAACCAAAAAGTGGAATCTGTATATACAGAATGACAAGTCACATCAGAACAATTACATTTCTGCATTTCTATTTCCCTCTGTTCTCTTACCATCTCTGGAGTAACCACTCCATTATAAAAGTTAGGATGCATCTGGACCCTCTAGACACATCCTTCAGCTCTTAGTTTTCTTAAGGAATTATGTCTTTAAACTTGGTACTCAAGCCTTTCCTTGCAAATTGACATTGTGCATCCTGGATCGAAGCACTTCCTGGGAGTCTCAGGTTTCTCTCTTATTCAACACTTCTGTTCTCTCCCTTTCCTTTCTTTCTTCTCATCTAAATGCAGTTTTTTAAGGTCTTCTCTCCTCATGCCTCCTAATACCTGTGATCTGAACCCACGAGTCTTTTTCCCAAATTTCATCCTACTTTCACATTTTACGTCTCCAGACTCTGCCTCTAGCTCCTGTGGTAGGTGTTCACACAACCCCTTTGCTGTACATTTCGCCACACACTGGGCAGCCCCAGTCAGCTCTCCAGGGCTGTTTTCACCAAGCACTGGCCTCCTCTGACCTCTCACTGTTTGTGTTTTACCAATCTTGTCATTTTCGTGCTCCCTTCCCACTTGTTCCTAGCCAACAGTACCACAAACTTTTCTGTGGCCACCCAGTTCTTCCATTTAAGGACAGTTTTTCATCTTAAGGTATCTCCTTTCTACTCTCTTTCCTTTCTCCTATGAGCATAATTGTTGATTTTCCCTATTTCAGCCATGACTTCTAAGTCTTCCTAGACAAATTACTCTACTTTTGCAACTCTGTTGACCACAGCTCTAGATCCTTTCACATCTTTTACCTGACATGGCACTTTTTCCTATTTCCTCCTTCATTATTCTGCTTGATAAAAGAACTGTTGAACATGCCAAACTAAAATTACATTTTATCTTTTGATCTCATGACACTTTACCTTTTCATGCCCTCATTTTTCTTCTATAATTTCTCCCTCCTTTTTAAATTTTATGTCTTCTGTTTGTCTTCACAACTTCGTGTCTCCAGTGCCATTTCTTTTGCATTTCTCCTGAATTCTTTTTTATCTTTACCTTCACAGTACAAAGATGTTTTATCCTAGTCTGTCTAAATAACAATTTTTTAAAAACCCCTTTAATTCTATTTGGTTTCACAATAACTACATCTTCCTGTTGCCCTTTTACCTTAAGTTTATTCCACATGCCAGTTACAATTGGTGTCCATCAACAGACACAGATGGCTCTTGTCCAAGTTCTCAGCTTCTGCATTCTCAAGCACTACAACATCCTTGACTAATTCAGTCCTGCCTTCTCCACACTTCTACAAAGATTGTTTTACTATTTCCTTGAATAGCATATAATTCTTCTTTCTTTTCATTCCTCCATTGCTATCCTGCCTTCATATCATCAAACATGAATAAAAATAAAGCGTTACATCTCCTCACAGCCTTACTCTATTCCATCTATCAAAAGCAAGATAAATAAATAAATAACAATAGAAATAACAAATGATGCCTGGAAACACACTACCTCAAAGATTATGAGATTTGAATGTCTCATTGTGAAAAGGTCAATCTAACTTGGCACATCTAACAGATAGCTTCTCTCTCAGTTATAGTCACATCACTGAAGCTACTGTTCACATATTTTGGATAAATTTTCTTTCTTTGTGTTAAAGGCTTACATCTGGTGCCTTACTTAAGCTGGGTAATACTTTGTTTCATGACTTAGTCCACTGAGGTCATGACTTGCAAAGGAAAGTGCTATTTAACTGGAGCCAAGATGATACAACTGGCCTATAACAAAACTTGGCTTTTAAATATTCTTTTTCATTTTGTATTTGAAAGATCATACTTTTTTTTCCTCTTCTTTTGCTTTACTCTTTTTTTAAAAGATGTCAGTCACATCTAACAGTCAAGGATCAGAGGCTGTGTGACTTCATTAGATAAAAGAATACAATTCATGGATTTTTCCCATATGCTGTTCATGTGAGCAGAATAAGGAAACAGGTCACTGGTGAACTTCATTTCACAGTACATGACAATTGGCATGCAAACAGAATGCAAGCTCAAACTGGTTTATCTTCTTACAACTGCTTTTGATCTTCAATTGCATATTTCTATACATCAATGGTTCGATAACCTTACAGTGTGTGTAATGACAGCTGGCGTCAGATTAATTGATTTTTAAACAAGTACCTGAGAAATATGATGAAATAATTAGTAAATAATCATGCTCCTCGCTGAAAGATAATGTATTATTTTACAAAGGGATGAATCTATCATTTTAATAATTTCAAATTGATTTAATGAATGTGATTCTATCAGGCATCATTCTGCTTTGCTCCAGTCTTCACAAGTACACTTATTAATAGACCATCTGTTTTCCACAGGAGTGCTCTGAATTCTATGCTCAGTCTGGAATTTTGGGGGGGTTTTTGCAATAGGTCATAGACTAACGGAAATACGAAACTTTACCAAACTTGTTTTAAGAAGCTTATGTTGAACTAATTGATTCATTTTAATAGCTTTTCCAATGACTAAACCTCTAGCTTCTTATCTAAGTTTAGCTGGTCAAGGCCGGAATTAAAAGTAGGATGAAAGGGGAAAAAAGCTACCTTAGGACTGCTCTGTATATCACCATTGATTCAGTTGTGTAACACACCTGTGACATCCTTCTGCCAAAGGAGAAAGCATTACAAGTTACCTGGACCAAAGGGATGCATCCAAAGGACAAAGAAACAGAAGAAGATAATAGCAAGACCAGAAGAAAGAAAATTAAATTAAGTGCTCACAGATCAAATTTCTAAGAGAAGATGATAAAGCAAATGTACACAAAGAGCTGTAGCCTTATTGGAGTTAAAACTGTAGATTTGATGCTATGGGTTTGAAGAACATAGTTTGAAGCAAAAATTAGTTCCATGAATTAAAAATAATTAACTATTTCTTTTTTCTACTAATAAATTTCTTTCAATCATTGCACCCAACCCAAGTCTCACATCTATCTATAAGGAACCATGAAGCTTTATATAAAATTGAATGCCTTAATAGCGATATGAGTTGCATACTTTCATGGCCTTGAATGTACTTTAGTCAAGCACTGGGCTTCTGAAGTGACACTTCGGCCAGCTTCTGCTAAATAGATCAACTAAACCTTGAGATTACTTGGTTTAAAAGTGCTAGAACTGAAAACCTCTAACTTCTTTTTCTTAAAATTTGTAAGTCTACCTTTGTTAAGCTCTTCCTTTTTTTCTTTTGATATGGTTTCTCTGTAGAAATGCATTGGAATGTGTCACCTGTGTTAAAATGGTACTGATCAAATTATTACTGGTTGTTTGGTTTTTTATCCTGTTCCACCCCTACCCTCCAAACAGGATCCACTTTCAGGCAAGGGGGCTTGTGTGTAAAGATGAACACTGGACAACTGCATCAATGAAAATACCAAAGTCAGCTCTGCCATCTATGATTTTATTCTGATAGTCTAGCTCTGGTTACAGAAAAATTAATTTATAAAAAAAGCCACTGCATAGCCTGAATCTGTAATTCCTGTCTTTCCCATTCCCATTGCTTGCTCTTAAGAGAGGTCTCCTATCCCACTTTGTGTTTAGCAAGCAAAATTCAGTAAAGGAGGAAAATACCTGGTGGTCAGAGCTGAGTAAGCCAGCGTGGGGGTCTGGAGGAAGGTTCTGGAGTGTCTGGGTGGCCACTGCTCCAGCAGCAGCATCAGCAGCTCCTCCAGCCTTCAGTCCCCATTGTCACCCCCAGGAGCAGGAGCAGAGGCTGGAACACCTCTGTCCAGCATAGATGATGGGCACTGCTGTGGCCAGAGGCCCCTTGTGTCTCCCACCCAGATGTGGCTGCAGGGGGAAGGAACCAAACCCTATGATGGATTCTACAACTCTTTATGCTTGAAAAATGCCATAGGTGGAGCTGGGGAGATTGCTGTCTTTTAAATACAGAGACACTCCTTCCATCCAGGGAGTGGCTGGAAATGCTGCCATCCCTCAGGCTTGTCTTCACTGGGAAAATTGTGAAACTTCTTCCCTCAGCTCCCCACCATCTCCCAGTATGTTTCACAAACTCTGCTCTGCAAGGGCTTCCTCCACCTTCACAGGAGTCCCTCACCTCTGCCACAGGAACTCAAGCCACCACCAGCCTTTAAGTCTCCCCATCATCCTCTCCCTTTGCCAGTGGTTCCCTCCAGATGTTCAGTATCTGACTCTGCCATCGTACTGGTTGTTCTGGTTGTCAGGAGAGCCAGGATCATCTTCTGTGAGGGGGGATTATGGGGGCAAGGGGAGGTTAGATAGCACAGGAGCGCAGCTTGCAAAGCTGCCAAACGTGGGGTTGTACGGCAGGAGGATGGAGGGAAATGCTGGAGCAGCCTGGAGGTTTTGACATGGCAGAAATGCAGGAGCCCTCAGTGGAAAGCTAAAGCAGGACTGTTACATTGTGAAGGACAGTACCACAGAGTTCTGTAATAACCAGATGTTAATTCAAAATGAGGCACTTTTAATACTCCTAGAGGAGATTTCCACTTCAAGCAAGCTAGTTCATTCAATATTTGCCCTGAAAGAGATGTAAGAAGGTCTGAGAATGAGCCTCGGGAACATTGCTCCCTTCAGCCCTTAGAAAGCCTGCCTAATGTTCCGAAAAGCCATCCTAATCCTGTCAGCAGAAATGCCTGAGAGACAGTAAGGCAGCTCTTCCCAGTACAGCAGAAGCAGAAGTAACGCTGCAGTGCACAGAATAATTCTGGTTTGACCTAAACTTCTGTTCCTTTACATGTTAATCATATTCTGCTACATATTTCTGAAGTGCAAATGCTCTTCAAAACAGTGATGGTTTTACCCAGCACAACACAGATTGGGGACCAGGTCTCAGTCCATGGTAGCTGACATGGCTCCACTAACCAAGGACCAGCCCTGTCAGTTTGGATGCCAATATATTGATTTAAGATTCCTGTCGTGCTCACACTCTGTAATTAATGCGGATGGAGAAATTCACGTCCCTTCTGAGCACTGTCCACAGCCGTTGTATGAGTCTGTCACAGAGGAGGTGACTTTGAACAGAGGGGTGCCAAGCAGACACACACCAGCTGTCCTATACATACAGGTTGCACTTAATGAGGTGTGTGACAAGTTAGTAACTTCACCAGTTACCAAAAGTGCAGCAGTCCTTTCATATGTCAGTATTGGTTTAAAATCTGCAGTGAGATGTCACTGCAACATGGTAATTGACCTCCCTAAATTGATAATCATCCCTCCTGAATCTGGGAGAACAAGGGATGCCTCCCAGCCCATACCGTCTGTGTGAGTAAGATACGTTACAGCAATTCTGATAATCAAGGTAACAAAACCTGCAGTCTCTTTTACCCGCTCCTGCCCAAGCCATTTATACTGGCAGCTGGTTATACCCCAGCAGGTCCTTTCTCAGAGAGAAATCTGTGGTAGGAAGAAGCTCAGGGAAGGGACAGTCCTAAATAAATCCCCACTGCTACAGTCTTTGAAAGGACAGTAGAAGGGGAATGAGATGAATCTTGGGGTGCTGGGAGATCCCAGCTTTCCCAAGGTGAAATACCAGCAATATGCCTGGCTGGAGTTGGCACTGTAGAACTTCATTTATTTCAGTTTCAGATGCTTGGCTTTTTGCCTTCATCTGAACCCAGCAACCAGAGTATGAAATGCTCACTTTTGCATTCAGCACAAAGCCCAGTCTGCACTTTATATCCCTTTTTCTTCCCTCCAGTGTTTCTTGGTACAGACAAGGAATCAAAGCCAGCAAAGGGGTTAAAACCAAAGGCAGGACCTACAGGTTCCAACAAATTTGACAAACTCCTTTTCCCTCTCTTTTCTCCCTCTGCCAAGGGTTTTTCTTGTCACACTACACATCCAGCCTTCCTGGAGTCCACAGTTCATCTGCCACAGTGATGGGCTCAGACTCTTGGAGGCACAGTCACACCATCTATAAACAATAAAATTCCTAGCTGCTGTAATCATGTTGTCAGCAATGAGTAATATGTTCTGCAAAAAATGCCTAAGGAAGCTGCTGAAGTATGCTGAAGGTGGCTATAAACTATCCTTCTGAGAACAGTTTCTTGACAGTTGGTCAAAATATCAACCAAAGAGTTACTGAAATATTCATCACAATTTTCTTTGCCTTCTTAAATTATGTTAGTCATATTAAAATAGCCATATTGTTAGGAGGTATTGTGAGGGCAGAATTCAAACTCTCCTCTCCAACACACACTCCCCAGGCACCAGGGCTCCTATCAGCATTTTGACAAGCTCGTGTCAAGAAATGATGTGCCCTTGACTAAAAATTAGTTATTTAAGAGAGCTACTAAAAAATTGGGATCTCTCTCTTTAAATACTTGACCCTGAGGCAAAAGAGGGAGGGGTGGAAGAGAGAGGAGAGAGAATATGATAATCGCTTTAGATAACAACCTGAGTCATGGTAATAGCAGCCTAATTGCTCTCCAAGTGCTTTCAGCAGGAAACAGGCACACCTAGAAAGGCACCTGTGCAGAGCAAGATTAGCTTTAAATGGAAGGACAGAGATATAAATGCACTTTCATCTGAGTACAGTGGAAAGTAAGAAAAAGTTGATTCTGTAGAAACTGCCTGAAATCCAAGAGCTGCTTCAGATAATGGGATGTGGCTGGTATGTAATTCCTGTGAGAAACAGCCATGGTACAGGGCTCAGAGTGAAACAGGCATTTATATTTAGGCAGAGAAAAGAAAATAACCATGTGTGGGGAAGAAGTGGCTGATGCTATCTTTCCAGAAAAAATCAGCTTCTGCAATGACTATGACCTTTTTATAAAATAAAATAAAATTAGTAATGTCAGTCTGACAATACAAAACAAGATCTTTCCCTGAAAGTCAGTATGACTGCAGTAAGTGATTTGCTTGGAAGAAAGCTGCCTGAGAATGGAATGGTTTGTAGTTGATTGATAAATATCAAACATGCCCTTCATATGCATGAGCCTGTTTTTGTACGTTTAAGATTTGTTTTTCTTCTCCACTGCTGTTCTGTGAGCACAGCCCCTGGCTCTGGCTGCAGCCCCCTGACACAGCAGCCGTGGGAGGTTTCGCCTTAGGTTTGGGCAGAGCTCTTGGCCCCTGCTCTCCAGCCACCCTCCCTCTTTCCTGCTTCGGTTCTGAGAAAGGGGGCGAGGTGACCAGGTGCTGCCCATGTGTCCGGGGGGGAAATGAAGATGGGGATTTCTGAGTAAGAGACGATAAAATGCTGGTTTGTTGGTGCAGGACGAGGTCTATGGAGTGGGGAGGGTTGAGTGCAAAGATCGATTGTGTCCTCTGATGAAGGAGTCAGATCTTTCAGCAAGGGTATTGATTTACGCATTCAACTCTGCAAGTTGCTTTCCACCACATCTTTTGCAATTGAAACTCAGTGATGTGAATGTCAATAGGTATGAACAAAAGCCCCATGTTTTGAAAAGCCTGAATCTATATCTGTAGGATATAAAAACTGTTACATTTCCATGCTTTTGCTCTCCTCTGGAAGTCATTTTCCAGATTGTTGGTAATGGATGCTGCATGCAGAATGTATGTGTGTGCCTATGTATTACCAGGATTGTTATTTTCCCCTAAAAATAGCCTTTTCTTTATATTTGTAAATAGCATTTGATCACAGTCTAGAAATATTGCATGCCAGAAATTATCTGTCTTGAATTGCTGAATAATAGTATTTGGGTAGGCTGTTATGGCAACAGAGGTACACCCTCTGGATTCAAGCACCACAGGTTCTCATGGCAACTTTTTTTTGTATACCTGCACATGCAGGAAAATATGCTGAGCTATCTCAGTAATCTCTGGAAAAACAGCAGCAACAGAATAAACTGAAATGTTTATCACCTTACATTTGTTTTTGAAATATAAGTAAAAAACCTGTCTTAAATCAAATACATAAATAAATCAGGGGGGGAAAAAAGCACACAAAGGCCAAAACAACACTGTGGAAACAATAACCTGAAATCATTTTATGAATATTTAGCATAAATTAGTATTTATATTATACTGATACTCAGAACTTCAACCAGTGATGGATTGACATTGTCAATACAATATACATTATGAACACTCAGATTAGGTACCAACCTTTGCCATGAGGTGGCTCTGGTTATTGTTTTTTCTTCCTTTCTAAGACTCGGTGAAGTTTTACAAAATAGGACCTTCTTTCAGAAATACATCAAGTTCAAATGACCTTGACCTATGATACACCAATTCTAACAAAAGAAATGTTCAGCCATGCTACCAAATGTACCGTTTCAGCTTTTCTTCTGCTTTCCAGGGCACTGTTCACATTAATCCAATGGACTTTGGAGTAGCCCTTTTTCTTCAATGTGCAGTTCTCACAATAAAGATGAATTCTCCTTCCTCTTCTGCCTTTACTACTACTGCTGTCCCCACATGACCCCTCCACAGTGTCAGGTGTGTGAGTACCTGGCAAAGGTGGTGTCTGTCTGTGATCACAGGTCCCCAGTGCTCATTGTGAGAGTTCAGGTCAGTGCCAACCACACAGGTTTACACACACATTCCTGAGGACGCTGTCTGTTTGGAAACAGCTTGTGCTGCACAAAAAGGGACAGTAACTCTTGAACAGGAAGATACCAATTAAATAATTAGGGTTAGCATAGCAAGAACTGTAAAGTGTCTATCCCTTAACATCTTTAAGAACAAATTATAAAATCTTCTGTAAGAGATGTCCTAAGTAAAGCCCTTAGGGGCAGGGAGGTGAACGGGATGACATCCTAAATTCTGTATTTCTGTGGCTGTGCCACCACTGTGCTTGCTTGTCCTTGCCTGAGTGTAAGTCTGCACAAGCACAGACCCAGAGCTAGGATGGCAGATGCCGGAGAGAGGAAATTTGAAATGATACATCAAGCATGTGGGGAAGAAAGTGAACACCTGAGCACCTGGAAGAGTTTCATATGCTCTTAGTAATTTTTCTGTGAAACTTTTTTAATGTCTGAGGTTCATTAAAAACACTTAAAAGAAAAAAAAAACTTACTAGTCCACAATAGGAGCTGCACAGCACAGGAGTACAGGTAGCTTTACTTATTTAATATGTACTGAAAGGTTTTATTTAAGTGGTGGATGGTAAATGTGTTTTTATTAAACAGAAAGTATCTTAAACTAAAAACCGACTTTGAAGAACACAAAAACTTTCTAACAAACACTAAGCATTAATGTGACTATACTGGGAAATATGCAGAGTAGGTGTGCTCATTTCTGAGGAAATCTTCCCACTGGCTATTTGTAAAAAGCGGCTAATGACAATGTCTTTGGCCTTGAAAGTCTCCATGTTCCTTTCCCGTGATATCTGCATGCTGATTTGATCCACGTTGGTCATGATTAGCTCCGAGGCCAGGATCTGGGTGGGGGATGCCCTGTTTGCTGTGCTGTCCATGATGTACTGCTTATACAGTTCCAGCAGCTTCTGCTCGAGGTAGTCGTTGAGGGCGGTGTCGGAGAGGGGCTGCTGGTGCGGCCCCAAGCTCACCAGCCGCCAGCATGAGGAGTGGCCTTGGGCTGGCCTGCGGATGGTGTCACCTGTGGTGGGAGCCTTCACGGACTCCATGGGGGGAGGAATCTCTGAGGACTCCAAGAAGGGGCCTACGCCGCTGGCACAAGCAAAATCTGTCGTGACTGAGCTAATTGGCACCACATAGTCCCCAGCTATATGCAAATCATTGTAGTTCTTGCAAATGCTCTTGCAGGAAGGTGGAACCAGGTAGGTGACCTTTTTTGTCAGCTCTTCACAGACATGCGTATCTGGAGGTGGCTGCCCTGTGGGCGTTGGGTACTGGACAGGCTGTGGGACGTTATCCTTCTGCCTTCTGCTGTGCCTGCTGCCTCTAGAGCAGACTGAGGAAAAGCACTTGCCAGCAGATCTGCATCTCTGAAGGAGGCTTTTTCCTTGTGCTTCGCCTGTGGAAGAATAATTAATGGACCTCATTTCATACACCCCTTCATCAGGCAAACTCTTGTAGAGCGCAGGGTTCAGGTCTTCGCAAAGGTAGGTGATTCTATGAAGGTAACCTTCCGACAGCATCCTTCTCCAAGGGAAAGGAACCACCAACAGACACAAAAATGATAAGAAGATGTTAATTACAAAAAGTTCATTTTAAACTCACCGAGCTGTGATTACACTCGCTAGTCTGTTACTAGCTGCAAAGAGATGTCTCCAATTTGGACATGAACAAGAGCATCTCTGCCTTACTAGAAGACTTGAGTCAGTGAGTGAAGAGATCAGCCAGTCTCCCTGTTGTGCTGAATCTCACCAAAGCATATTCTGTGTAACATAACGTATGGCACGCCCAATGCACCCAACGGCAAGTGAGTTGTGGAGAGAGGGACAAGAAGTCTTTTGTTGTGGAATACTTGCTGTAATAGCTTACACTGAAATACATCTAATTTTGCCCGGAATTCATTAAGAAGCCAGGGGTTTCCCCCTTTTTCTCATATGCTTTTAAGAAGTCAGGGGTTTCCCCCTTTTTCTCATATGATTTGAAGGAACTTTTGTTGTGTGTGGATTGTCAGCTGCCTCTGAACTATGATGATTTGAGATTCATATTGAGAGTATCACCCCTTCTGTTCCAGACTAATCAACAGCTGTAGATGTGGTTCCTTTTTCATTAAAAAATGTCAGCCCATTAAATTTGCACTTTGCACTTCTGCATTACAATCAGGACGGAATTAATTGTCTCTAACTTTTATACATGAAAATGTCAGTGGAAAAAGCAAAACTTTTTGGAGGCGTGATTCATCTGGCCTGGTTTAGACACCTAAATCAAAATGAAATGAATTGTGCCCTAGATTTGCTTATCACTCTCCAGTTGCTATAAAAGGATCTTAAACTAGATCCTAGATGTAGATATCTGCAGGGTACTTTTGAAGAGACAGATTTCAGTGCAATGCACAGGAAAGTGCACATTTCAGAAGTACTGCAGCTCGCTCTTTCACTGTGGGATTAGTCCTACCACAGCTCTGGAATCAGTTTTCATTGCATTTCTGCAAAGGCACAATCAGGTTCCAGCAGTCAGTAACTCTCTCCACTCTCTGAGCAGGCAGCTCAGACCCAAAAGCTGCACAGACATGTTAGTAATTAAAGAGAGGATTTGCCAGCAAGGACACATATGCTGCACATCAGTAAATGTTCTGCCCAAGCTTTAGCAGCTCCACTACCACAAAAATTGTTTTAAGTTCACCTCTGTCTGTTTTTTTCAACAGATGTCAAGGATACAATCAATGGGAAAAATGTTCTAAAGAAATTGTTTGGTCCAGCAAAGAGAAAGTAGATTTAAAGTAAAAATAAATTAAAATTGAAATTATTAAAATAATTTCTTTCTTTATATACTACAAATGGTCTTTTCCAAGAGTGAAGGGACTCTCATTTCTTAGCAAAGATTTTCATCTGTCACAGTTGCTAGTGCAAAACGCTGCACTAATAATTGTTGGCTAAATCCTGTCTAAGCATGGAGATAGACTTTGCACATATTAGGAAGTAGACAGTGTGAGAAAAGACTTTCCTTGGGGGGAGGGAATCACTTCCACACCATGATGAAGGTTGTAGAGAACATAACCTTCCTTCAGGCAGAAATATTAATGGGAGTTAGATGTGTCCAAACACTTGCTTTGGTGACCCTGGATTCTCTTTGTTGCTGCTAGTTGTGTGAGATTTCCCACAGGCAGTAATATTTAATTAAAAGTGACCTATTTACACAGAAGGGGAAAAATCATGTTTGGGGCTTGGCAGTCCTTGCAGTATGCTGCTGTTGTCTTGCTTTGGCTTTTAGCTGTGATTAAGGTGCCCCCACAGAAATCTTAGCCAAATGCTAGAACTGCTCAGGTTATCAACTCTCTCTTCTGCTTCTGTTCCCCCCTTTTGCAAAGGCTGTTACCTTCCCCCACGCCATCCACGGCCCAGATGTCTTTATTGCAAAGTCACCACTAACCATGGCTAGCTTGGATCTGAAACTGTTATACATTTATTCATATGTTATTTTTAACGTGGATTCGGAGAAATGAGTGGAAATGTACCATATGGCCTGTCCACTGCTCAACCAACGTAGGCAAAGGCAGTTGTGTTCAGGTAGCATGTGACACTTTGGTCTTTCCTGCTCCCCAGATGCGAGTTGTTTCTGCCATAAGGTGCTACATGAGGGAAATGAAACTGTTGGTTTCATTTCTTTGCACTGCATTCTGCTATGCTTATTTTAAGAGGGTTGGAGCACACTGAGATAGGAGTGGAAACAAAAGAACTGGCAAATTCAAAAATATTAGGGTCTCATTGTGCTCAGAGTTGTGGGTTCTGCCGAGTGAGTTACAAGCTTACCCTCTGAAGCTGGCAGAGGCTGCCACACAAATCTGGCTTTTCCCAGCTCTGCATGGAAATCTGACTGAGGTTTTGATAGGCAGTGCTGAGAGCATGAATGCAAAAGGGAGGTCCATGTATCTGTGGTGTCTCTTGTCCTAGCACTTAATATATCATATACCTCTGTCAAATTATTATCCCATCACTCCAGCAGTCATGCAACTGTGCCACCTTTAATTTTTGCATTTTAAATCTGATAAGGATTGCAGTTTTCATTAATTCTGCTTTCTTGTGCCTCTCCTCTTAATCCCCTCTCCGTGCCACAGACACACACACGTCAGGATTCCAAGGACACAGAGATTATATCTAATGTCTTTCAATATTAAGGTTTCATGCTCCTTAAATCCAAATTTCACTTACATCTGCCTGAAAATAATTGCGTAACTTTTTGTTGCACAAGGAAAACCAGTCCCTTTTACAATTCTGATCTGACACATTTTGCATGTAAGGTGAACAAAAAGATTTTTTCTTGTGTAGCTACTGCCCTGGCAATGGGCACTGACTATATTCCGTCTAAGCCTACTGAAGATAGAGGGAGAAGACTGCCTGATTTACACTGTCTTTTCTATCTGACATAGTCTTAATTACAGTAAGATGATCTGAAAAACTCATATGTCTTTCTTGAGGTTTTTGTTCAGTTCTTCAGCAGAAGAAAAGTGTGAAGGCGGGATGAATGTTTAAGGTCACATGGAGAATCCAGGGGTATTACCAGTGTGTGGCAGCAAATTTGCTAGGTTGTAATGCTTGTAGACAGTGCCAGTGTTTGCATAAACACCTCAGATTACAGTCTGGGAGCAGGAAAACAGAATGGGAGTTCTTGGCTCAGGATAAGCAAAACACGGAAAGCTTGGGAAGTGTACACAAAGAGATATGATAAATTGTGTCCTGTCCAAAAACCTAAGCAAGACGAGAAGTTGCTAGAGAGAATGGAAAGAACATGGTGCCAGCTGGGATCACAGTTCAGAGGGGAAATGGACATTCCTCTGCATTGCAAAAGGAGGGGATGGAAACTCATAGAAGAGACACGCTTGTGTTTGATATGTCTGGCTTTCAGATCCCTGAGCAGGGCTCTTAATGGCATTAAAGTTGTGCTGCTGGGGATTGGAGCTCGAGTCTTATCACAGGGTATACCTTGAATTCTAGCCGATTTACTAGATGGGATCTCAGATTACAGTCTCTCTGTCTTGAGGGAACTCAAATCCCATGGATCCATCTGTAGTATTTTTTCCCTATTTTAAGAGACATTTTTCCAGGCTGTGGAATACAGACAGATCCCCTCAGAGAGGTGTGGGAGCCACCTCAGATTGCCAGACACACCTGCAAGAGTCCTGGCAAGCAGGATAGTCTGCAGAGCAAGGCTGCATGTATCGCAGGACCCATATCTCACTTTCCCTGGGGCTAGTGTGGAACAGCTCCCAGGAAGCCTCAGCACAGCCAGCGTGGGGAAACCAGGAGAGTGAAGAAGTTAGCATAATGAGCTGTGCACATGGCTAAGTAGAGCCTCTCCTTAATGCCTGAAACCTACAGATCTTTGGTATCTGAACCTCATTTGGCTTGGGTAAAAGTAATGCCGATGACACCAAACCGTGTGGTGAGATGGACACGTTTTACAGGGAGACCTGCACAGGCTGGAAAGTGGGCCAGCAATAACAGCATCAGGTTTAACACAGGAAAGTGGCAGCTCCTCCACTGGGATGACACAGCCAAAGAGCCCGGCACAGGACCCGTGTGCCTGGGGAGCCTTGCTGAGAGGGACCTGGGGGCCTTGGTGGACAACAAGATGACCCTGAGCCAGCAGTGCAGCACTGCAGCAACAAGGAAAATCAGATCCTGGGCTGCACCCACGGGGCGTGGCTGGCTGAGATAGAGACGGGATCTTCCCCCTCTGCTCAGCACCTGTCAGGCTGCACCTGGAGCATCCAGTTCTGGTCCCTAAAAATTCAAACAAAATGTGGACAGACTGGAGAGGGTCCAATGGAGGGCCAAGAAGATGATGAAAAGGCTGGAAAAGCTGCCTTGTGAGGCAAGTTTGAAGGAGTTAGGACTCTTCTCCCTGGAGAAAAGAAGACTGGGGGAAGGAAACAGCTCATCATAGTATTCCAGTATCTGCAGCTGCAAAGAAAATAGAGGCTCTCTCTTCATAAGCAGCCTCATGGAGAAGACAAGTGGCAATAAACACAAGTTGCACTGGAATTGAATCACAGAATCATTTAGGCTGGAAAAAGCCTCTAAGATCATTAAGTCCAACCCTTAACCCAGCATCACCATGTTCACTGCTAAAGCATGTCCCCACGTGCCACATCCACATGTTTTTTGTATGCTCCCAGAGATAAGAGGGAAGAGGTTTCCTATCAATGTGAGAAGGAAATTTTTTACAGTGAGAACAATCAATGACTGGAACAACATCCCAGGAGACATCGTGGAGTCCCCTTTGCTGGATGTTTTCAAGATGGGATTGGACAAGGTTCTACATAATCTCATCCAGGCTTCCTTTCCCATGAAAGGTTGGACCAGATGATATTTCGAGGTGCTTTCCAACTTATGCTTGTCTCTGATTATGATTCTACAATGGCAGTGGCTGCTGTTTGATGTGGGAGAGGCTCACTTTGCCCACGGCAGAGGAGAAGATGAATAGCCTGGGGGTGGTTTTGCACAAGTACCCGAATGCTGCCCACTACATGTGTCACTTCCTCTCCCTGCTGCTGCTGCTCTGGAAGATCTGGGGCCCACAGAACCGCACTATGAGGCTCTTTCAGCAGTCACCATGAGCCAAATCACTCTTTCCACCTCCCCACAGCTCTCTTCACTCTGATCTTTTGGTCTTCCCACAGGAGAAAACATAAGCCCTGTTCATCTTCTTTATTCACACGTCAACAGTTGAAGAGATGCAGAAAAGCTGGAGTACCTCACGCATGGGGGAACGTGGGCTGGTTCGAGGGGAACAAGTAGGTTTGAGAGGATAACAATCCTGTATATCAAGAGTATGAGGGAATCTCCTGGAAGGACAGGTAAAGGAAGCAGAGAGGAGAGACATCTTCCTTAAGAAGTCTACTATACTGTTGAATGCTCTTGTTATACAAATGCTTACTGTTTTTGATCATGCTAAATGGATGGCAATGAGTTTCAGGAGCATTTCACTTCTTTCATTTAAAAACAAATACATTCTCATCATATTTTTGAGTGCTATTGTATCTTTAAGTTGAGTTGGGGGAAACATGCTTTCATAAAAATACAATGAAACCTTTATATTGGTAAATATCATTTCTTGAGCTCTTGAACTTTCCCACCCAAGTTTGTTTTATCAGTTCAATTTCCTTGAAACATTATACAGACCAAGACTGGTTCAGCATTTTCCATACTTTTCTTAATCAAGAAGGTTGGTTTAGGACTCCATCAATTTGGTTTGATAGTATTTTATCTATTTAATTTTATTTATTTAGTAACATCTCATATTCACAGCTGTAAACAACAGCATGAAATCCGGGGCAGAAAAGAATCGGGCTCCACATTCATAAGGAAGTCTTAACTACGTGGTATTTCTACCCTGTGCTTCTGTCATTTTCTCCTTGGGGTGGAAAAAATTTATGTCTCTGGATGTCTGTGGTTTTTTTAAAGAGTTGTTAGCTGTTATGACTGAACTATGTGTACTGCAACATTTTGAATTTAAGCATTTGAAGTAAAGGGGCAATAAATCCACGTGAACTCTTACAGAAGAGAATACACTTTCTAGAAATTAAAAGACTAAACAATAAAAGAAGAAAGACAGAAAAGGCTGAAGGTGTTTCCCAGAAGGAGTGAAGGAAATGATCCACAAAAAGGCATTGAAATGTTAGTCACATTTGCTGTAGAGCATAAAAAAGGGGAGAGGAGGCATATTGTGCATGTACACCCTTGTCAAGCTGTGAATTTGCAGCCAAGCAGTAAATTCACTGAGAATTGGGAAAATGCAATAATAAAGTTTCTTTGTTTATAACATTATCATGTTTTCAGAGAAGTCTCACCTTTCTTTTTATGAACTTTTTTTAAAATATGATGCCCATACTCATTGATTTTGGTGCCTATTTTTATTTATAATCTACAAATAGAGTACTCCATTTGGAGGACATTACTTAGATAGTACAGTAACATGCACAGAAATTTCAACAACAGTATCTTAATTATGATAAAAGCAACACAGCTAGTAAGACCCACTTTAAAAATATTCTGAAAAACCTGTTTAGTCTGGTTTTATGGAAGTCTTTAGAAGTATCTGAGGAAAAATTTTGTTCTCATTTTGCAACCACAGTTGGTCATTATTGTGAAGATGGCACCTTAGAAACGTTTTAATCACTTCTTAAGGCAGCAGAAACTGCCTGTGGATAGAGGCTGAGACTCTGCAAACACAATGTGCATTCAAAACAGAAAAGGTGCACCCTAATTTTACCTGCTACCAGCTGTGGTGCCACATAAACAGAACAAAGCCACTTTGATAAGGAACGGCAACATTTTCATACATTTATATAACGCACAGTATATTTTAGTTCTTACCTCCAAAGATACAACAGCTGACCAGGTACAGAAAAAGTGGTATCTTCTAACTAGTTTGACGCTTCCTGTGAGTCTGTCCTACCCCAAAATGCAATGTTCTGTTTTTATTTCCTTTTTAATTACACTTCTAAGATAACACCTGTTTTACTTCAAATCCTCTATAGCAAAGAAGTATAGAAAGAAAGTCCCTTAGGAGATGAGGGGGTTTTATAACTGACTGAACTGCAACATGCTGAACTTGCTTCCTCTTTTATGTCCAAGTGAAACGTCGTTGTGAAACTGGGTACTATTAAAATAGCTGATTGCAACACACTCAGTCCAGGCAGATGGACTGCTGTAAGAAAAAAAGCCGTGCTGAGTCAAACACTCAGAACAATCTTAGAGAAACTGTTCATCTGTTGGCAGCTTACGGTGCACCCCATTTCAGCCACTGTCCATCACTCGCCTGTTAGCTGACACGGCGAGACATCTTGACATCTCAAGACTGTCATGTCAAATAGGCTGGAAGAGTGAGGTGCCGAAGCAGAAATGCATTGCACAGCACGCCTACCTTGTTGTCTGCAGACCCTTGTATATATAATTTTCCACCAAACAGCACAGCACAGCTGCTTTATCAGGTTTTGCTTTGGCAAACTTGACAACACTTGTCAGGACAAAAGTTAGACCTGAAAGTTAGGCCTTGTCTGTTTTAGCACTCGGTACCATACCCAGGCAGTTTGTCTTAGGAGGGGCAGTGGATGAAAATACCTGGGGCAAGCAGGAATTCATCCTCCAAGCGTGAGGCGTCCAAGCGGTGAATATGGCTTTGAGACTGGTGTTGGAGTATTCCTTAAGGGCAGAAGACAAATACTGTGAAACACATAACTGGACTGTTTGAATAGATCTCAATAAGACATACAGAATCTGCTGTAAAAGGCATCATTATGCATCCACACATTGCAATAATAAGAGAAATATATTAGAAATATATTTTAATTCTCAGTGAATTTTAACTTCCTCATTCAGTACCATGTGTTTTTCTCAGAAGCCTCCAATTCTGCCAGCCAGAAACAACACTTCTGTTAACGTCATTTTCCTAAATATTCCTATGATGCAACATATGATTGGGACTAATATAAAAGACTTCTTCCAAAATCTTCTCAGACATAGGCATGAAAAAATGTACAAGAGTCAGTCTGTCCCTACCTACACATTTGTAGCTAATTCATACAACAGTTTAACAAGTAATATTGTACCCAGTTATATGCCATGCTAGGATCAACAGCATCTAAACAGCACAAAAACTGGACAACACTGGCAGTGTAATGCAAGTCTCATCAGACATTTTTGCTGTAAAAGTGGTGCCTGTGAAACAAAGCTGCTGTCATAACAGACAAACTCTTTTATGGTTAACATTAACATTAATAATAACATTATTGTAATTTTTTCTCTGATCTCTCATTTGTACTACGGACCAATCTCAGGCCTTGTCAAATTTATGCTGGTCCAACTTTTTTTTTCCATGTTTCCTTACCTGGACAAAATGTACTGCGGGGAGCAAGAAATAAATCTCTGTGAGGTTTTATCTCTTCCGTAGATCCAGAGAGCTCTATATTAATTGAGGCTCAATATTTCTAGTTAGACTGTTGGGAAAAAACTTTGGTACTATAAAAAAGCATTTCTGTAAAGGTCCTCAGAGACCTTTCAAAATATTTTTTTAATAGTCTAAATCCATGTAAAACCAGGAAGATATAAATGGACAGATATTTTAAAGTGCTTCCACTGCCAGAATAGCACAGCCACACGAACCACTGTAAAATCAATATTTACCTAAGTATGGATTTAAGACTTACCTTCAGGCACCTAAATTTGGATAAAATGTTATGTCATACATGTGGAATGTTTTCAGTACTCCAGAGGAACCCAAACACTGTCTGCATTTCTGCACAGTAGCTTTGTGTACTTATGGAAGGGAGATGTAAAACTGTAATTCCTTGTCACCGAAATTGCACATTAACATCCTGAGAGTCTCAGTTTTCAGGACACACTTATTTTAGTGACCTTTTCCACATTCACTCCTGACCTTAGAAGAGTTATCCTCAGCTAACAAGCACTGTCCTACATGATTTTTCACCACGTGGCGTATAAACTGTTCTGAGTGCAGCACTCTGAGAGCCGGATCCAGATCTGAATGAGCCGGGTACAACACAGCAGCACCTAACCCCTTTTGCAAAGATCCCCACACGTGCCATGCTTCCCATGCCCAGTGAAACAGATGTGAGAAAGAAGCTTCAGCACCTTAGGGAATCTTTCAGTCAGTCTCTTCATCTGTAAATGTAGTTCAGATTGTCTGAGGCCACGCCAAATTATTTTTGTTAGTGTCATTCACTACAGCAAGCCCAATGCATCAAGATTGTGTATCCCTATCTGCCCCCCACAAAAGAAAAGCATTTCAAGTAAATTACCGTCTTTCCTTCTCTACCACATTATTCTACTCACAAGGAATTTCCTTGAGGAAATTGCTTTAATTTTGATCTTAAGTAATTCTGATCCTTAGCTTTTTATTTCAGTTCAAGAGTTTTATCTTCAAGGCAAGTGTGCCAGTTGTTTGCCCTCATTCTGCTTTGGTTGGCCTCTGCTTAGCCTGGGCCTGTTTGGTCAGAGAGTGCAAAAGCAGCTGCCTGTCATTTGAAGGCAAAATGTTCATATCACAGAAATGATAAATTGGGAGCTTTTGATAAGACAATATTCCACAGCTTTTCATTAAATTTAATAGTAGGAATAAGTGCATAAAATTAATCAATTTTCCTGTACATATACTCAAGCAGGTATGTACACAGCAAGCTCTCTCTGGTTATTAAACAATTTTAGCTCTATTCTTATTTGGTCTGTCTACACCTTTAACCAGGAATTTTGAAATTAAAAAGGTTAAAGATACCACCCTAAAATTATTACCTAGTTTATAAGTACTTTGTGCAATAGGACAAAGGGGATGTTTTTCAAACTTTCGATCTTTGGAAGGAAAGATTTTATGAGAAGGAGATAAGCATGTTATCCAGTACCTCACCATAAAAAACGATCATGAACAATTTATATTCCTCACAGCAGGAAAATCAGATCTATTTCAAGCTTTCCAGTATATGTGAAAGTTTAACTTGGTTTGAGCTGAAAACCCAATACATTAATTGCACCAGAATAATCAATTATTTGAGTAAACCAGCAGTCTTTAGACAGGGAAGAACCTCCATCATACACAGTTATCTTTCCTCTTCCTTCATTGCTGGTAGTAGAAAATAGGTCAGTAGAATTTTCTAGGTAAAATGTGAGGATTCCCATCTTCCAAATGAGTGCCAGGCAAGTCTGGTTTTGAGGTATCCCAGGCCGAAGGGAGTCTCCTGAATTAATTACTCCAGCCCTTTACCTTTTGTGTGGAAAAAAGGTGGTTGTGACATCATTCTCTTGGCCATGCATTTCCAAGGAGGAAAAAAAGACCATGGACGCACAGAGAGCCCTGCCATTCTAGAAAAGGTGAAGGAGTTTAGGTGCCCACAAGTATTTGCTATTTCCAGATGCCCACAGCCAGTGATTGCCCATGCAGCAATGAGAAGTCTGGCTGTCCTTGGGGCCCAGAGCCTTAACTCCAGGAACTCGAGGAACACAGCACCTTCCGTATAGTTATATCCATCAAGTTCTGCACCCAGAGTACGATACTTCAAAATGAAGCAATTGTTTCACCACACAAAAGTGAACACTAAGTCTTTTAGTTAACTACAGAGGCATTTGTACTTGAAGTACAAATAGGGTAATAATAGCGAACATTTGCTGCTCTTCATGCTCCTTCTAGTCCATTAAATAAACAATTTATTCCTGTGTTAAATTTCTTCTCTCCTTCGTGGATCACATAAATATTTCGTTATATGCAGACATCTCTACAGGTTCAATTTATGTGCAAATCAAGGAAACAAAAGCAAGGCCTTTGATATGACAAAATTATAAGCAAGACCATTGCACTCTCTGATAAAATCTCCAAGGGGAGTTTGCTTTGGGAAGAGATGGCAGTATTGGATATAGCATATTGAAGCTGTTCTACATTACATTCCCAGCATCAGTCTTTTGTAGTAACAAGTAGCCAATTAGTGAAGTCTTTTCAGTTCATGTTCTTTCCTCCTCTCACTAATTTACACGAACTAGGAGATAGGTCTTGTCACAGTTCAGAAATCTTTCCCTTCAGTCTCAACCTCTCTTCATTCAAAACCCCTTATTTACCTTTAGCGGTCAAACTCTTCCACCCATATCCTTTTTTTTTTGGTTATAAATCATGCACTGATGTATCCTGAACAAAGTACATTATTGCACGAGTGATCCCACTGATGGCAGAGACTATCCTGAGGTTTCCATGCATAACCACAGATGGGCACATAAGCCTTTAAGCACTGCAGAGCGTGAATCACGAGTAGCCTGTACAACATCAGAAGGCAACAAGCTGGGCAAGCTGCCCTCTTTTCATTGTCTGTGTCTGGCCAGAAGCCAAAAACTTCTCTTTTTTTATTCTCTTATGGGGTTTTTTTGTCTTCTAACTTGTACCATGATAACTTAGAAATGAATGGTTTTAAACCAACAACCAAGAATATCTAAATGCCACCTACGTTTTAGCACCCTCAAATAACAACATGCATAAAAGGTGGTCTACAGTGTGCAGATACATAGAAATATATTTACTGAAATCCTGATGCACACCACAGATACTGTGCACAGCCTGCTCTGTGCTGCTGACTGAAATACCCCAGGGTCTGATGCATTTCAGTCAGCAGCAGAGAGCAGCCGGACTCTCACACACTGGGGAGAGTGCAAACCACAACTACTTCTCAAGCAACGAAGCGTATTCTTTCCCAGCTCACGGCTCAGCTCAGCAAAAGGCTTTATCAGGACCTATAACTCTCAGGTTTGCACCTTCCAGGTCTTGTTACACAGTCTTCTGGGGTCATTTTTTAAGTTTCCCAGGATGCAGACATTAGTTCTGATCCTTTCACAGAATTTGTGTTCTGGTAGGCCTCATCATTCCTTTAAAAAGTAGATTTTTACAGAGGAAGTTTAGCAATTACTTTTTTTCTTTTTTTTGGGGGGGGCATGTGATTTTTGCTCAAGATATATCATTCCTCTGTAAGTATTTAAATTTTCAAAATATGTACATATACACTGAAGGTTTGGTGGTTTATCTTGGTTTTAGATTTATTTAATGGTTTTCGTACACTGAAAACATCTTTAAATGCTTGAAATTAACATAAATTATTTCAGCAATGTAAAAAAAAAAATATAAACCTGAGTGTGCAGAGCAAATAGGAGTGATCAAAATCAGTATTTCAGGTAGCACACAAATAAAACAGATACCCCAGATCCCTGAACTCAAGGCATCTCCTGCAGAATAAAAAAGATCTTGAATTCCTAACTGTATCAGATCATCTCCTACCGCAGGAAACCCCCAGGGATGTTACACTGCATTCTTGGCTTCACAAGTCTGAAATGATTACTTACACATGATCTCTTAATTAAGTAGAAGCCAATTGCATCCTACCTATCGGATAGAAACGTGTACCGCTGGATTACTGATAAAACCTACCAGTAGGTTGGGAAGGAAATATTTTTGCTGCTTCCACCTTTTATTGAAGGAGTCTTTTTACAGATGCAGTGTCTAAAGCAGAGATTCCAGCAGCCCACACCATCCTAGGGAGAGGGCAGCAGAGCTGAAGTGTTTTTACCAATTCTGACAGAGCTTGACTTTCTTTTCACAACAATCTTTTTCTGCTTTCTTGCCTCTAGGTGAGTTCATGATTCCTTTCTCAGCAGGTCTCCAGATCTAATAAACTCTAAGCTTCAGCAAATCCCAGCTGATAAGAGGAGGAGCTTGTTCTTTCACCTGGCTGCACCTTGAGGACAAGGAAGACTACTCATCTCTGCAGGACGAGTGCAGTACTGTATTTGCAGTTTTCTTCCTGGCTTTCTGCCAGATTCCCACTGTGGCTACACACACCTTCTGGGATAAAACAGGATATTCCAAAGGAAGAACTGGTTAATTATATTATAAAAGTTTCAAATGTCATTTCCAAGAACAATAAAGATTGTCTGAAGGACTGCCTACCTGTACAAAATCCTGTCATATGATACATACCGTAATTCCAGTGCTTGCATTGGGTCTCTGTTAAAAATAAATCATGCATACACCTGCTAATGTACTTCTTGGTTCAGTGATAACTACTCACTAGTGGTCATGCTTTACGATCAGGCAAAGATTTTTATCTGTAAAACAGCACTGAGCAATAGATGAAGGCTTTCTTTTTCAGGTTCTTTTACTACACCTCTGTGTAACACTAAAATTGAAGGCTGTTAGGCTACTAAGAAGGGATTATTTTTGTTAGTGTATCAAAATATCACCAAAAAAAATTGCAGAAATCCAAGAGGTATTACAGCAGTCTGGTTACTTTAGGTGTATTGGCACATGTCTGTAATTTCTAGGTAGTGCCATCCCGTGATAATTGGGTGAATTACATGAGGTTTTTTCCTCAAGCACCAGATCTCAATTTGACTCTGATTTCTACATCCCTCACTTTCTTACTCTTTCATCTTTCCAGCAGTCAACTTTTTCAGCTATTCCAAATTCTGTGTCAGTGACATTCATTTGAAAATTGTGTCTGAAAGCAGCAACAGAATAAGCAATTGATCTGCTGAGTACTTTTAACAAAATAATGATAGAAAACCCTCCTGCACTTTGGTCCATACAAACCAGAAGCCATCACTGCCCACAAGGTTTTTTAGTTAGGTAATCCTGGGCAACCACGCAATGAGTAAAGAAAAACAGGAAGAGCAGAAAATGTGAGGGTCTGGAAAAAGTGTGGACAAATCACTGGTTCCATCTGGTAAGAAATGATGCTGAACACAGTTTGCTGCTGCTGAGCATTTTCCAGAGGCATGAGACCTGGCAAAGGGAGCGAGAGGGAGGAATGTTTTAATGGAAAACTTTCTGAAAAGCAGATTGAAAGCAAAAGGGCACTGAGTTGATTTTTTTGAAAGAAGTGGTTGCTGGAAAGGGGCAGAAAAACATGAAACTGAGCAATTACACAGGCATGGAGAACCAGGGAAGCTTTCTTCAGATGGAGGCTGCAACCGAGATTTTGCAAGGAAGATGGTAGGAAAAGGTTATTTAGTTACATAAATAAGAGGAAAACAATTTCAGAAAAATGGATCCAGAGTGGCTTCTGAAGAAAAAAACATATTTACTTTAAGATGGAACTCAGTGAGTTAATGAAAAGTGTATGTTTGATGTGGTACTTAGGGGATTTATGGAAGATGTATATACAGATTCAGGAAGATGGGGACAGAATACAAAGATTTAGAAATAAGATAGAGCATTTTAAATTTAAAAATTTACATTATGAGCCAGCAATGTGCCATTGTAGAAAGAAGGCAAATATTATCTTGTGCTGCATTAGGCAGAGCATTGTCTACAGTTTGAGAGAGCTGATCTTTCCACTCTGCTCCAGCCTTGAAGATACTCAAAACCAAATGGACACCATCCTGAGCAACCTGCTCTAACAGACTCGTCTTTGAGCAGATATTTGGACCAGAGGATCTTCACAGGGACCTTCCTGCCTCAGCTGGTCTGTGATCCCAAACAGGAAGGAGGTAGAAAATACAGCATTTGATATAACAGTCAACAAATATTTCTCTGCAAACGCTTGTTGCTACTGCAGCATAAAAGAGCATCGATGTGTGAATACAATACAATGAAACACACAAATATGTGTGACTGTAAGCACAATGACACAATAGACAAAAGCTGGATATAAAACTAGACTAAGCGGTAGCAGAATAACCACAAAGGAGGAAAATGGAAACTAAAGGTAAAGAAAGATTTTTTTTCTCAAAGCAGCATTTGATATTTGAGAATTGGGGCTATATTGGCAACACTGCCAAAATCCTCTGTTTCCAAATGAGGTCTGTAAATATTACATGACTAATTTTCTCAACCGGTAAAATCACTTAATAGCAAGCGTGAGTTTACATAACACTTTCAGGGAAACAAGACAATCTACTGGATTTGATTACACAAAAGGGAAACAAATTCAAGTTATTTCAGTAACCACCAAGCATAACATCAAAGGCGGTGGCCACAGGCCAAATAATCACATTTCCATAGTAAAAGGTATGAATGCTGGCATCAAGAATCCCAAAAGAGCAGAGAAATTTTTTGAAACCAGTAAGAGGCAGGAAATTGAAGGATCAGGAAAATGTGGATGACTCCTAAGTCAGTATTAAGGAATGTTTGTATCTTTCTGGGCATTATAGAAATGTTGAAAATATGTAAGGCTGTGATGTCAAGTAAAATTGGTTATTTACTTTTTTTTTTCATTAAATTGTTAAATTTTACTTTGTGTTAGGTAGTTGGCATCTTTAATGACTTGGTAAAGCTATTTATAAGGAAAGAACAAGATAAATCATGAGAAATTAGAGACATTTAGTATTTGTGCCATTTCTTTTTTTTCTCTCACATCACATCAAGCTCCACAAACATCATTATTTACAACACAGCTATTGTAACCTAACAATTATAGTAACCTATCAGATATCTTAGTCATTATCAAACTCGAGAGCCATTTGTGCTAAGTCAGAAAGGGCAAAATAAAATAATAGAAGAGGTCTGTAAAATAATTATACATACCAGATACCATATTAAGGAGCACTTAGATAGCATAAATCACATTCTGCTATGGATTTACTATTACCAGTAACTGGGACATATTTCACAACATCCCTGACTCACCCATGTGTGATACATGATGCAATCAATTTCCATGGAAATTTGTATCTAGCCTTTCACTAGAACAGTACTTTGAACCCCATATTATTATGCCTCCGCGAAATTCAGGATTAAAGCTGCTTGCTGTCAAAGCAGGTTGTTTAGCACCCACAGACTGCAGAGAAAAGTGGGCACATTATTGACAATGTTCTCTGGTAGCCCGGAGGAGCTCTAAAGTACGACTGCTAAGGTCAACGGTCCTGGTCTCTGATGACTACCCTGAAGGACTGGGCTTTTTTTTTACTGAAGTGTCTGAATCACCTAAGTCACACTAAAGAGAAGACTGGGAAGGGACCGTATCTCCATATCTCCCCAGTTACATCCCACAACTTCTTCACAGACCCAGCTGTATCTTCAGTGTGAAGTACAAGCTCTCCTGAAGAGCAGAGGCTGCTTGGTCACTGCCTTGCTGCCTTTCAGTTATGGTTAAGGAGAGGACAGAGAGGAGACAATTTTAACTGTTCTGTTGCTGGCTTTGCTGCCAAGCAATGTGATCTCTGGGATGAACTGAGCAGGTCTGGCCAGCTCTGCACAGCAGTGGGTGGGCACTTGCCGTTAACTTCGGGCTCTTAGAGCAGCCCAGGGAAAAGGACAAACTACCAGTACCCTGACTCACAACCCTGGCAGCTATGGAGGGCAGGGGAGGGGAGGAGAAGCAAAGTTACCCCTTTTGCTGTTTTAAGTGCTAAATTGAATTACTTATGATTTGGACATATCTCTTACATGGTGGCATGTTTCCTAATGCAATAAACATCAACCCGACATGAGGAACAGTGGGTATCTTTGTAGAGCAGGAGGGAAGGAGTTTTGTCCTGTCCTCTAGAAAATTTATTCTTATGGAACCACTTGAGAACTGAGAACTCGTTTTACCTGAAGACTAGAAAGAATCAATCTTTTACTTTTTTTTTTTCCTTAATTCTCCAGCCCTCAGGTCCACAACCACAGAACACTATTGGACTGACCTGCTCCAGGTGATATGGTGCATGTTTAAAGGCACAAAGGTGAGAAGGAACATTTGGGCCTCTTAAGATTTGACTTAATAAGGTAAGACATAATTTATAAGATTTGCTAAGAAATGGACACTCCACCTCTGAACTGCTGCTGTTGCAGAACACAGCCCAGTTCCTCATTCTTTGCCTTCTGAGGTAAATGAACAGAGCATTCCTTGTGAAAGTGCAGAATGAACTTTCCACAACTGGTGAAATTCTCTATAACCAAGACAGCATGTGAACTTGAAACAACAAATGAGAGGCAGAGCAACTGTGGAATAAGTACAGCATCCACACACCAGCTGCTCTACATGTAGAAGGCCACACCACATTCAAGGAAAGTATCTTCTCACCTTTCTTCCACAACAGCCTCTTCCTCAGTGAGTGACTACATATCAGATTTCTTTGGGTGGCTGATTGTTTAAAGTTTACCTGATGAGAGCTTTTTGCATAGTCAAAAGCTATGTGCCTGTCCCTTTCCTGCCCACAGAGCTCTCGGGAGAAATGTGCTTTGCTAGCTGGGACCACCTGTTTTACATACACTGTCTCAGCTGTCAAAATTATAAAAACCTTAAATCTTCTGCTGATGCGTATAAGGAAAACAGAATTTCAGCCACAGAAGAGCTCTGTGTTGTATATCAGGCTTCTACTTATTACAAAATTTTAAAGAGGCAAGAACAAAATGAGAATCAGTCTTTTTGGAGAAGACAGGGAAAAAATTATTTTATTTGGATGATGTATCCTCTGATAACTTAAAGCATAGCATAACTGAATGTCTAGGCAAAAAACAGATGGCATTTTCAACCTTAGAAGAGGGTAATGGGGTGACTTTCTAAGTTCCCTCCCAACCTAAATTATTTTATGAAAATAATGTCATTGAACTATTAGAAAGCCACCTACTACTTGATGCTATTTGATGTATCTTGTGATGTTATTTTAATATAATATCTGGAATTATTATATTAGACAAAACTTTATCTGTTTTTATTACATATATATAGAAGACATTTACTCAATCATATGTATTATATATATGTGTATTAGTTATAATCATTTAGTGTACATACCATTTATTTTCAAAGTTCACATCATGTATTTATTGTGAATGAATAGAACAGTATTTCTCTGCATTTCATATGCCTCCAAGATTTCTAATACCCTCAGTTCTCTTTGGTTTCAGCAGATTCACATGCTCCACCATCTGAGAAGTCTGTACAAATACACCATGGACGTAGGTCTTTTCTGTTCACTCACTGTTTTCATGTTGTTTACAAAAGTACAGCAAACAAAACAGTAAGCAAAGATAACAGGAAGAAACTCATTTTTATGTTAAAGTTTTAATCTTGTTTCTTTCTTAAGTAAGCAGTAAAGCAAAGTAAAGCAAACATACACATCAAGCCCATTTTAGAGCATCCACAGGAGACAGGCGCATCTCCTTGCCTTCTTAAATTCACTGCAAAAGCTTCCTTTGACTGCAGGGGGAGCAAGAATTTTCCTAAAGTATTTTTGAAGCATTTCGCTGTGGTGCACTCACTGTGCAGTGTCTTGCTCGTTAGCTAGGTAATTATTTCTCCATAGAACAGAAAGAGTAAACTACACACGTAGCATATGAAACACTGAGCAGTGTGTTGCCTCAGGTTGACTCCCTGTAGAAAAAAAAGTATAAAAGAGGCTAAAGTTAGTAATTTAATTTCTTTGTATTATTATACCAAAAATATAACTTCATACAGAATGAACAGACAGATATAAATTTATCTTGGAATAATAGGAAACTTATGTTGTTAGAAAGGTAATTTTTCTACTTCCACGATAAATAGATGAATTTTACCAGTGCTACACTGATGTTCATTACCTAAATGTGCAGCCTTATGATTTTATCTATGCCCCTACTATCTTTTGTCCTGATATCCTCAATAAGGAGTATATATGGACAAATAATTCTTTTGTAGTCATTAGAATGCTATTAAACTGCATAGAAGAATCAATGTAGCTTCTAGAAGTTAATGTACTCCTAGGGATGACTCAGAAATAAGGCAGCTGGAACACTTTCCAACCCAGCTCTGAATCTGCCCCTAAGGACCTTCTGCTCCTTCAGAAGAGCACTGTAACCTGGAAAGAACCAAATGCTATGAGCAAGCTCTTCTGATAATGGACCAAGAGCATTACTGCGATTAGAATTAGAATACAGCATTACTGCAATTGATAACAAAGAGCTGCAATATGAACATTGATACCCATTCTGTTAACAAACCACTGATAGGCAGATTTAAATGTCAAAGGCCCTGGAATATGAGGGGATAACACGACTGCAGTGTGCTGCAGTTATCAGGAACTTACCTCAGGAAACCTGAGCAGGAAACTATGTTTTGAGGTATATTAAAGTAAAACAGGAACCTGCTGTTGGGAAACCATTCAGTGTATAAATTTCACATAATTTGACCCTGTATAGAGCTCCACAATAACCTACTGAAACAGCCATAAGTGATAGCAGAGGTGGAGCCATCTTCAAGTTGCAAATACAAGCCTGTAACAAATACCTCCTGCTGCACAAGTGTCTGTGCTTTAGAACCCAGAATGCAAACCTGACCACTCGGCTTGCCTGCAGTGCTCCCACCCAAGTGTTACCTTATCATCAGTCATCCCAGGGAGAGACACCTCTTATCTTCACCTCTGCTCCAGCATCCTGCCCAGCAGGTTTGTCTGTAAACCAGCCGGCTCTCACAGAGGCAGGTGTTAACCCCAGCCTTGCCCTGGGTTTCCAGGACTGACACAGGCCTGGAGTCTGTGCTGGATCAGGACAGTATGGTCAGCAGTTCATCCTCGCCTTCCAGGATTGGAGCAGGAAGAGCTGAACTGGTCATGGTTTCAGACAAGCAGTTTTCCTCTTTTTGTGTGCCATGCTCCCCCGCCAGTACATCGGGAAAGTGCATTCTTTAGATCAGCTTTCCAAGTATAGCTTAAAATATGTGGTCTCAGCAGATGCTTAGAAAGCTTACAATAAATCATCAAAATGTCAAATTCAGTCTTTGAAGATCAGTTCACTTATCCACTTTCTCTTTGGGTGACTGCGCTTTTTGCCTTAATGATATCTACTAGATATGTCATGGCTTTCTCATGCTTTCCTCAGGATATTTTAGAGTTTACCTCACAAACTCAGTTACCCTCCACTACTGATGAGCCTTTTTCTCTTGGGCAGCTTAGTTATCTTCCTCTCTGTTTTTCTTGGAGTTTATTTTAGTGGATTACATCTGAGAGTTTCTTCTCTATCTAGAGCAGGTTTGTTACTTTCTTGATCCGTGAGCACAGCTTTGAGGTTCTGCTTTGGTGACCACAGAAGGAAATATATGCAATATCTTCCAGATTCATTTCAAATCCAATTCAATTCTCAATACAAACACAAAAAGGCATCTGTAAAGAAGCCTAGCAAGACTGGTGTTCATTTCAATGTCCCCAGTGAGGTGTATTTTCCAGCTGTCATGGGTTAGGAATACTATTCCTCAATTTAGTATTCCCACTAAAATGAAAACCACAAGGTGCCCCTCTCCCCTACTCCATCGAGAGAGACAAAAGGCAGAGCTTACAGGTTAAAATAAGAATGATTTACTGGAAACAGTGATGAGATAAGTAAAGGAACAGTAACGACAGCATTAATAACAAAAGCATTAAAAAGTGGGTGATTTACATGCAAAAAGATGCTCACTGACATTCCAAGAGACAGGATCCATCTCCTCTACACTCTCCCACTAGGTAGAGTTATAGGCAGCAGTGAGATGTCCCCTAGGACATCTCTTCCTAGGGCCATGTCAACATGTCTCTCTCAGCAGCCATCTGTCCATTATCTACGAGTCCCCCAGAACTCCACCTGCAGGTAACTAACACCATTTTGCCTTACAGTATAAGCAGAGCATAAAGAATCTCCAGAAGACCTCACTGCAGCTGAGCTCTCCCATCAGTTTTATGAGAGATACACTTGTTTTGTGATGTAAAATTGGAAACATCAGTGTATTAAAGGTGTTCTCAACGGCAGACAGTACAGTCTAGTCTTCATGATAATAATGCAGCCATTAACATCTCCAGAATTTCCTAATAGATGGCGAACATTTGATTTGATGATATGGAAGCTGAAGGTCTGTCAGCAGCTGAGGCAATCTAAGAGGTTGCAGCTGCTGAATATTTCATGCTGTCCCCAGTCTCCTCCACATCATCTCCTACTTATTCTTAACCTTTCCCATGCTCCTTGCTGTGGTAAGCTCTGCTTTTCCACCAGCTCTGGCACTCATTACAGCAAGTGAGTCAATTCAGCTTCTTGGCAGAGAACAATCCGCTTTTATTTTGTCTGGTTATGTTTTCTGCCATATTAATGAGATCAGAGGACTCAAGAAAGGATCCAATAAAACCAGACCCCTTGCACAATGAGCAGAAAGTGCATGGCCAGGATCAGGATGGTAATGGTAAAAACATCATCCTTTAGAATCTATGTGAGGCTGTATACACTTACCCTGTGGAATCCTGCCTCTGCCAGTTATTACCAGTTTATTCAGTCCTGTCCTCTCTGAGGGCAACAGGAATGCAGTTACTGATTCCTGAGAAAGGCAGTGGCCAAGGAAAGCAATGCCTTTGGACCTCAGAGAAAGCTGTGCTTTACCTCTGCTCTGCTAAGCACTTGCTATGTGACCATTGGCCTGTAATTTAGCTGCTCTGGGCCCATCTCCATATCTGTACAAAAAATGCCATAGGCATTACATTTTCACAAGAGGTTTTGTAGAGATAATACATAAAAACCCTTTGATGTTCATAGACAAATGCACAGATCCTGAGGGCATCTAATTACCTCGAGTAAATGACTAGATCGCTATATAATAATCAGTACTGAATTCTCAATGCCTATCTGAGGGTGTTGCACAGTAATTCAGCATACCATCACCAAACTGAAACAGAAAACCGAAAAGATAGGATATATTTTCTTTACTAAGTATGTATTTTTGTTAGTAGAATATATGTTTGACAGTATGCTTTAGCAAAAACTATCCTTCTGTTGTCCCTATAGACATATAGCACCTCCCATTTGAAACTGTATATTCTCTTCCTTTGTTTTAGTTCTTCTACATGATGTAAGAGCTCAGGCTTGTGCAGGAGTAACAGAATTTAAACTCACTGTAGCAATGGTCTCAGAGCCTTCATGTAGTACCACTGCTGCTCCTTGATTTCTATATCGTCACTACATATGAAAACCAGAGCCTGGAGTGCACATCACTAAATTTTCAACCTCCAACTAGGATATAGAGGCAAAACTATCAAATATCAGTATTTAGAGCAATTTACCTTTTTCCTAATCCTATTATCGTATGTAGCAATTTCACATAAGCCTATTTTTGGAAATATCCACTAAGTAGTGAAAAAAAAAGATGTGAAAAGATGTCTTTTATGACCAGCAGTTGCCTTGCCTCTGCTAACGTAAGGCTAAAGTAAAGTACAGAATGAGCCTATGAGAATTGGCCCTATCATCATCTTAGAGAGCACTAATTAGACTAACTCATTTGATAAAAAATTTTAAAAAAAAAGCTAGCAAAATACAGTTGTTATGAAAACTGTAGAAAGCTCACTCATTTTTAATGTGTCCCTTCAATGCAGTGTATAATTTCAGAAGTAAGTTTTGCAGGAAGTTGCCATATTTTTTTATGGAAGCTAGAAGACCAAGTATCTCAGTTAAGGATTTTGAAGCATGAGTAGCTACTATACCACTAATGAATATTTATATTTCTCTGAATTATTAATTTTAATCCCAAGAACATTTACTTTAATCTATACAAAAGTCTTGTGGATGTTTTTTTTTTCTGATTTCCCCATTTTGATTTGATTAATAGGGCTTTGAGAAACCTGATCTAGTGAAAGGTGTCCCTGGTCATTGGCAGGGAAATTATCACTAGATGATCTTTGAGATCCCTTCCAGCCTAAGCCAGTGTGATTTTATGAGTCTTGTAAAGACTTACTGGCTTAATAACTGCTTTTCAAAGGACTTAGTATCAGCTGTCTTCAAAATGTGAGCTTATTTTTATCATTTATTTATTTTATTGTCCACCAGAAAGACAGCAACTGCAACAATGATTACTCAGGGTTTGAATACTGTGAGAGTGATTCTAAATATAAAATGTCATTCAGGGAACACTATTGTCTAATATCAGGTCAGAAGTAAAACATATCCTGCGAAACATTCATTGCATCACTGCAGTCATGGCTTCACAATGAAACAGCTCTTGCCAAATGGTGACAAAGTACTGCATGTGCCAAAACAAACGTAGGAGACGGGACCCAGAATGGTTCATTGCAAACACCCTGCCCTCCTCGGGATCTACAGAAAGGTTCCCTGCACACGGGTGCTGCACATAATCTATAGAAATGTGAGGGCACTGGCAGCCAAGGTCATGACCTGTTTGTGCTGGCTCCCTGCGCCAGAGAGACGGCGTTTATCCACTCGTGCACCTGTGCAGGCGCAGGAACCCTCGTACACAGCACTCATCTTCCCAGTAGGCAAAAGGGTGCATGTGGCAGCGTGACTCGTTACCCTGGTGCACTGGACACTTTACAAGTACACCTGTTCCAGCCTAGGTCCAAATATGTGCCTTCTGTCCCTCCTGGGGACAGCCGAGCCCTCTCTGTCACTACGAGGCAGAAGGGAAAAACATGGCCCTCTGGCACCCACTCTTTAATTCACACTGTATCACATGCTTGGAGAAGCCTGACACAGTCACAGTCTTGTCCTTAACTTGAGGTCATGAAGAAGAATCAGCCAGAAAGAGTGGAATGTCATTGCCAGCTTCCCTTCACTCTGCTGAGATTAAAGACAAAAATCAAACTGAAACTAAAAAACTCAAACCAAAAGCAAACATTTGGGTTTATGTGCTCTTGAAACTAGTTCTTTGGGAACTAAATTATGTTGGCTCTGAAAAAGGTACTGCGAATATTTATGTGCATAATGAATGTCTTCCAATGTGTCCACTACCTCAGAAATATATAAAAAAACAAGCAGTGGGGCTGTATTCAAAGATGGAAAAACCTTGCATTTGAGTTCTGTTTACAGAGCAAGAGGTCAAAAAGCTGCATGTGGAACAAGAGCATCATTTACAGGAATCTGCATTACGTGGGCAATTGAAAATAATCAGCAACTTTATAAATATTACATTTCGAGGAACTGACTTCAACTTTCTTATAATTAAGTCCTCCAAAATCAATAGGAGCCTCAATTATTTCTACCAGGCTGGAAATTGTTATAGCAAGTATATCTAAATTCCAAAATCTTGCCTTCTGTCATGAATGATATACACAAGGCTCTCAACTAGCACTTGAGCTTTATTTTCTTTTTATTTTTCCATTTTGCAAGTTTTTCAGCAGGCAAACAGAACAGCTAACAACTTCAGCTGCATTGTGTAGACTTGCCTCAGTGAGATCTGAGCCAGAAGCAGAAGAAATTAGTCCACACGGATATCCACGCTCCTTCCTTTAAAGGAAGCTATTTCCTTTAAAAGTGTCTCAGCCGAGCGTGGCCTCACACCATCTTACTGTAAAGGTACGGCCAGAGCTCCACCCTTCCTTGCCCAGGCTTCCCTGGGACAGTCCTCTCTATCCCTACTCTGCAAACGGTATTGCATAATAAATGCTACAAGAAGAAAAAGTTCTATTCAAACACTGATTAGGAATGTGAAGGAAGTGAGAGCACACTGTTGAATGAGCAAGGAAGAATAAACTATTCTCCCTGACTCAGTATTTTCTAGTTTTGGACTAAATTATTTCCCCCTTCTGCCTGTCTTGCATGTCTGTTGAGGGTCAAAGAAATATCACAGGTTAGTGCTGTTACCCCTCCTGTTCCTGGTCGATCAACATTCACAGGTGTTGCTAAAGAACACCTAAGGAAATGGTACCTCCTAGAGAATTTCTGTAACTCAGTAATCCTTAACAGTGCCGTAGTTTTTCATGTTTTGCATAAATGTCTGTCATGATATTGCTTCCTCCCTTCTGGGACCTAGAGAGGTCTCAACTTTTGTTGGAAATAGTCACATCTTATCTTGAGTTAAAATACACTCAGAGCACAATACTGCAGCTTTTAAAGGAGACAAAAGAAATAACACAAACCCCACACTTTTCCTAGGAATTATACTAATTAATTCAGATTTAACTAAGATCCCAGGGGATTAATTCCTTGAATTCCTAATCTACATGGAGATGCTGTAGCCTTGCATAATTTTTCCTAATGAACTGCAGTTGTTGGCCATGGCTTTAGAGTAGAAGCTCCCATCACAAGTGAGGGAAGTAGAGGGGGGATCTCTGGCAAAGCCAGGAGGGATCATTATGACCTTCTAGTACAAACTCTGTGAATCCTTCTCTAAGGGTTACAGCATGTTCTTGATCAAGATGATCTCTATACTATAGCTAGGTTCCAAGAGAAAACATACTGGTCTTGGCTATAAAATCTGAGAATAAAAGAAAATCTTTGATAATATTTGGCAAGTGGTCCAAGTGTTTCTTTACTGCCAGTCTTGAAAACGCAACTGTGGATCTTACCACAAGACTCTATTTGTCTCATTTCAGATGTTGTAGTTATGGGCTGCAATGAAATCCCCTGCTATTACACATGAGCAGTAAGTGCTGTTCACGCCCCATCCAAGGCTCCTCCATGCCAGCTGAAGCACTAACAAACAAAGAAAGGAAAGAGCTGGGTAAGGTATCTCACAAAGCATTCCCAAGTGGCAGCAATCAGATTTTGCTTATAACGGAGCAATTGCTACAAAACACCCCGAGTTTGGACAACTACCAGTAATGTGGAGTAATGGCAAAGGCAAATCTATTTTAGTGGTGTCTGTGAGGGCTCGTTTACTAGCACCGTGAGTCACTGGCAACTCTTCAGGCCCATCAGTCAGCGTTGTTGGCTTTTGCAATTCCATCCCGGCTCTTACAACAGCAGCGGTTTTTCTTGAACTGCAAGTTACCAACATGCAGTAAGCAAGGAAGACCGAGATTCCATTTTTTTAAAGCCAATTGATGTCTCTGCATAACGCAGGGTAAAGCTTTAAAAGATGAAAGAAACCGCTTTGGGGATGTATCATAAATAGGTATAACATATCTCGGTCATCCATGACCACTCAGCCTCGCACAGTTCCTCGGCAGTATTCGCTCTGAACGAAGATTGCCAGCGGATACCCCGGCGTGGCACCTCCCCAGCGGGGTCCCGCCTCACAGAGCGTGGGGCTTCTTTCCGCTCTCCCCGATCACGAGCGAGACACGTTTCGCTCCGTGGAACGCCGCCTCAAGGCACAAGTGACCCGAAGAGGGTTCCCGGGACCCGGTCCCGCTGCTCTCCGGGGAGCGACCGGGGCCGCCCCCCGGGGCCCCCTCGGCTCTCCCGCCTCCGCCTCCCGCCGGCGGCGCCCGCTCGCCGACGCCTCGGGGGCGCTGGGACGGGGAGGGGACGGGGAGG